>VZRL01005187.1:638211-835588 GCA_013397895.1 Origma solitaria | reverse complement strand
CGGAGGGCGGCCCGGGGGTGAGCTGCGGACCCGCTGCCGTCGGGGGCCGTGCTGGCGAGTGAGGGGGCGATGAGGAAGGAATGCCGCGGTCCCGTGCGCTGGAGGGGACCGGGCAGGCTCCCTCCCTGCGGCCCCGCAGCCCCGCCGTGCCCGGCGGCGCAGCCCCCGCAAGGATCCTCGGCCACTCGAGGGTCGCTCCCAGGGCATCCCTGCGGTGCTCCCTCCCTGCCTGCCCGGCCCCGCTGGCTGGAGGTGTGCAGCCCTCTCTCCGCAGCCCTGAGCTCCGTGCCCTCCTCCTGTCGCCGTGGGGCTCACGAGCACCCTGCTCGTGTGGCTCCTGGCCCGGGAGCCACCGTGCTGGGAGTCAAACCCCCCCGGTACCGGCAGCGGTGTGTGGCTCCCGCCAGCGGAGGGCTTTTGACCTGGTGACCTACTGCTTCACCTCAGCAGGGAGTTTTGGCATCTGCCTCCCAGTGCAGGCGGGCAGCTGGGTTGCAATGAACGTGCGAATGGGGCAGAGCCTGGTTCAGGGATGCTGTTAAAGTAGACTGGCAAAGTTTGGCAGGGGAGACAGTGTATGAAGCTCTTGATGGGGCTGGCACTCAACAAGCATATCCATCCCTTGCCTGCAACACCAGGAATCACACTGGGGGCTGTCCCCCACCCTTCTTCCCATAAAACTTCACAGATTCACAGCCAGATCCTGTTCTCACTTTTCCTGGCAGAAGTAGGGAGTAGCTGCACAGGCATTAGCAGGATCACTGCAAATTTATGTTGGTGTAACTGAAAGCGGTGCCTAGTCCCCAGGACTGCTGGGCATCTCGGTGCACGGAGACAGGATTTACATGCCTGGCCTCTGAGCTTGGTGGCAGCTCTGCAGCAGCCAATGAAGCCAGAAATTACAGCTGTTGTGTCCAGGTCCCCATCTCTGGGCCCCACACCATCAGGCATCCAAAGTCCCCATGCAGCAGGAGCTGCAGAGCCTCACATGCAGTGCAAAGAGCACCTTGCTGCTCCTACGTGTACACATACAAGAATCCAAATGGAATTACATCACAGAGGCATTTGGCCCCCTGGAATTCCTCAAATTTGTACTGGCTGGGACAAAATGTAGCTTGAGACATGCACCCTGACACAAGCATCTTGTTTCAAACAGCTGTGAGCATACATTTGGGTTCAGAGTGGAAATACGTGAGCATTTTTAGAGGACCAGGTAAGTTTGAACACATTGTTTGAACACAGCCTACACACCACAAGTAATAGAAGGCTCCAACTATCTTAATTTATGACCAACTGTGCCAGTGTTTCCCATCACTGTAGTCATTAATGATACTTTCTTTTAATGGGAATAGGAGATAGAGGAGGTACAGTGAGAGGTAAATAGTAACCCAGTGTTTGTGGCAGGAAATAAGGAGCCATTGTCTTCAGTGCTGTGTAACTAGAAAGATAATAGTTGGTACAGCAAATGCCAACTAATTAGAGGGCAAAGGAAGTCTTGAAATTGCAGCTGGCTGCAGGAAATTTTAGGTGCCAGCTTTTTCGCTCCAAGGTAAAGCCTATTTACCATATGGGCTGTTGTTCCCTGCTTGTCTGTCAGACTCCTAACTTGCACATAAAGTCTGCAGAGGGGAAGGGCAGGGTGCTGCCCTGGGGACTCAGCAAACAGCAGGGACCCCTCCTGGGGACCTGGAGGTGTGAAGGGGAGTGTCACAGAACTGAGGCTCGGTAACAAATTGCTTGGTCTGTGGAGTAACGTGCTTTTCCACTTTTGGTGCTCCGAGGGACAGCTGGCCACAGCAGGTCAGCAGGCCAGAGATCCTCATCCATCCTCACAGGAATCCTCTGAGGTCTGGCACTGCTTCACACCCCAAGATGGTGTCTTACATCAGGGTTAGAGGGAGCAGATGGGGAAGGCAGACCCACTGGAGCACCAGCAGTCATGGTACAGCACTGGATACAAATGCTCCTTAAAACCTTCAGCTCTGAGCTATGTGGATTATTCAAAAAAGATACCAATTGAAATACCATGCTGGTTTCAGCATAGGCCATGAGGAAGATGGGAATTCCTGCAGCTTTAATCCACCCTTGATGTCTCCACTCCTGCTCTGGTGGGATGAGAAGGGCCATTGGGAGGTACATATGGCAGTATGATTAAGCCCCACTGATTTAATAATGGACAGCGTCCACAACTGGATCTGGGCAGGATGTGGCCTCTAGTCCTTGACCAGAGTCTGGGATGTGACTAATATTGGTGGGAGACACTGTCACAGCACACCCAGGGAAGATGTTCCATCTGCTCAGTTGCAAAAAGCACCTTAACCCATGCAGTGCCCCGGACAGCACAAGCTGTTTTTTTCCTCATCATCTCACTGGAACATTCCTATGGCTCCAGTTATCCTCATGCTCCTCTTTCTCTTCTACTACAGTAGTGGATGTTGTGTCTCTCCCCTCACTCGTGTCTGCTACTAGTGAGCAGAAGAGGGTGGGGAAGTGCTTACACTGTTTGAGATATGGAAATACTAAGCTCACTCAGCAGAAGAGAAAAGCAATTTAAAATGTATTAGGCAATATAAATCCCTCTCAGTTAAGGGCAGGACCCTGCAGAATATATTCAGAAGCAGGAGACCTTATCACTAGAAACTCAGCCATGTGGCTCCAATTTCTCTTAACATAGGTGTAGCCCAGCCTAGCAATTCTGTGGTACTCACAAGCTCTGATGTCTTGGGGAGTTTCTTCCATCCCTGTTGCATCTGCACAGTAATGCTCCCCCTGATCAGCTGATCCTGTGTGCTCTCTGCATCCAGGGTAGAGCTGAGGCAGAGATGATGCCTATCCTGGGACAGCTTTCAAGGGGAAGGAGCTGTGCTTCTTTCATTGACATGGACAATGTCCTTTTTTTGTCCTTTACCACTTGCCCCACACTCCTGTGGCGGGATTAACAGCAGCAGTAGAAGCCAGTCAAAGGAAGTGAATTTGTGAGGAACTGAACACATTTCCAGTAGAGATATTGTTATGAGTCAAGGTGGAATTCACAGAATAAAAATCTGGAAATGGAAAAAAAAAATATCTTGAGCTCCTGCCAAAGGAGAGCTAGTTCCAGACAAGCTACCTGATCTGACCTGCCTTGCAGGTGTGAAAACCTTCATTGACCCACCCCCACATTCTCTACCTGCCCCTGCAAACACCAGAGAAAACCACTGCCTTATTCCCAGCCGCTGCCCTCGTGGGAAGCAGCCAGTTTCCTTGAGGCGTAAAGCTCACGACCTGAGAATCTGTGGCACTCCACAAAGGAAATATAGGCTAAACTTCTGAAACATTTTCTAATGTTGACGTCTTTCAAATGATGGAATTGTCTCCCCAGGGACATGTGGATGCTCCACTCCTTGAGTCAGAGAGGCAGGACCCGACAATGCACAGGGAGACATTGTTGGGAACCTCACTGCCCCTGTACCAGGGAGAGACAGCGAGGGGGGTTAGGAAATAAATTAGATGACTTGAATCATTTCCAGCTCTAATTGCTATGATTTTGCAGTAGTTTTCCCAGCCCCAAGTATAACATTAACCATCAAAGCACGATTTCACTCACGGTCAATTAAACCAGGATTCATCTGGTTTGACATCACCAAGAAAAATCCATCCTGGACTCAGGGACAGTGCTGAGAAGAGGCAGGAGCAAGACAGGGGCTGGTCATCCTGTGGGACAGGCAGAAGCTGCTGCCTTTGGAGGTGGACACCTCCGAGTATGCACTTCCCTTCCACCAGCACAGGAAGGGAATGCAATAAGATGTGCGAATGCCTTTCCTCACCTCAGTGATGCACTGTAGGGTCCCTGGGACTGCTCTTCCCGTCTGGACAGTCCTGCTGGCTGGGGGTTTGCTCCAGAGGTCAGATGGAGACAGCCTGCAATGCTGGATGATGTGCAGCCCTGCCAGAGCCAGGCTACTTCCTCACATTCAGTGGCTACACGTTGCCCCCTGTCCAGCTTGTTCCTGCCCCCCTGGTCCTCCAACACACAGATCTGGGAAGGCCATGAAGTGCCCATGAGAGATTAGGTGTCTGGAGTTGTGTTTCCAAATGCTGAGGTCCCCAGGGTGGAGGGCAGGGCAGGGAATGGCTGTCCCACAGCACATCTCCCACAGCTGCAGCTCTGCTCCTTGAGACCCTGTGCTCTTCCTCCACAGCCCTTGTGCAAAGAGGTGAGCCAAGGCAGTTACTAGGTTTAGAATACCAAGAAATTAAATAACAAGGAAGCCTTGTGAAGACACCAGGGTTTAAAGGATGCAGCAGTGACCAGACTGACCTGGCGGCTGTGGCGGTGAAGCCCTGACTCGCCTGGTTCCACGTAAGTTGGTAGCAAGGCTGGCGAGAGCACGGAGAGTTCAGGCCTCCTCATTTAGCCCTTTAATCATTACACAGGCACTCCCAACAGCAGGTTCTGTGGGCTGGGTGAGTTAAACTGTAACTGCCCCCCTCGGCGGCCCCCGCCAGGAGCCCCAGCTCCAGGGACCAGGGCAGCACCAGCCTCCCACCGAGCCCCAGCAGCCCTCGCTGCTGGCTGGCAGGGACAGCCCGACTGCAGGCTGGTGTGGGAGAGCTGCTCTGCATCCCATCATGGCATGGGGATGGACTGGGAGCCTGCTAGGGTCTGTTCCATGGAGCTGGGAGAGCTCCCTATCCCTCCCTCCTACAGACAGATAAGCATCACCTGCCCCATGGCACTGCCTGGCAAGAGGGACAGGAGATGCCCCTGGGGCCAGCCCAGGGTCCCAAGCCCTGTGCCTCTCCGTGGGTACAGAGCACAGCTGTGGTTTGGGAAGGCACAGGGCCATGGCCATAGCCAGACAGTGAGGTAATCTGCCCCTCACTCCCCTCCCCTCAGACCAAGGCTCTCGGTCTCTTCTGCTTGGCTTACACCCCGAGGTGAAGAGTTGTACATCCTTTCCAAAATTTTTATCAACTCTCGATATTCTTATTGTCCGTTAGAATGGCCAATCCCATTCTAAAGTTCTGGTTCTTGGCCTCCCCTGCTTCCTGTGCTAATGAGCTCCACAGTGTAATTAAACACGGGCTGTGCTGGTAACGTGTGATGAGCTTCAGCAGGGCCCACAGCACGTGGGTGTGCAGCAGTGCCTCTGTGGGAGTGTGCAGAGGTGACAGGGCACTCCTGCCACTGCCAACCCCAGGGCACAGCCAGTGCTGGCACTGTCACCGAGGACTCCCCTCAAAGCCTGACTGCCAGGGAATGATGAAACCCAAACTCCTGCCCGACCCCAGGCAGGAGATTCTTGCCCTGCCAGCCCACTCCCTCCAGATTAGTGGGGTGATGCTGAAGTCCCACAAATCTGGCAACAAGATATCTCCCAACAGCTGAACATCCACAGGTGGTTTTGGGGAAAGTGCACACAAGGCTTTAGCTGGAATCTGTTGGAGACAGGTGAACTCCAGCAACCCTTTCTCCTGTGGCCGCTCAGGGGTGTGGGGTGGGAGGGGATGTGCGTCCCTCCATGCTGAGCTACTTCTTGCTGCAGCAGAGCCCCTTACCCTGGGCTGCACCAGCACTAAGGATTTACCTCATTCCATTAACTGTGTCCTAATTTATTCATGTAATCTCTTACTTCCTTCTGTCCTTCCTTCCTTGATTGTCTCCCTTTGTAGTTTCTTTCTTCACTTGCTAAAATGTTCTTCTATAATTTCTTTCTTTGAAAGGTAGGCAGGCCTCTGGCTGGATCTAGCACTGCTGAGGTGAAAGGGGATTATTCTCCTGATAATCACTGGGATTTATACCACACAGGAACTTCAGCTGAAGGAGAAAACAAACACAATTCAGACCTAACATCCAGCTTCCCTATGGAACATGGAGATGTGTGGGATCGTGCCAGAGGGGAGAGGCAGAGGGTGGGCTAAGAGGGTCCAGCCTGCTCTCCCCTGCCTGGCCCCACAGGCACCCCTGCAGGTGGGCATGGAGGGCAGAACCCCATAAACCCCAAACCTGAGGTGAGAGCCACTCCCTGGGCTCACTTGGTGCCTCTTTGCGTCACTGCTGGCTTGGGCACTCCCGGCTGCGGGGCCAGCCTGACGCCCTGATGGCCCTGGGGACACGCAGGTGACGCAGCTGGCTCCTAGGGAGGGTGTCACATCCTCTGTGGCCTGGCAGGTGGAAGGGAAGGAAATGAAATGTGCTTAGACACCAAGCCAGGAGGGTGCGACCAGTGCCGCCCTGCCACCAGTGCCACCCTGCCACCAGGGAGCTGAGGCTGTGGGCAGAGGCTGGATGGGGTTGGGAACATCCTTGCGCAGAACAGGGGAGTGGGACAGAGCTGTTAGGACTGCAGGGCTGCAGAGGCAGGATGAGGGCAGCAGGCAGGGAGGGATGATGGATATGATATAATGTATGTCTGCCAGGCATGGGCTTGCTGGTGCTGCCCTGGGAGGGAGAGATGTCACACAGCCTGGGGACAGCCACTATTTACACATAGTGAAGCCACAGCGCATTTCCTGTTTTGATTTCTGGGTCCCACAAATCCCAGGGACACACTGGAGAGTGTCAGCGAGGCTCTGCAGCTCCTGGCTGTGCTGCTCTCCTGCCCTTCTGCAAACCGACCTGGTGACAATAAAGCCTTTGTATGAAAACCGCCGTGTTTTGGGGGCTCCAAAGTGCCCTTTGATGACAAATGCCTCTGCTCAATTGTTTCACCTGCACAGAGAGAGCTGAAGGGAACACAAATACAATCCCTGGACACTGCAGCTTCTAAACAAACATATATATAGCATGGGTAATAGATGGGCTTACACAAACACCAGCACTGAAACACGCCAAGGAGGCAGAGACGGAAACTATAATAACCAAAGCACCAGTGCAGACACAAGAAACAGAGAAGGAAGAAACCACATGGCAATAGATGGTTTTCTTCTAAGGCACTCAGATGCCATGAATATGGTCTTGGGGCTCAGCCACCAGACAAAGGGCTGGGCATGGGTACTGATGCTGCCATGGCACAAGCAGCCCTTGGCACATTTCAAGGGCTTGCTCATGGAAAAAGTGTGTGTGTGTCTGCATGTATTTACACATGCGAGAAACTAAAGATGTAGAAACCAATGAGTTCTAGCTCAGAATACTGTCATGTACTCTTGCAAAGGTAAAATTAAAGACACCAGAGTTCCCCCATATAATTTCAGTGTAATTGTGTATGCGTTCTGTATTTTCTGTGGTTAACATCCTTAAGTGATGACTCTGAATTTTCAGCTTGAGACACAATTTTCAGCCTGGATTTTCCAGGATGTGCAGAGCACCTACCTGCTAACAACACTCGTGGCATCTGAACTTACACCAAATCACTAAATGCTTAATCACATCCTGGGACTGTAATTACACACACCTGCAAAAAACCAAAGAAAAACTCCCCAAAAAACCCAAAGCAAAAAAACCCCCAAACCCAAAAAAGCCCACAAAAACAGAAGACACCATGAATCATGCCCTAAAACATATTTGCTCATGTGCCTAAGATCTTGTTTTTCAGTCTGGGAGGAGTTTTTTGTGGATTTGATTCCTGTTTCTGAGCCTTTACTGTTCACTGAAGCTACATTTTTCTTTATTTCCCTCCAGCAATGAGAGCTGGAATTATTTTTTGGGTTTTTTTGGGTTTTTTTTTGGTAAATGCTGATGAGGACCCCCTTTCCAACCCAGGGCTTCAGGGGCTGTGTTTGGAAGAACCAAATGTCATGGATGATTGTAATCTTGTGTTTTGACAGCCTTCAAGATATGACTTGTACATAATCCCTTTTATAGCAGCATGAATAATGTTGGCTACAGAGATCTATGGAGAGCAAACAAGCTTTTGTGAAGTTCAGAGGGCCCAGATCTGCCCCTTGTGGACCTTAATGAGGATATAAAATTGGGTTTTAGGGGTGACCACATCATTCATTATGCGTGAGTTATAGGAACCTCACCAAGCACACGGCACCTAAACCCCCAGGCATCAGTGCTCCAGTTAGAGGCAGCTGGTGCACGGTGACAGAGCAGGGGGGATGGCCTTTGACACATCTTTGGCTGATTTGCTCTGTATATTTTCTTAGATTTCCTCAGCTCTTCGTGGGTGAGAAGGTGTGAGTAGTTAATGGAGTTGGTGCTCCAGTGAGGGTGTGCTTCAGGACACCCAGGGCAGGTTTGGCTCCAAGCTGGGCATGAAGAGCTGGCTGTCCCCGACTCTTCACACACCCACAGGGTCCCCAAAGGACCCGTGACACCCTCGCTGCACAGTGCAGGCTGCAGCAGCCCCACAGCAACACAGCCCCGGGGCCTCCGCCGTGCCTGAACTTGCTGAGATATCATCTGCAGATTGCACACCTAAGGATGAGCAGCAGCGATAGCGTTGTGCTGAACAAGGCCTCTCACCAGAAAAACAAACCCAGGCAAGGTTGGCGTCACCCTCTCCAAGCCCTGTCACCGCTGAGGAGGAAGCACACGCACAGGAAAGCTCTGGGTCAGCGTTAGGCTGGGGCTGCACGGATCCAGGGCTGCTTTCCCCATGGAGTCATGCCCCAGTCTGTCACTCACATGAAGGAAACCTCTGGGTCATCCCTGGTGATCTTTGTCCAAAGCTCTGTAGGTGGCTTTGATCTGCTCTTCTGACAGATGAGCATAAAGAAACAGCAGCATAAACTCCTGCTCTTATTGTCAGGAGTCATCCCTTCATTAACAAATGGGGGAAATTAAAGCCTCCAACCATAAGGGTGAGGAGCAGCCTTTCGCTGTCACCTTGAAGTCCCTGTGCCTGCTGGGGGGAGACTGCAAGGGCTGCCACTGCACTGGGTGCCCTCCATCTCCAGCATCCCCCATCTGCAAAGTGCTTGTTCCCGCAGCTCAGGGTGAGGCCAGCAGCTCTGCCTGCCCCTGGCACACCTGGCTCGTGGGTTGGAGGAGCAGCCAAACCCTCCTCAGGTCCAGGAGGAGCCATGAGGGACAAAAATCAATCTGTCCCTGCCACACCAGGGATGGCTGTGGACAGATTCCTGATGGAAGATGCGAACTTGCATTGTATTTTTCTGACAAATCCTAGTTTTGTCATTTCCCCTGGCTTCCCCCAGGGTCTAGTGAGGGATCTATTTCGGATGCAAGGTGTCATCTTCTGCTAAACTAACAGGAGAGGATCCTTCTGAGGGCACTGGTAGGAAGCACAATCTGTGGTGGGCAATATCACTGCAGTGATGGAAGATTTTGAATGCACAAGGGGAAAGAGTTTCTTTTATTGTCTTTGTCTGTCCTCAAGGCAGGGTTTCACATTTCTTATATCACTGGGAGAGGATAAAGAGCATCTAGTAGAGTCTTGTACTAGGAATGGCCACAAAGGAGTTTGCAGGACACAGGGTGGATTGAGAAACTTAGTTCCCACCATCTCCTGCTGAAGGAGCAGCAGCACCATCTGTTTTGGGGTGGCAGTTCTTGTGTTTGCCAGATAGCCAAAGGCTGTCCAAAGTAACCAGCAAACCCCTCGTGTGCAACCGCTTTGGATTAAGAAATAAAGATAACAGAAGTGGGTGCTGCTTTCTGACACACACAGAAAGTTGACAGTTCTGAAAAATTGGGCGCTACTGCCTTAAAGCATATTGCTAGTTTGTCATCTGAGGAGACAATGAGAGCCACACTGCTGCTGAACACACTGCTGCAAGTGACTGAGCCCTGGCGACTGGCAGGATGTGTGCCCCTAGCCCCCCACAAATCCACGCCAAGGGTGGCTGCTGACACAGGAGCTGCAGCCACCATTGTCCTCTCCGGCCTTGCTGAGCGGCAGGAAGACCTTGCCATGGTCATACATCATCTTCACTGGACATTCTTGGTTTTCCATACCAAACCCTGTTGTAGGGCCTGCTCTTGCACAGACAATCAAGATATCAGCATGAATTCCCACCTACCCTGGTTCATCTCACATCTTTGGAGCCCCAAGAGTCTTTAAAAACATGAGCATTCACCAGTCATGCTTGGTGCATCTTGGGAGCAGAGCCAAGCTCTGCAAGAACCTGTTAAGAGCTTGGTTACTACAGCTACATTCTGCTAAAAAATGTTTAAATAAAAAATGAAAAAAAAAGAGGGAAAGGAAGATATCCTGTACAAGCATCATTCTGGTGGGTAAGAGAGTAAGTTCCCAAATAAACTCCTTGGTAGAGTCAAAATTATTGAGGAGTCACTCACATGTCAGATGGGGTGACAGGGCAGCAATGCAGACACTCACTGGCGGTGCTGTGCTACAGCTGAACCTCCCTGGCTTTGGTGGGTGCCTGGAGCCTGTGGGAGCTCCCTGGCTGCTCCTGCTGCTGAGCCCCGGCTCTCTCCGAAAAAAACCTTACACAGTCACCCCTTGGACTGGGCAAACACACCTGAATCCAAAATATGCTATTTATAATGAAGAATATCAGCAAAAGTGGCAAAAGTTCAAAGTATCTTTTGAAGGTGATTTCTCAAATTCCAATGACTACCACCACCACACTAACTATTAATACTAAATTAATTAAATCACAGATAAATGGCAGGAACGTCTGATTGAAGTCACATGGGGGCTAAAAAAATGTGATGCTGAAATCAAACTTACCTTCTTCTGCACTTTGCAGTCTTTCCATGCCACATGCATGTATTGCATGTCCTGCAGTCACTGATGCAGCATTTTGCAGCTCTTTGCAACTGCAGCCTGCAAGTGTCTGCAAACACGTGCCCCTTCTGTGATGTGTCAGTCACTTCAGCTGGCAAGTAGTCTCAAATATTTCATATGGGACTTTGTGAAAGACTCGTGTTGCTGCCAGGAATGACCTGGCTGGAAAAGTCAATGTTCTTTGTGGACAATAAGGAGGAACAGAGGAAGAACATCACTACCTCCACTTTAATGTCAAACCATAGCTCCAAGTCTTTGAATTTCTGACAAGCCTCAGGCAGTCTATGGTGTCTGATCAGAGTTAATGTTCAGCTCTGTGGCTGAGAAACAGAACTCTTCTTTGCTAGGTGAAGTTGGATTATCAAACCCACCAGAAGTAAGTGGGAGCAATTAAAGGTCAGAGATTTCTGGCATGGGAAAGTGCCAGAATGCCCAGGGAGGGAAAGCACAAACAGGAGCAGCCCTCCTGATGTCTAAGGTCCCACTAACATGAGGGACAATTCAAAGAACCAAAGTAATGAGAGGCTTGTGACAGAGAACTGGTGGTCTTGGATGGCAGCAGTGGCAGGGTTCATGCGATTACCAATCTGAAGAAATCAATTCATCTGCACACTTAATGAAGGAAGCATCTGGCAAAAAAATAGTTACATAAATACCTCACTGAAAATTGCATAATGGACATATTAGCACGAAGTCATGTAGATTTTCTAATTTCCAGACCTTTGCCATTGCTTAGTGTTCCTGAACCGTGGTTTCCAGTGGGCAGCTCTGTGTATTTATATATGATCACACAGATGGGCACAGACACTTATATGCATACGTGCACTTCAGTACATTGGGCTGCAAGATGATACACTGCTGAGAGCTAAAATCCTTCTCTGTGCATTATATAAGAAAGGTTAAAAGCGTTCATATACATTCCAAGACTTGTGGTTCCCCAAAATGGTGTGCTCTTACAGAAAATGAAGGGTTTACTCAAGCCGAACAAAAATCCTAGGATGGGTTTTGAGCTACAGCAGCCACCCATCCTTTTTAGCAGCACATTAAGAAGCCAAATGTTTTTTAACTTGCCTTGTCACAAGATTTGTGTCCATACACATCCTTGGAGCTGAAATCCCACTGAAGTAAGCGACAACTTCACACAAATGGGCTGCAGTACCTGGGCCTAAATATTTAACTTCTTAGTTAATCTCCTAGAACAGTTTTAATGTTTGCACTTGTAAACATTGGGAAAAGCTACTGCTCATGTACTTAAAACCAGATGGACTTAAAGCCCACACCCGGAGAACCACTTGCTGTAACCCCACAACTACACCCAATCTGGCCCCAGCTGTTCCTCTTACATTTCATAATACATCACCAGGATATTCAGAAATAAGGTCTACCAGCATAAGGTAATGTGGCTCTGTTGGTTGATACGCAAATGAATTGTTTGCACCTAATTTTCTTATATATCCACCTACAAAACACTTTGTTTCCCAGGTCATATGCCCTTTCTTGAGTTTGAGGGTTTTAAAAAACATTAAAGAAGAGGACTTTGGCTTTTTGCCTAAGATTTCTAAACATCCTGATTCCCAGTGAGGAGAGCTACTTGATATCTCAAAATCCCAGTCTAAACGTCACTAGGCATATACAGATCATTAGCACAGGCAATTGGCTTTAACTCCTGTTTTGGGGTAACCTCTGGCTGGCTGGTGCACCCCTACAGCATCAATCCACGGAAGCAGAAGGCATCTGCAGCACAAGTGCAGCAGATCCTGTTAGAAATACGAGATCCTAAATATGTAGCTTCTCCCAGTGGATTGCAGATGTGGTTTCAGCAGTTTCCCTGACTGGTGTGATTTAGAAAAGGAGGTTTCCCCAAGTCATCCTGGCTAGAGCACTGCAGAAGGCCCATGCTTAATCAGGAGCCTGGGCAGCACAGGGGCTGTGCACACCCCTGTGAACCTATCTGCAAAGGAAAATGTTTTAAATCCTGTGTGCTTGATCCCAGGGCTGACCATTTGCTGTTTCCACTGCTGCCTTGCCTGTTCAGTGTCACAGTAGCTGCAGTCAGCACAGACAATTCTGTTCAGATGCCTCGTGTTTTACTGCACAATGCATAAAATGTAACCTGATAAGGCACAAAAGGCATTTGGCATCTTCTCTTTTCAGCACGAACAGTGTTATTGTTATTGGCCATCCAAAACATGAGTCAGCCTGCGGGGACACGGCCCTGCAACTCACCAAGCAGCAGAGCCAGCGTGGGCTGCACAGCTCAGCTCAGCTCTCCCTGCAGATGTGCTGTCCTGCTGGTGCTGACTTGGACTCCTGCCCTCTCACTGCTCCTCTTCTTTAAAAAGCACAAGTCCTTCAGGAACGGTGCTGGTGCCATTTTCAGAGCGATGGGTACCTTGTTGGATAGTAATTGGTTACATTTATGTGGCATGTGGTTTCATTCAGCTGATCTGGACTGTGCTGCAGAAGCTAGGCACACCCTGGCCTGACAGGAATCACGAATCCCCTTCTCAGCCAAGGACTCTGGAGCAAACATAAACCAGACCGGGAACCAAGCGGCCGATGGACTCTTCCTTTCAAAGCCCCCGAGACCCTTAATCCCCACGCATCCTTTCTCTACATACTGCTTTACATGCCTGATTGAAGCCCAAGCGACTGCAATCCAATTAACAGAGGAAAGGGAATGTCCAGGCACTGAGATCAGGGCGCCCGTTCCTGTTGCACACGTAGTCACTTCCACTGAAACAAGTCAGGATCTTAAGAGCCCCCCTGAAATGATAAATCAAGGAAAAGCAGAAGGGACAAGGCCAGCAAGAAAGCCCAGAGAAAAACTGGCTGCACAGACAGGCAAAAGGTGAAAGAAATGGAGAAGTTTTGAGAGGAATTGGTTAGAAAGTGTCCCATCTTGGGGAGGTCTGTTCCGTCAGGGCTTCAGGATAGCTGCGGAGAATCTGGTGGAGCGTGTTTAGCATGGACATTGTTCTACCAGTGGGACCCAGTGTTGCAATGCTATTCTCTTTAGAACAGTCAAAAACGCCAGAAAAATTTGATTTTTATAGTGACATTACTCAGGCAATTTCCCATGTCATCAGAACGTGTCTGCAGACTGGACACTGGGTAGAGCCCATTTCCTCCAGCGTGGCAGGGAGCACAGCTCATCCTGAGTCACAAAGCCAGGACTGTCCCCTGCTCCCGAGGGACAGGAGCCACATCCAGGTGTCACCTGGAACAAGCTCAGCAGGACACTCTTGCTGGTCTCTCCACAGCAAGGCACACTGCTCTGGAAGATGTGATCCTGACACTGCCTCAACACGGGACGCACATCTGCAATTCAGTCACTCCTCAGCAATGTTTAAGTCACAGTGACTTGGAAAACAGCAGGAGAGAGAAAGGGAACAGCTGACTGTAAGAGCAGCTGTTTTATCTCCGCTTACCTGACCTGTGAGACCCAGGGGTGTCTGGGACACCCCTGTGATCGCCAGTCCCTCACCTTCACCTTGCTGGGGCCACGAGCATTGCCAGGCACGTGGTGCAGCCACAACCCCCGGCGGGGTTGTCACACTGGTGCAGGACCTCAAGCCTGGTGTCAGGGAACAGCCATGGAGCCACTCAGCCCTCCTAGCTGCCCTCCAGCCTGGGCAGGCAGGAGAGGACACCGAGCAAAACATGCTGAAATGAAGCCACGGCACAGGATTTTTAAATAATTTTATAATTTCCTGATGAACTTAGTCTGTGAATAAAAAAAGAAGAAAAAAAATGAACAAAGTGTTTATATTATCAAGGCAAAGTTGAATATAACACATTTTCTTTGCAATTTCATTATCCTGTCAGTAACATGACTCCAGCAATAAAACACATACAAGTTGAAGGCAGCGTGCGCACTTGCATCACAGACACCAATGTCTCCCGCTGCTGTCATTTCCAAAAGGAATTCAAGTACACCAGATCCTGTCCCTAAAGCCCGTCTCCCCCTCCACTAAAGTGCAACACGTCTCTTCCAAAGCAAATAAGGGATCTGGGTCTGTGCAGTGGATGGCGCACCCCACAGAATTGTTTTTTAACTCCACAAACAATTTGTGAAGCCGGTGCGCAGCTCGCCTCATTCACTGGAAGGAAACGGCAATATACTGTTTCAGTGGGCTTGGAGCAGCATGTTGGGCTAGCACAGAAATTATTCCCCTGTTCATGGTCCCATTGGATTCGTCCTCCCCCAGCATCTGAACAAATAAAGGCATCTTGCACTAAAGCCTCCCAGTTATACTGTAATGAGTGTGCAGGGAGGGGCCAAACGCAGCCACCCCTGGGCAGGGACGGAGGATGTGGCCTTGTCCACAGAGAGCTGAGAGATGGGCAGATAAAAGGAACAATGTCTACTTTTAAAATCTGGCTTCAAATTTGGTTTGTAGATACCCACATTTTATAACAAATTACAGTACACATGACTGTAGATGTGACAGATCCATTTTTTGCCAGTTTCCAAGTGAAAAATCCCCAATATTTTGAACAAAAAACCCCACCAAAGCACCAAGAACCTAATGAGTATCTACATAAAATCAAAATCAATTGCCTTGATTTTCAAGATCTGAACTAAGCTTGCAAAATGGGGACAAAGAGCATATGGTTAAGTTTGATAATAAAAATACATTCACTTAATGAAATTTTTTACCTAATCTCACAGGCAAAGTGATTTGTCAGGGGTTTTTTGTTAACATCACACACCAATTGTTCCTTTTAAGCAATGCAAGTCTTTGATGCAGCCAGAGCAGAAGGTGGCTGCTGGTCTGTGGGTACCCTGCTGTGGGTACGTGACCAGCACCACAGGCAAGGAAACACAAATTTGATAATGAACCTACAAACAACTTCCAGCATCAGCTGATCTGCACTTGCTGCGGTCCCTGGCATCAAGGGTTGTGATGGAGAAAATGCAAAATTTGGCCAAAGCATTTGGCCCATTTACACCAGTGGTTCCTATCTTAGGGGACACCTGGTGTTGATAACTTACCACAAAGATTGATTTCCAAATACTGTTTCATTCTGCCCATTTCTGTCTGACACTCGTACAGTATAAACCTGGGAAAGCAGGAATTTATGCAGGGTTTGTAACACTTCCCAAGAGGCCAAGCTGCCTTGGACCTCAAAAGCCTGTGAAAGGCTACTGGTTATAATTATAAGCCCACAAATCCTTTTCCGTACAATCCCGAGAGGAGGAGGCATGGCTTTGTTGCTTCTCTACTTGAATTCCTTTTAATGAAATTAATTTTTATCTATTTTTTAAAACACATCTTTTTCAGTTCTACTACTATCTTTTTTTTTTTTTCAATCCGACAACAGACACACATTGTTGGTAACTGCCCCAGCCTTAGGACCACACAGACAATATCGACAAGCAGAAAACAAAACAGGAAAAAACACCCCTGAAAAAGTCAGGGGAGATACTGATGACAGGGTTACAGCACTCACCACACACACTGGAAAAAGTCAGGATTTCTGAGTTTATGCTTTTGACACTAAAAAGTTCTGAAACAGTTTTTCTCTTTTTTTTTTTTTTTCTTTTAAAAATAGTCAGCGGACACAGCCATTTTGTTCAGAAGGATCTGCTGTTGCGTAAGGTTCCTTCCATTTATGTGGAAAAAAACAATTAAAAACATCGTATTGTTTAAAAAAACCCCCTGAGCCTCCTCTTGCTCAGCACGCTGATGAGAGGGGTCAGCAGAGTTGGCCTTGCCGGGCGTGATGCCCCTGACGCCCTGTGCCTGACCCTCCCACCCCGCCGGCTCCGCTGGGGCAGTGTTGGTTATCCGCAGCCTTCCGCATCCTCTCTGGGTCCCTCTTGCAGCGCAGGCCTTGAGCTGAGTAGAGGCTTCCTTTCAATCTCACATGCCTTGGTTGTACTCTTTCCCTTTCGCATTTCATTGGAGTCATTTGAGGGACAGATGTGTATGTAGCGAAATTTTTGCTTTAAAATGGTATCAGTGCATGACTCTACATCCTTTTTAAAGAACCCTGCAGTGGCAGCGATTGGCAATTAGTACAGGAGTGGGGACTCAACCCGGCCAACCCTTATCCGATGCAACAAATTGAGCACTAGCAGCAGAATGGGTGGGAATTACAGGACAAATGAAGAGAGGTGCCCCTTTGGTTCAAAAAACAGGGTTATCTCTACAAGACTTATGACATTTATGCTCCCTTGTGCAAATTTCGGAGCCCCGGAGTTCCAGGAAATTTGCTAGAGAAGGGATATAGAGAAACAGCACATGGTTCCGTGCATCACATCAGACCTTCACCTTCCGTCCCCAGGACTTGGCAAAAAATGGATACTCCAAAAAGGGTTTGGCATTTTCTGGAGTGAAAACTGGTTAAAGGCAGTCAAAACGAGAGAGGATGCTTAGAGAAGCTTAGAGCTTCATCTGGGAGCATGCCAGGTAATTCTTCTTCCAATGGCAAACAGTGCTCATGTCCTCACCCTGAAATTCTAGTGTTATGTCCTTTTAGTGTTTTACGTGAGGCTGGATTCAGAGGAAAATGGGGCTTGGACTTGTGGATATCATGAACAAGTGTGGTTGCAGTGTCAGCTTTTACAATGTACATGGGCTTCAGGCTTCAGTTATTTCTTTGCCCAAACCCTACCAAAATGACCTATTTGATTTTCTACAGACAGCTCCTTGAGTCCTTACATCTCTCAGCTTCTCTACAAATGACAGCTTGGAAGGAAAAAAAAGTAATATTAAAGCAATTAAAACTTTCAGAGCTCCTGTAGCAAACGGAACTCCATTCAACAGGTGAAGAAAAAGCAAGTTTCCCCAGGGTGCCTGGGAACAGCCCCTGATCTCCTGGAGCTGCTGCACTGCAGGACCACTGCGGTAGGAAAATGTCTGCATCTGCCTGGCAGCTGACACTTGGGAATAAGATCTTAAAAGAGCAGTGGTGGGTTAGGCAACTGGATAAGCATTGCAGTGATGCCACATATGGCCCTTCTGCCAAGTGCCTCATGTGCAATCCCATGATGGATTATGAGAGTAAAATCCCTTGTTGCCTTAAGGCCAATGGTGTGGCACTCCATACGAGTGAAAAGAAAAAGCTTTCAGTGGCCACGTTCAGCATTAAATCGTGGCCAGCAGTACCTCCCAAATGCCAAAGTTCCTCAAGTTATTCACCACAGGATCTCTGTCAACACAGGATCAGAGCGATTACCTGAAATAGTTCAATGGAGATCAAGTCAGATCAAGACTGTTCCTAAATGAGATCTGCTCCCTCCCTGAAAGCACTTTATAGAGGTCTGAGACCAGTCTTTAAGATGGGAAGCTTACAAGACCTAGGAGATAACAGTGGTTAATGAGAAAAGTCGCCAAGGCCCACCAATCCAGATGGAAGGAACAGCAGGTGTGTGGCTGGCAGATAAAGGACCAAATGGCCAGCGTGAAAAGCAGCCAGGCTTGACAAATCCTCCCCGGGAAGAGGCCGGGAGATGTGTAAACAGTGAGCTTCACCTGGCTGCGGATGCACGGATCCTGCACACGCTGCCATGACAGCACCAGGCCTTTGGCTGGGGCACTTTGAACTCTAGAAATGCAGCTGCAAACTGAGTTAGAGATACTGGAGAAGCAGCAACACTTCCCTGTGATGTGTGGGCAACGCAGTAAAGCCAGGGAATTGAAATAACAGCCCAAAGTGATTCCCATCCCCTCCCCCTGCCTCCAGCAGAAATGCTATCAAGGAACATCTCAGTAAGAGGTTTACAAGCAGGAGTCATTTGAACCATCGATAAGGGAAATTCCACAGCTTCTCACAGAGGAAGGATTGTTTTACAGCAGGGAAACAGGGCAGCTGGAGATTTGACCATATAAGTTAACGAGAGAGCCAGGAGGGGTGGCGGTGGCTGATGATGTTGGGCTGATGGCTCTGATGCTTTTACAGGCGGCATTAAATTCCTTGAGTGAGTAATTAGGGGTGATGAAGAAAAAGCAAGAGGAAAGATTTCAAAACAACAGCTCCTATCGAAAGGAGCTGACTCAAAGAATGGGACCAAAGGGGTGGTTCTGGGATGGGGCAGGCCCAGTGGTGTACAGTCACTGTCTGCCTGCCTTCCGGCATTCCCCCCCACACATTCAGGTTCTCATTACTCTCCTCAGACATGACACAAAAAAACCCCTTCAGACACAGGCTGCTATTTCAGGAAGAACTAAAGCTACTTCTCCTGATTTGCAAAGCATTGGCAATTCAGAAGTTGGAAAAGGTGTGAATTGCCTCTTCTTTTGAGACTTGCTCCTTCCTAGACACCCTGGCTATGACTGGAGGTCCTTCTGCTGAATTATTACAGTAGAATCAATGGGGATGTGATTTATTTTAAATCGGCTAGTTTTCAATGGAGTCTACAGCTATGTAAGGTTTCAGTTTTGCCACATTTTCGGTGTTTCTCTGGAAAAATCCTCAGGGTACATCTTCCTTACTCAAACTTTTGCAGATCTCCTTTCTGTTGGAAGCAATCGGTCACTTCTAAAGATAAAAATAAGGTGTGAAAGGCCTACAGGGGAGCTGTGCTGTGAATCTGAAAGATATAAGAAATGCCATTTTCTTGAAAAGGCCTGTAATATTTTCCTTAGCATAACAGCTTAGTGAGTAAGCTCAAAATGTAGTAAACCATATGGAATTAAACTGCAGACTCTGAATGGGAGGTTGACTGAGAGGATTCATAATTAGCTAGTGACCAGAAAACCAAGATTTCTTCCACTGCTGTGTTGATATTTGGTCTCCTTTTGCCTTCCCCTCACTCTCCTAAGTAATGTGAGACAGCCAAAGGGAACAGCTCCTTTAAGGAGCACGTGGGGATATGTTACAGGGTTCTGTCCTGCAGATGCCCCCAGACACACATAACCACTGGTAGCCAGAAAAAAACGTGTCTCCCCATTAATGCATAGTCCAAGAACGAACACCCAAGTCCTATTCATAAAATAGGATTTCTGACTTGCTACCACAATGACAAACTGACCTGGTATTTCAGGTCATATTACTTACAGCAGGAGCTGTAACGAGTGTCGAAGGTGGATGGGAATAAAACTAAGGCCTCTCATATACACAGAAGAATTGCACTGGTTTAAGTAAAGCTGTGATTTTACACCTACCTACTCAGCTGGGTGCCAACTCCAGCAGAGATGCTCCTCTTCATAAGGGTTATTGCTCTGAACTCAAACTCTTTCCTCGTCAATGTAGGCTAAACCAAAATAAATTAAATTATAATTATAGTAAGAACTATACTACTGATTTACCTAACTTAGCTTTAAAATTATACTTTTGAGCTAAATGATGTAATTTTCTCATTTACAGAATGCCTACGACTATTCTGATGACAGCTAGTGTTCACAAAGCTATGGCCTGAAAAACTGGACAATCTATACAAGTTAAAGCTGGGAACTGACCTGTTGACCACACCTGCTTGAAGGGAGAGAGCTCTCTATAAAGTAAGAACTTAGGAGACACAGACACCTATGATGAGAAACCTCATCTAAAACCTCCAAAAATTAACAGATGGAAACAGTTACCTCAAAAAATGCCCCACCTAGTACTTCAGAGTCAGAGCAGTGAACAATAAAAATCCAGGTTCGGTAAACAGAAAGTACCAGTATGCCTACTTTTTTTCCCAGCTGCTAGATGAAATGACTACCAGGAACAAGTAGGGAAACTTTCCTTTCCTCCCTCTGTTATTTAAGAATGTAAGAAACATTGAGACAGGCAGCAAGACCTGAGCTAGCTGATGCTGGCCAGCCATGAGCCATGATCAGAGCACACTCAGGTTTGGTTTTAGCACTATGAAATTCAGGCTTTCAGCTTTCATGAAAATAAAAAATAAAAGAAGGAAAGAAGGAAAAAAGCAATATATGAATGAAAGGCAAGGGCTACTTTTCTGAAACTTCACGGAGAACTAGAGCTGCTTGTGTTCATTGGATCCCCTCTTCTTTGCTCAGTAGACTTGGAAGAGCTCTGCTTAGCTGTATCCGAAAGTCACCACCAACAAAGTCAACGGGGAAGTGGATTCTAAAGTAGAAAGGCAGTGGGAAGATGAATACAAAAATGACTGATTAATCATAGACTGGAAGAACCTAGAGAGCATGTAGTTTTTAGAGGGTTTTTTTTGCCTTTGTTTTCTTTGTAAAAGGTGCACCAGAAGTTTCTGTTCCATTTTCTGTCTTTCACACTGCTCTCCACTCCCATGGCTCCGTGGGCTGACTGGGCTCGGCCGCTGGCGTGCTGCTCCGTGGGGCTGAGGTCAGGATGACTCCTCGAGGGCGTTGACGACCTGCTCCAGGATGTCGGGGCAGTGATCTGCTATCTGCTGGAGGATGGCGTTGGCGAACTCCTGCAGCTCCGCGCTCTCCTTCTCGCCCTTCTCCAGCTCCTTGTGAAGCTGCAAGGAACACACAGACACGGTCACTCCTGCTGTGACATGTGCTCACTGGGGGACAGCCCTGCCCAGCAGGCTCAGCTGCAACACCGCTGAGGAAGGGAGCTAACAGTGCTGGGCACTTCCAGCACTGGCATCTTGCCTTTGTGACTCCTTCACCTGGAACTCAATGTTCTCCCTACTCTTTATTTCACTTTTTCATTCTACAGGACCAGGTTTGTGACATTCCCAGTAAAGGCCATGTCCACATGACTTGTCTTAACTACTCCTGAATACATTGTTCTATGATAAATAATGAGAAAAACCTCCTCTGCAGAAGGTTTTTCTGAAGGCAACCATATTCCAGAATCAGCTTTCTAGTATATGGCTTTAAATAGTTTGACTTTTATTCATGAATAACAGGATGTTTCATAAGTCATTACTTCAGAATTACTCCTGACATGAAATCAATAGGAATGTTACATAATTATACACACTACACTCAGTTAACCAGAATTCTATTTTTCCTGTGGAAATACTAATTTTCAGAAACTCTCTTTCCTAACTCAGTCATAAGATGACTACACACAATTGTGGTGGAACATACACAGATTTTGTTTACTAACTCTGCATTTCCTGTTTGATCATTCGTTCTTCAGATCACTATAATGGGCTCATAGAGAGACACAAAATTTCAAACTTTATATTATTCACTCTGTCTACAGTTTATAAACAGTTTCTCCAACAAGTGGTGTCACAAACCATGTCACACAACATACTGGAGGTACATGCTAACACAGCTTTTAGCTTCAAGCCTAATGCCATTGCCAGAATTAGGGGCCTACAGAGTCTTAATAAAGAGCAGGAAACATCTGCCTTCAGTAACCTGTTTATCTGCCCAGCAACTGATAAAGTCCATGCTGGCCTGTGAACGGTGAAAAATCCCAAGTAAGGCTGTAATTTGTGCAAGCATTTTAGGGATCACTGTACTCACAGTGGTCTAAGGATCTCACAGAACAAGGACAAGCAGCATCCCTTACTAGACCGGATGATATGGATAGATAGATTGGATAAGCTTTCAAGCAGACAGCCCTGCCCTCTACTATATCTCAAAAAGCTCTTTTATTTTTTCAGTGATAGGATTTTCTTCTAATGAAGTATATTCCCTGTGAAAATAAGACAAGCATATATGTAGCAGGTATATACACTTAAGATGGGTTCTGAAGCTTATTCCCAGGTTCTGAATCCACAGTTCTTTGTCATTATGAGCTGCTATGAACAACTATCTTATCTTATTTGAACCTTCTTTTAAATTTTGTGTGGTTTTTAAAAATTTAATGTTTTCTGTCAATTCTGTAACATTTCTTATTCTTCATGGATTAGTATTTTTATTGGAACTCTATTATGTGAATATATGACATAGGAAGAATATCAAAGTGGCATTTTTCATGCCTGGAGGGTTAACTTCATGAGTATACAAATTTCTGGATCTGCATTTTGCACTTCTGTAACACTGCTCATTGCAGGTTTTAAAAGGAGAGAACTATCAGGCAGCAGCACAGCAGGGATCATTTTACCACTTTAAGAGCACAATGCAATGGAAAAGGTTAGATTTCTACAATTAAAATTCTAATCAGATACAACAGCATGTCTCTGTTTAGTGATGGTATCAAGCAAAGCACAGCAGATTGTTTCTGCAAGAAACACTGCACAAAAACAAACAGCCTAAGAACGACTATGGAATAAATAGAAATGCTTCTATAGACAAAAGTGTGCGAAAGGAAATTAAAAGGGCAAGCATGCTACACTGTTCCCTTTACTAGGCAGGGTAGCATATAGTAAATTATTGGGGCTTTGCATGCTGAATGCTGGTTTAATGTGTTCTTTATGTGCTTTGTTCCTACTGGCTGCTGCACTCACAGAACAGCCATAGGAATCTGAGAGGGGCTCCTGCCAAGAATCACAATGCAAAAGCAACCTGATCCCGCTCTGTGGAGTGACATGAGCTGGGGAAGTGGGGAAAACGAGAGGCGGGGAGCACTCCGGGCTCTGGAAGGGCTCTGGGGGAGAAGTGGGGCACTCAGCAGGAACCCATAATGGCTCAGGAATGGCAGGCTCTGGATGGGTGATCAGCCTGGCTCTAGCAGCCCGGCAGAGGTGTTAGAAACTCGCAATGGATGGATAAGCCTAGGAAAGGTCCAGTCAGCAAGCAGGATTGAAAGAGTCAGAACAAGCAGGAGGAGAGATGGATATGAAAAAGCAGCAGGCTGGGATTCAGGACTGCCTCTGGGTCTGGGCTGCTGAGCCCAGCGAGATCCCCGTGGTTCAGGCACAGCCACAGCAGCCTGCACACCACTCACTGCTGCGCTCCCAGGAATGGTCTGAGCCTTGGATTGAGACAGGGCTGCCCTGTGGCTTCTGGGGCCAGCACAGAGATTTCATGGTGCCGTCCATCAGAAGGGGGGGAGGCCATGGGAGCTGGGAGAGAGCAAGCTCCAGGAGAAACAGCCAATGATATTTACTGTTCTCCTTTTCTTATCTGGCACCTGCGAGGGTCCTGAGCCCTCGGTGCACAGGAGGAGGACCAGGAGAGGGCAGTGTTAGCAGGGAAAGCACAGGTCCTGCACCAGCACCACCTGCCCAGCCAGCATCGCTCTTCCTCGCCTTCCAGCCAAATCCTCCAGGTGCAGCTCCAGGAGAAGACAAAGCAATTCAAATAGTGAAATATAAAAGCACCTCAAAGATACTGAACTTCAAAACTGAAAGAAGGTTGGTGGACAAGGGAGAATCCTGCAGGGTGCTGTCTTCAGTGGGGCAATACTGCAACACCAGTGAAGTCTCAGTTTCTTGCTGTACTAGCCAG
Organism: Origma solitaria; assembly: GCA_013397895.1. NCBI lineage: Eukaryota > Metazoa > Chordata > Aves > Passeriformes > Acanthizidae > Origma > Origma solitaria. Next base: position 811,713 of record VZRL01005187.1, on the reverse strand, counting down.
CATTTCTGTATTTATAAGATGCCTTATAAAATCAAGATAAGCCCAACAAAATAATCTCATGCCAAAGCTAATAAATCAAATGCAATCAAACAAAAGTAACTAACTTAACCAGAGGAAGAAAATATTTCCAAGAAGAGAGTTTTTGACCACCAAGAGCCCAAAAGGAGATGGCTCTGAATGCTGAAGGCCAGCCACAATACTTTGCAAATTAGCACAGACAGAAAGTCTCCACAGCTGGCTGGCAGATGTCTGTGATGAAACCTCTTTGGAAAAATAGCAATGATAGCCTTGAGTTTGCTCGCTTAAGAACAGCTAGATTTAATAATGGGATTCCTACTTCAACAAAGACATCTTAATGGACTACATGGCTGGTGGCAGCATTTCTAGATCATGGATATCATCTCCATTGACGTCACTCCTGTCAGTCCTCCATCAGGCAAGTGCCTTCCTGGGGAACATCCAGTTCTCCGTGGGTAACTTGATTCACCTGCATGTTTGGAAGCTGGAATTTTAGGGAAGTTTCTCTAAAAGTATTACTATCAGTTCTGCGCCTGGTTTCCTTGATTTTCTTATTGTGAAAGCAAGCAGACATGGCGTTATCTGCCCCATGCCATTTTTCTGTGAAAACAAAGAAATGCGAGCAATCCTTTTTTGCCGGCATTTCCAACTGAGGATATGAGGAGATTCAAACACTTGCCTCATAGAAACGATCAAAAATGAGAAGGCAAAGCCAGATATGTTTTTTGTCTAGTTGATGACAAGTAAGAATAGACAGTTCAGAAAGAAAAGGACAGCAAGGACCCCAGAAGTGCTTCATAGTGTTTATCTCTGGACAGAAGAACAGGAATGACCTCCAGCATCTCAGAGGAATGAAAGCTTGCAGATAATGTGCAATAGATTCAGACACTTTTCAGCACTGCTGCCTTCTTTCCTGGGTTTAGAGCAAGTCATGATAGGAATACTTTTCCATTTATAGTTAAACTCCCATCACTGAAAAAAAAAATCCCTAACAATTCCCCATGAATTTAGCTTCTCTGTCCCAAGATATTTTGGAACTTATTTAAAGATCAGCTGACATTCAGAGTGAAGATAACTCCATCGTTAAGGAATAGGATGCTCTGGTTTTATATGCACACAATTGTGGTGCTGCTCCACAGAACCTTTGGGGCCTCTGCTTTTCCCATAATGTAAATGAGAACACATTCAGCTAAGATCCTTTTCAATTTATTCCTATGGAGGAGGTACACTCCCCAGGGTGATTTTCACCTCGTTAATAATTCCACAGGAACACTGATAAAATAAGGAACACACAGATAAACTCATCTTGGACAGCAAAACTAAATAGAGAATATGAAGAGCTTTAGAGCAGCACAAAAACAAAGTTAATGGGAGAACTTCCATAAGGATATAATACCAGGATATGGAATTCTGTTTCTCCAAAGTTTTTCTAGATCAGGTTATGGTTGGTCTGAAAAATACATTTAGAGCTTAAAGTAACAGAAGTAAGCATCAATAAGGAATTACACTGAGTTAATCTTAACCTTTGTTTTGTCTCAAAATAAATTAAACTTCACTGCATCTTGGGCAAATGGTCAAGAGCTTTTGCATCTACCCAGGCAAACCAGTGTAAATATGTGTGTTTGAAGCAGTGAGAGCCAACTACATATAAACCTTTAGTTCTCAACAACATACCTATAAAAGGGCCAAAAGAAAGGGTTATGAGTGTGGAAATCCAGTCTGAAAAACTTCAAACATAAAAAAGGCAAAATTTTTAATGTAAACCCTTAAATATTTCTGCTCTATCTGGAAATTTGGTGTTTATGTTAGCTTTTTCAAAATATTTTAATTAATATTAGAAATTTCATGCACAAATAAAAATGAATGATGTTATGGCATTCTGGACATGGCCAACTTGCCGATAATGTTTGTGATTTTAACCAGTATTTAAGTACTATGACACTGATCAAAGTTCTCATCCTCACCCAAAAAATTAAATATAAAAGTTTAAAATGCTTTAAAATGTAACAGTTTTAGAGAGCTCCTATATCCACTGCTTTCTCAACCAAACTCAGGAAATAGATTTGCACATGAAGAAGGATATAAATTGTTGCAATTATTACTCCTAATTTCTAACAGAGACCAGAAGTGGACTGTTTAACTTTAAAATACATTATGCATTCCCATAAGATTACAAATTAAAAATAAATGACATAAATCAAGTGGGGGAAGATAACAAGCTAATAGAAGAGCAGTCAGAGAAGGAAGACAAGGGTAAACTCTGAAGTAATAGAGTAATTTAGAATGACTAAATGCACATCATAGCAGAGTAATTTCTTTACAGAAACTAAGTAAATTGAGTAATTCCTCATAGATGATCCAGACAAACACAAGCAGAATCTGTACAAAGAAGTACACAGGGTGTTTATAAAACGGCTATTTGTAATTTAAAGTTTATCCCACTTGCAATATTGTTCATGTAACAAACCAAAATATGTGTTTAGTATTTTCAGAACTTAGCAAGCAAATACGCAATTTTAAAAAGAAATTTGACAGCTCCAGTTATAAGGTTTGGCGTCTTTTCGTAAGAAAAGCTTAACATTGCTCTGAGGAGAGTGAAATGTGAATGAAGTGCAAGGTAAATTTTGCTCATTGGAACCGAGCCATGACCACTTAGCTGACACAGCAGGTTGTGACTGATACAGTGAAGTGACATTATCACCTTTTGCCTTCCTCTGCTTCGAGCAGCGGAGCAGAAAAGGCATTCCTGATTTCCTTGGAGAGGATTAGTAAGCAGGAATCCCTGGAAGGGCTGTGCTTGGCTGAAGCACAGAGAGAGGGAAGGGAACCTTTCTGCACTGCGAAGGCTCCCTGACCATCATAAAGATTTTCTGAAAGTGCCTCTCTGTAACTCACAGTGCAGCAGTCCCAGGAGCAGCACTGCTGGAGGGGGTGAGACAAGCCCCCAGAGCAGGTGACTTCTGATGGAAATGCATCTGCCCAGGTCCCCAGGACTGCTGCTGATGCCCAGGCCACAGTGCAAACGCTGACAGAGAGATCTCTGCGGACGGAGGGAACGAAAATGGTGTTTGGGGGCCAGGAGAAATTGGCAGGACCCCCAGCAGCTTGAGAGAGCCACAATGTGCTGGACATGGCTGGAAAGAACCTCTGATGGCAGCGAGCCAGGGAGAAAAATGCCTCCCACTCCTAGGGTTAAGACAATTATTTTAATTGTATAGATATTCTGTTGGAAGAGTATTTTTTCCGAATGTCACTGCTAGACCTATTGAAAAAACGGAATTCTCTATAATGTGAGGTTCTACACATTCACAGCTGCTTTTTTGAGGCGATAAGAAACATTTCTAATAGTCCTTAAGCTATTACTGAATCAAAAACTGCTGCCTACTTCTAATTATCTTGTTGCTCAGTTTTGTTGGCTCTTTTTGGGTTCTCACACCACTGCTTCTCAACCCCAGTGCAGTGCACCACCTCTGACACACTTAAGTGAAGATTTTCAGCAAATTCCAGTTTCTACTCCATTCTTTTCTTTCGTAAAGATAAGAGCAAAACAAACCCCAAACTATAAATAAAAATGTGGACCATATAATTATGTTCTTAATGCCATTTCCTTTCATACAGGACTGAAATCCCTCACTTACAGGCAACTATCTGAAATGTGAAACGTAGCAGTAGTTCTACAGAGCTCAAGGATATTAACATAATGATACCTCTAGGACAAAGCGAAAGAAAATATGGTATTTAATAGAAATTGCTGGGATAATGCAATTATTTATAATGAATGAATGGAATTTTTATTTCTTAGTGTCAAGACCTGGAACATTCCTCCTCCTTTCTTGTAACTTAAGTTTTTTAATAAGGAAAGTCAAATAGGACACGAACTGGTTGAAGGATGACAGTTCCAGAAACAGCACTGGCTAGCTTATTTGCGGCCATTGGTTCAGAACTGACTCAAAGGGATATTTTCCACCATAGGAATAATTTAATGACATGGTTATGAGCACTTTAGATTCTTTACTGTCCACAACTTAGTCTAGTGTATTATTTGAGATTAGGTTTAGGGAGACCATATACTCACAAGTACTGGCTTCAGGCCTTCATTACAAATGGACCAAAATTTTACTATAATAAGTCAGCCTTACAAAATGTCTTGGATAAAATGCCAGCCAAGAATGATATAGCATCTTGGCCTCATAGCCTGATTACAATCAATCTTCCCCAGGGAAGTGGTCACAGCCCCAAGCCTGACAGAGCTCCAGAAGTGTTTGGAAAAGTTCTCAGGCACCTGGTGTGATTCTTGGGAATGTCTTGTGCAGGACTGGGTTGGAGTCGATGATCCAACTCAGCATATTCTGTAATCAGCTGAAGTCACTAAAGACTATCACCAAACTTAATGGTAGTGTAAAGGCACTATCAGAGATAAGAGGTGGCCATTATCAGTCAAACTTTGAGACTCAACAAAATTATTTATGTGGCAACGAATTCCCGTTAGATCCATGGTGCTGATGCCAGCAGATATTTTCCCAACAACTACTTGTACAATTATTTCTGTGGGTCACTGTGGATGTGTTCATACACTGGTTTTATCTACCAAAAGAAGGCACAGAAAACTCCTTCTGTTTGTACCTGAGCCTCCCCAGCAGGAATGAGAGAGCCAAGCATATTGGCTATGATGAGACACAGCAAACCAACCCTTGTCAAGAAAACTGCTGCAGTGGGAAATAACAGCTTCAAAAGCAGAAGCATGAAAAAAAATTCTCACCTATTTATAAAAAAAACCCACCCAAAACAATGAAACCAAAGTAGGTAATCTCATTGGTGAGAAGTGGATACGTTGGCATCATTCTTAAATATTATAGGTGTTGGTTAAATGTATCCTCCCTAATCATGTTAGCACTTCTTAACATTCAAGAGGATTAATTTTTTCCCACTGAGGCTTGTGAAGCATTATCTACAGAAGATCATATTAGAAGGGACAGGAGTGAATTTAATGCACTGGATTTGAAGTAATTTACAAAACTCATTAAAATTCCAAAGATGCAAAATGGGTATTCTGTGATGGGGTTCTGCAAATCTGGAGAACTGATCCCCACCCCCCATGGGAATACTTTAAACACAAAGGAAACTCTGCAGCCAGAAACAGAAAAGCTCCATGGCTTAAATGAAAAGTCTGCTTTGTAAATTGAAATATATCATTAGTTTGTGTTTTGCAACTGAAGCTTCTTAAATACCATCTGAGCGAGCATGGGAAAGCAGAAGAGACAGCTAAATTTTATTTTAGCTGATGTTAGCTATGCCTGGGAATCATGAATGGAGAAGTAACTTTAAACAACTGTGGTGACAGCAATGCAGAATTGAGACAAAATGTGAGAGGATAGAAAAATAATTCTTTTCTCCAGAACAACTTAGGTAATTCCCTTTTCTCACAATTGCTCACAATGCTTTCTCTACTGTTTAACCTATACATGTTGCTAATGGACTAGCAAAGTTTTAATGGGAAATATTTTTTGGGCTGTCTATTCAGAAGAACCTGACTAAGAAAGCCTTTCCTATTTTCTTTACCCACATCTCTTGATCAAATAGCAAATACCACCTATCCCCACAGATCTATAAACAAACACACTTATAAAAAAGTGCCTAATAAAATAAACATGGTTTATGTAATTATTAAGATTTAAGATCCTGATGACTACATTAAATTATAGAGAGCAGCTAAAATTTGATAAAACATGGCAAAAGTGGTATCTTGGAGTTTGACTTCCCATGAGTGTGAAGATGTATGGCCTCAAGTACAGATAAAAGAACAGATGAAATACCATACTAAGCATTAAATGGCAATGATTCAAACAATGATTGACTCCTTTTATCAGCTGAAGAGTTCATCTTTGCTACCTGCTTCCACCACTCAAAGAACCGTTTCACAATTTGGTGTGGCACATCAGCAAAGCCTAAATCAGCAAGCTCAGGTCCTTGCTCAGAACTTCAGCCCACGAACTCACCTGCTCCTGGGTCATCTTCTGCAGCTCCTTCTCCCAAGCTGCCTGGTCATCGTCCAGGTGGTAGGAAGCAGGCGGGGTGAGCCCACGCAGGATCAGGGGGTCGCGGTCGTGGCACAGGGCTGTCAGATGGCCGATGTACAACTTCAACTTGCTGCGGTTCTGGTCAAGTTCTAGGAGGGGCTGAATTATCTGAAAGAGAGCAGAGACAGTGAGGCACAGGCTGAGAGCCAAGCAGTGATGAAGGCAAACATCATCTCTGAGTTACAGTCGTGTTCGGCTTCGCAGTGGAAGAATCGAACGCCCTGCACTCGTGGTCCATAACCTCCCAACCACCCCGAATGAAACCCAGGACTTGGGGAAAGGGATGTAGTGATGGCAGCTGTGTGATCAGACTGGGAAGTAATGATGACATGGGTGAAAAATGAAACACTATTAAACTGAATGCATTAACTCTATCCAGCAGTGCTTCAGTTCAACTACTTCAACAAAAAAATATTTTTCTGACAAAAGGTGTCTGTCCACAACTAAGGCAATGTCATATACATTTTTAGCTCATTTTGCCAACAAACATTTCATTGTAAATTAAGTATGCAATAAACGTTCTAAAGAGAATAGTTTCAAATTATGCCAAAACGCAACAATTCTAAGATGAATGCATCTCTTCTGTAGGAACTGAATAAAGAAATATTTTAACCACGAAGCGGAAGTGTAATTTTCTATAATCTTTTACATAGTTAAGGTGTAGTCTTCTATAGTTTTGAAAAGGCAATGACTTTTATTATACAAGCCTGACTCTATACAATAAACTAACAAACTAAAATCAAACGTCTTTATTGAAGTACTATTTTATTTCATTGTACTTTACCCAATCTGAATCTAATCGTCGTTCCTCAATGCAATCCAAATACTAAAATCATCTAGTTCCCATAAAACATATCTGAAGCTCCATTTTTCATTTTTTAACTAAAATTTAGAGCTTAGCGCATTAAATGCATATGGGGCATCCCTCACTATGACTTTCCACAAGAATACTGCTTCATTTGTTCTAGATGTTTGTGGGCACATACTCAAAACTGCAGTAATGCAAAACTCTAAGGTTTGCAGCTGATGAAAAATTAGGGAAGAACTGGGCTTAGGGTCTCCTTTCCATAAAATGAGGTGCTGGGCAGGGAGAGCTGGAAAGCCCTGCCAAAGTCCTGGCAACTTCCATTCATGCTCCCAGGCCCAGGCTGCACCTGCTGTTTGTTAGTGGGCTGGGGATATCCTTTCAATAGGACACCTCTGACCCTGCTAATGAATAAGGAGTGAGATAATCTCTGAGTCAACAAAACACAGTGCTGGCATGACTTTCAACAAAGCCTCTGGCTCCGACCCCTTTTAATAGGGCTGTCAGGGCTCACTTATTTTGTTTCTAACACTGTTTTACATGGATTAATTTCTGTAGAGCGTGAGGATCTGAGAGGCATGGCTAAGCAGCTAACGAATGTCAGGCTCTGTGTCCTGCTGAGCTCAGCAGCCTCCACCAGCACATCAGGGGGGTGCCACAGCCACACAGAGAGGAGACAGGCAAGAAACCTGCAGGGAGAGAGGAGAGTGAGCTCACGTGCTTTATCAAAAACCTCAGTGCTGTGTGCAGCCTCGGGGCAACCTCTGTTTGCAGATACGAGCGCACATATGAAAATAATGCTTTGTTCTGTCAGGATGGGATGAGTGCATGGTGGATGGAGAACTGGCTGGATGGCAATCGCAGACGGCTGTAATTAGTGGCACTGGGGCTAGCTGGAGGCCTGTCACTACTGGGATTCTCCACGGGTCAGGAGTGGGCCCAGGATTGTTTAACAACTCGTCAGTGACGTGGATGAAAGGGCAGATGCTGTCCCAGCAAGGTCACTGATGGGAGGAGTGGCTGATACCCTGGAGTGCTGTGCAGCCCTTCAGAGGGACCTTGACAGCCTGGAGAGATGGGCAGGGAAGAATCATCTGAAATTCTGCAAAAGCAAATGGAGGGTCCTGCACCTGGGGAAGAATAACCCCAGGCACCAGCACAGGCTGGGGCTGACCTGGTGATCTGAAAGTGTATTGTGCAGGTGAAAGGCAGAGATGCTTCTTTTAACTGATGTCTTTCCTACCTTTCTTACTATTTGGTTTGCCCACAGAGGGTAAAATAATGGAATATCACATCTTAAGAAAATATTGTTCTATAAAAATGTAATAGTCAGTGTCTAATAATGAGCTGTTCAATCAATGTGGCAGCTGCCATGTGTTCTTTTCAGGTAACATAGTCGCTTGAATATTCGTTAGATATGCAGATTCCAGTCTGAAAAAAATCTGACTGGACAACCTCCCTGGCTACTCTGTGAACAGAAACCCTCCTTGATGAGGAGAAAGCAGAGCTATCTAGCAAGAATGGAAGATTTCCACACAACAGTTGAATGTGACTGCTGAGGGATAAATCCCCTTTGGAAGCACATTCCTGCTGCACCCTTCCCCCTTTTACCTCGAGCTGGAAACAGGCAAAATGAGGCGTGTGAAAGTTCTTAGCTAGCAGCCCTCCCAAAGCTGTTCACAGAGCAATCACTCCTCTCACTCGGGATCCATTAAACACTGCCAGTCGAGTAGGAAGTGCCCTTCTATCTGCGTTCCTGCCATATCTAATTCGAACTGGCCACTTCGAGAGGCACTGTGTGCTTCCCACACTGCAGAGCTGCCACTGCCTTATCTCAAGAGGGTGTAAGAGCATTTGCTAAGTGGAAAAGCAGGGCAGTGCTGGATTCATAACCCACATGGTGTTCTCATGATCAGCTCAGAGCTGCAGAGCTTTCTAGGAAAGCAGTGGGTAAACAGAGCAAAGCCAGGATATCTCCTAAAGCAGCCCTCATTCATTAATTGCCCTGATAGGTTTAGGCCATCCTCATCAATGCATGGAATGAAGTCTGCTTAATGTACCCTCAGCTGCAGAATATTGCTAACGGCCAGCTAAGTTTGCCAATAAGTTTCACTAAAAAAGGCAATCGCTACAGCTCTGAGGAAGAAACGTGAAATGCCTGACAAATCTCTCACGCAAACCCAAACCACCTCAACCACCGAATAAAGACATTTGTGACCATATTACAAATTCAACTTGAAAACGTGGTCAAGTTTTTGGAGATTTCGTACTCTAAAAATAAAAAAATCTTTGCGTATGGCAAATGCGAATCTAACTGTAGTTTCAGAAGTCAAAAAAAGCATTAGAATAAAATTATACTGCTTCTTTAGTGGTAATCCTGCTGTTGCTGTACAATAGTCAGCTGAAATATGGGTAACTGAATTTAAAGTTTTATGTGCTAAGTCTCTACATTTAAATACATATATATACACACCAGTGTCTACGGGAAATATGCAAAAACACATAGCTGATTTTATGAAAAAGAAATGGCTTGTATAGGTGAAGCAGTGACAATCTGACAGAAATGTGATATTGACTGTCCAGAGACATTTGCAGAATAAAGAATGGATTCAATCAATGCATAATTCACCACAACCACCAGCTTTAAACGATGCCTTCTCCTGGCAGAAGGGTTAATGACTTGCTCACCTTTCTCCCTCCTAACAATTCCTTTTCTCTGAAGGAAGCAACCACTTTTCTTTTGCAGAACCAAGTAATTAACTTCACTAATTTCAGAGAATACTTAATTACTACCTAACTAACAGCTGCCATTTTGAAATAAAGTCTTACAGGCACCCCTAAAAGCCTGTCTGTTTTTGCAGCTGCATCAGTTTGCAACCTTGGAAAGTTACCTCCTTACACAACTTGCCTTACTCATCAGAATAATGCATCAACGTGGAGGTTGATTGTGGATCAACAGCAGTAATCTTTAAAGAAAAAAGGAGAAAATAACATCTTCTGACACAGCAAAAAGTGCTCTACACCCCTTTGGCACTGTAGGCACTGTCACACCCCCTGTTAGCCTGACCACCCTGCCTGCACATACTCTGTGTGTGCAAATCCACTGCAGAACCCTAAAGGGCAGTGATCCACCTAAGTGGTCTTCCTTTTGCAATCAAATGAGTCAGTAAATTTTCTTAACTTACCCCTAAATCTCTAAATATTTGACAGAAAAAAAAGTTCCTGGAAGTACTGCTATATTCTGAAGAAAATAAAATAGAACGGACAAGTTAACTCAGGTGTCAAAGTAAACAACGAGAGGTCAAAATGACAGTGGTTTTGTATTAGAAGTGTTACAAAGAAGTGTAGGTGGAATGAATTTGAAAGTTTCCAAAGCATTAAGCAATTTGAGAACTAATCTTAGTTTGCTAGCCTGGTCTACAGACCGTGAGTGTTCACTGTAGACCCTGCACAGGCACAAATAAAGAAGGAATTCTGAAAAAAATCCAACCAGAAACCCAAAAAACCTCCTCAAAACTTCAGGCTGAACAGAACAAATATGTTTGGAAACACAATGCAGGTAGCCTTTTATCTCCTATCAATCACCTTTTTCATGTGAGTGTGGAAAATAATTTTCAAACTTTGTTACAGAGAGTTGCAACTATGCTACCCAACAAAACCTACTTCCCAAACCAGCATTACACAGGAGAATATGGGGCCAAAGATTGGCTAAGTACAAATGCTTGTTAAAAAGAAATTACTTCAAGAGGACCTGACAAATCTCTGTATACTTCCCTGTATCTGGATTTTATTATAGATATTGCCAGACAAGAAAATTTTGCCTATATAGCTAAATATCTTCTATAGGGAGATATGGAAATAAACTAAGATACTGAGTGACATAGTCTGGAAATATTTGCATGGCAAATTGAATTATGCCTTCTTGCTCAGACCATTTGTGTTTGTTTGGCAACAAACACAAGGGTTCAACAATAATCTTGTAACCACTGAATGCAATGGAGTTTTATGAGGCATGAATTTGGCAAAGAATGTGCAGAGCTTTCCCAAATTCAGAGCAATTTATCACTGATGTCTTCCCTTCATTATTTTAAATGGAAACAGAAGAAAGTTCTCAAAAAGACACATCTTGACCTCAGTTCAGTTCAGCTCAGTTCACTGATGCACAGAGACACTTGGTTTCTTCAGAAGACCCCAACAGAAAAACCCAAGGACAGGCTCATATGCTTCAGATTTGTTTTAAAGACACACACACAAAAAAAAAAAAAAAAGAAAAAAAAAAAAAAAAAAAAAAAAAAAAAAAAAAGAAAAAAATTAACTCTAACCTTCATAATTTTCTCCTCATAAACCAGAACAACATATGTGAGGAGCATTCTGGCTATTTTGATAGAGCTCTCTTACTCAGTTCCCTTCTGACAGAATCAATTAGGAAATCATTTTTATATAGCAAATTATTTTTGAAATTTTTATACACCATGAACAAATCCCATGGATTAATGATTTCCAGAGTTCACCCTCTTCACCTTGGGAAAAATCCAGACCAGAAAAAATGAACAGAGAAAAAAAAATAGGGAAAGGAGTTTTATCATTAGCTCCCCCTATTTAAATAAAATCTTTTCCCCGTCATGCAGGTGAAACAAAGAATTGCAGTGGGCTGTTGGGGTTCCTAAAGCACTGAAAAAGAGCAAGTGGTTTTAAAATATTTTTATACATAACAAATCCAGAAGTGCTTTCCGTGACACTGGCAACTTTCACTGCCGTGGCTGCGGAGCAAGGCTGGCAGGGAAGCACGCGAGGAACAGCAGGGACTGCTGGAGATCAGAATGAACTACCGATGCGAGGGGCTGTGACTGCACCGAGGGGAAATGGAGGATCAGGAATGAGATCCTCAGCAGAGCTGAAGCGGGGTCTGCACACACCTTGGATTTCACCTGTCTCCTCAATCCCTCACTTCCAAAAGCATTTGCTCAGTTTCTCACCCTAAATACAACTGCCTGCGCTGTGCACACCTCGCACCTCTTCCTCCTGAGACAGAGCCAGGCCTCCCCAGCTGGGACAAGAGAGCAATCTGTGGCTTCACTGAAAGATGACATCAAAACATACCAACTGAAATGATGCTTTATTTTGTCTAAATTTCCTTTTGCCTTCAAAATGTCTTGGGAATCCAGCAAACCCAGAAGCTTAGTTCTGAAGCAAAACAGGACAGGCCAAGAGAACCTAAAATCTCCTTCATTTGAGCATTTTGTCCCTGTAAGTGGTGTTAGTTACGTTTAAAATTTTGAATAATAAATTAAAATATAGAAGGCTGTGAAACTGAGTAGTCAGACTGATGATACTGACAATTATCACCAAGGGAAGAAAAAAGTATTCCCACAGTAAGCAAAAATAGTTTAACAGCTGTTTGTAGCTTGTACATGACACTGTGGATTTAAATAGCATTCTCCTGATCAAACTTTTGTGGTTTTGATTTCACAGAATCCATTAGATTTTACGCTGATTCCTTCTCTACAAAAACACAGCAGCTTGAGAATAAGTAAGAACAACCTCCTTACATTTCTAATGCATTCAAGCTTTCTAGCACTTGTTATCTATGCAAGAGTGAACAAGAAAGAACCCACATTTCTTGCTGTGCTGTATTTTGTCTATTGCTTCTTCCTATTACAGGGGATAAAAGGAACCAGGGGCTCTAACACGGTTTTGTTTGAAAGCAGAACATGGCAGCAATGCACGGGGAGAGCGCGTCCAGGGCAGTGCCTGTGGATCAGGGGCTGTGCTCTTGTGTCTCCCTGCTGTCTGCTCCACTGCTAATGCAAAACAGAAGGGATTCCTTAAGTAGTCTAGCAGAGAACACAATCAGTGCTTTTCCTGTTCAGATGAACTGTAACCTCCCTGTCTGCAGGTGATAGGAACCTTGGTCTTGTCCTTCTCTAACGCTGGATCTCCATTCTGCTCTTGCAGCTCTCTGCCTGCTGAAAGACACTTCCAAAGCAAAGACTTGCAAAGCCACCGAGCACCTGCTTTATCTGGCTTTAGGAAGTCTTTTTAGAGCTGCTTGCTCTACATTCAAATGCCAAATCCCATTGATAAATACACCTATTTATACATATACATATAATAGTTCTTATCTAAGGTTACTTTAACACTCAGTTGTAGTTGGACTGCCCGTGGTGAGCCTACTATGAGATGGAACGAATTCCTGACATGACCATCAGTCATTATGAACTTTACCAGCCAGGAAAATACAGTTTCTAGACTGGCTACATGCCTACTTTTTATATTTATTGACACTTTTCATGAGCTTATTTTCATCATTAATACATTGAAAAGCAGGTTTGGGCTGGATTCTTTTTCTAACATTGTTATGTCCCCTCTCCCTTAATCTCCTTCCTCCTAAGTGCAAACTGAAAGGGCTTGGCTGCCACTGTTCCTCCTCTGTCTCTGTCTCGGTCCTGTCTGTGAGCGCCAGGGCTCAGAGGAATTGGGAGATAGTCCAGACTGTCACACAAACTGCAAGGAACAACTCTCCTGGAGCTGGCCAGAAACAATAATGCTTGAGTGCAGAATTCCTTCTTGCTACAAAGACCAAGCCACTAGGAGAAGATCATGTTCAGCTGCAAATCAAAAGAGAAAATAAGACACAGACCTGGCATAATCTCATCTGGCAGAAATGAATGATGGCCTTTTTGCAATTGTTTTGCTGAAAAGCACAAATCTCTACAAAAAGAAACCAGCCATCTGTTTTGAATGTTTTAGAATGTAAGTATCTACTTGTGTTCTACTTTGATCTGTAAGAATAATAGGAAGACAGTGATGCAGTCCAGTTACACCTCTGTTGTGAGTGCTTAATTCATCCCAGAGCTAGAGATTACAAAATTCCATCTGGAAATCTTAGTCTTATCATTCTGGGATCAGAATGAAGATGAACAATGTATCAAGATCAGTTCTTTTGTGCTCATAGATATAACATTCTTGGACAGAGAATACATTCTTCTAACAGAAATTAGTTATTAAACAGCAAAATAATAGTTTCAAAAGAAAAGAAAAAAATAAAGAAAAAAAGCTAGCAGAAGAATTGTTCTCCAAAAGAAGAAAAGGAGAAAAGGACCAGGAGCAGAAGCTGACACCATCTCAAGAACAGCATTCTTCTCTAACCCTCCTAAGGATTAATTACTTACATCACCTTATTTGAGTGCATCACATTAGGGTTCTCACTAAAAGGTTGCCCATCTGAAAAGTGGGAGTGAAGAGCCCTGGCTGACACCAACATGACAAAACAAATCTGGCATCTCTCAGTCAGGACAAGTGATAATGTTAAAGCAAAGTAAGATTATCTCACGTAGCTGCCTTCAAATTTTGCACAGGCTATGTCTCCAAGGCAAGCACAAGACACCTGCACAATGCTTTTACACACCTGGATGAAGAATTGTAATAATATCATTATTATACCATGCACTTAGTTTGTAGATTTTTAGAGAGGGCAAGAAATGACTTCAGAAAACAAGAGATGACAGTAAAGAACAGGATACAGTTGGTCTAAAGAGTTTTGTTCAGCATGCTGGAATGGCAGCTCCTTGAAAATGTGGATTATTTTCCCCTTTTTTGGGTAGGAATGGGATCTTGGAAAAAAAGAAAAATAAGAAGTAGTAATAGAGACAAAACAAATCTAACATAATTTTGGCAACAAATCCAAAATGAGGTATTAGAATCACCATCATATCACTTTTACAAGACAATTCTAGAATATTGCACAGTAATGACACCTAGCACTTACAGAGCACTTTCCCCAAGCAATACTTGCACTTTTACAAAACTTCAGCTCATTTTACAATTACAGAATTTGAGACTGGGAGAAAGAGAATAAGTGAGTGGTTGGAGACGATGCCAGGAAAGAATTTATCTTCTGAATTGTGGTCTAGTACTGTGTCCAGTAAATTACAATGTAATATGAGTCAGGCATGAAGGCCTGGTGGTTTTGACCATTTTGCATGATCTAACAATTAAAAAGACCATACTGAAAATAAATCTAGTCAAAAAGCTTATGAAGTCACAGTGCAGTAAGTGACAATACAGAGAACCTCAAAAGAGTGACAGTAAGACAAGCAGCTCTCTACATGCTGCAAGCACAAAATGTGTCTTGTGGAGAGAAGATCACATTTATGAGGTGAATTTAAATGGCACAGATTTACAAGAGACACCCACATATGCACACATCCTTTTGTATGTATTAGAGATCTTAAGGTGTGAATTCATATTGTTCTCACCAAAGTGAATAATAACTAATTAAGCCATTGGCCACACGGTTTTGGCATTTGAGAAAGACAAAGGAGCATCCTCGTGTGAAATCACACTGGAATATGCTTGGATGTAGGGGAGGATAGAGCTCCATCTGGGGAATAAAAGGAGTCATAAGAAATTCAGACAGCAAGGAAATGAGCCTAGTGAAAAACTCTAGGAAAGACTATTTCAGGATGAAAGATGGTATTTACATTGAACTATAAACTGAAATGTAAACTACCATCCGCAGAAATTACAGGAAGGGTGCATATGTTTATGAACAGTGCTCCATTTCAGGGAAGTTCTATCTGATAATGCTGTCATGTACAGAACTGGCATAATTAAATATTAAATTCAGACCATTCCAGAATGCTGGAGGGAAAAAGCCTTAAGAGCTAAAACATAAAAATAAAATAATATAGTTTACTATTGTACATAGTCTTTTGGCCTCCATTTAATCTTCAGTATTGACCAGAGGTGATTGCATCCACAGACCTAAAGGAACTTTAAAAACAAACTTATTGCCAAGTCCTGTGCTATTAGTCACTTTTTTATCATTGTAATACATAAATTTATTTGAACACAGGGAGGTTAGGGATGCTGTAACTTACATCATCTTAGCTTTTACAAAGGACTTTTTTTTATTGAGCATGGAATATCCTGATAAAAACATGGACTCTGTTGGGAATAACTGGCTCGGGAAGCATCCATCACCTTTACACTTTCCCTGCTGATGTACACACAACAGTCTCGAGGCTGACAAGGCTCTCAGGTGAGATGCATGCAGGGCAAGGCTGCTGCCTGACTCGTTATACAGACTGGGACACTCTCTCAGATGCTTTCCTGAGGAAAGTGCCTCAAAGTCCAGAGATGAGCTGTATTTAATGTCACCCACCCATTAATTCAGTAAACGAAGAGAAAACACACTCTCAGCACAGTTGCATTCCTAAATGCATCAGCAGATGGGAGAGGAAAGCAGAAGAACTTCCTCTCGGTGTTTTCTACACCAACTCCATGTTTTCTCCGAAAGGAAAATCAGAATTATTCCTACCTTCATAGTGAGTGTCCTCTTCCTTTTCATCATTCACTTACCTGATCTTCCCTGTTTAATTTCTGTGCTTCAGCTGATCTTTACAAGCATTATCTCTAAAACTTTTAACAACATACACGAGCACACAACCATTGCAAGAGCGGTGATTCAAAAAGAACGTGAAATCAACAGCGAGTGGAAATTAATGAAGCACTTTTTATCAATTTGTCCACTAAAGAGATTTTCTCATTTCAAACCCCAAGGCATGACATTCAAGTTTGACACTGCCACAGTTGGATTAAATTTTTCAGATGGCTGACTTGAAAAGAGGGATTTGATCTATACAGTCAGACAGACTGTCTGTAGTTAATTGAGCAAGTGCAAGAGATGAGAGTGCCTTATTCTCTCATGAATGTTTTACAAATCTAATACAAAGCAACAATTTTCAGAAACGCAAGGGTCCAAGATTTCCACAGAAATTTTCAGAAGTTTTCTTTCAAACAACTGCTATGGAAAAAAATCAAATTCTTAGAAAAAAAATGCACAGAAACACATGGGGAATATTTTTTCTTAAAAGGATAAGTGAAGAAAGAAAAATTTTCATACACATTTTTAAAATACTGATCATCAGTCCTTTAAAATACTGTAAGTACTTCGAAGAAATGTATTCTGCTTTAAAACTGATACTCCAAGGCATAATTGAATCAATCCTATGTACTGCAGTGCACTGACTCCTGGTCAGTAAAAGATGTTTTCTTTGCTAAGGTACAGGCTTGAGGAGAATGCCTCTGTCCTGTGTACTGTTTTCCCTTCTGGAAATGGCAGTTGTTGTGGGGACAATTTGACAGCAGAAAAAAATGTAGACACGGACATAGAGAAACAAAATGTACTTTAAATGAAAAACAGCTCCCAGTTTCTCTCCCACTGTTTTGAAAGAATGAGGGAGATGGAAGGGAGAGAGGAAGGTTCAGGGGATATTCCTCATTGCCTTCCCATTTATAGACAATTCGTAATATTGAGAATCATGGATTGTGAGTTGATCAATATCTGTGACTAGTTAGGTCAGAGTGCATGGCAGCAATCTCAGCAGCAGATCTCAACATGCTCAAAACCTTCAGGAGGAACATTATCTTCAGGAGGAACATTATCTCCCAGAAATTCTTTACAAACCAGAATTGAAAAAGCACACATAGGTTTGGCTACAGCACGAGCTGCTTTGAAAGAGAATCCGACTGAAAACATTTCCTCCGTGAAGTCAATGATAAATGATATGAAAGACATTTCCTGCTCTCTCGTACTTGCACAGAAACTCAATTACGTGCCCTGGGAAGTCCTCCCCACAGCATCGTGAAACAATGAGAGGATGATTAGAAGGAGAGAATCACAAACTGCACATGAACACAGGAGAAACACCCTCATGCAGAGACTAGGGGAGCAAGGGGAGGGAGCACAGCCAGGTTTGACACAGCACACGGAGCGAGATGTGGGAGTGACTGTCGGAAACTTTTCTATTGGCAGGAGAGGTTGGTTCTCACCGTTCTGAACAAAATGGCTGAGCTAAGAGCATCTGACTGGTTATGCCCAAATACCCTCCTCCTCATCCTAGAGGTGCACAGGTGGCAATGGGAGGAAAGCCCCAGAGCAGCATGGGAATGAAACAAAGAGTTGGTTAGTATTCAAAGCACATCTGTAAGTACAAACAGTAGTACAAAGTGTTTAAATTCCTTATGCAATATTCTGAGCTACCTTGAGGTACAGATTTCTTGGCTCCCCTGTAGGTTTTGTCAGTAAAACCAAGGGGAAGTGCAATCAGAGCCTCCTCCCACCCCCTCTCTTCCCTATTGCCCTTCCCTGTGAGGACTTTGCAAGAATTTCCCTAAGTGTCTAAATTTTATTTCTCTTTTACATGTTATCTTTTCATTTCATCTGTGAATGCTGTGTTGCATTCATTTGCAAGCACATGCTATAGTTACATTCTGGAAATGGCTTCAGCTCTCTGTAGACTTGCAGTGTAGAAACAACAGATATTCTAATATTTGCACCAAATAAGGATTAGAAAATCTGTTTAATTTTCAGTATTAACGATTTCACTCTGTTGAAAAAGGTAACACCAACATTTTCCAAAAACACTGCAGAAAAGCAAGCCAGTCAATGTACAGTGCAGGAAGGTATTAAATCGAGATGCTAAGGGAAACTGCCTTGAAAATGAGAATTTTTCTGTTTGTTTCTTTGTATCCACTCCTTATTGTTTTCTGATGCAGACATGAAAGGAGATTTTTCATGATCATTTTTGCAGGGTGAATACATAATTGGCCTTTGCCATTTTGCTCTTGTACCTTCCTCATTATTTCTGTGTATCACTAGGTTGGCACTTAAAGGTCTAGAGTGAGATGCCCTCCTTCCTGCAGATCTCACCAATTTCTACTTGAGTCAGAGGGCAGAGAGAAGCATTCCTTCACTCCATCGAGGCAGTGATTAACAATGTCTAATATTTTAATTAAACTGGAGTGGATGAGATTACAATACGGGACATGCAATTATGTTGGCATTTTCTGTGCTACCCAAGGGATGGTTAATCTCTCTGATAGTTATCAAGCACACGGCTGTGCTTTGTAAATGACACAGGAGGCTCCTCACTGCTTTGGAGATGGTAAATTGATTTTCCTTCAGTTCACGGCCCATTGAGTTTGTGAGGGAGCAGTCTGTGCTCATTTGGCACCGAGGCCGGGATTTCCTCCTGGGAAATGAAGGGAACTGCTCATATGCAATCCATAGATCAGAAAGCTGATCCTGGAGCATGATTTCCTGCTACTGAAGACAAGGAACAGTCCTGGCCACTCCACACACTCCAGCAGTAAACCTGAGCGACTAAAATCTGAGTATGTCACACAAGACTCGAGCCTCGCATTTGAAGAGAGTGAAGTTTTTTGTTCCCCTTCAGTGTTCCTCCTCCTCTCCACCCACCTAACAACAGCCTGGGACCAGGAACTGTTAATTCACAGGAGTTTTACACAAAGTCACACAACAGCAGCATCCATTTCTGGTTCATAAGTGCATTCTGGAATACTACTTTTGTCCCGAAGGTACTGCAAGCATATCAGCAAAAACTAGACATGACTCAAAACAATCAACCCTCACAGTAAAAATTACTTTAAAAACAAAGAAGAGAGACACATTACCTGGTCAGGGGAGGGCTTGTGGTTGGTTTGGTTGGAATGGGATGAGGATTTGAGGTGGTCATCCTCATAGTTGTCAGCCATCAGCTTCATACGGTTCTGAGTCTATTAAAAAAAACCAAGAAAAAAGAATCTCAGTCTACCTTCTAATGTTATCACAGTGACTAAAGGGAACAGGGTATTTTTGCTATCCTGCATATCCAAAATCCATACGTGGCCAAAAACTAAGACACACACCTGAAACATCAGCTGGTATTACTGCAGAGAATGGGGAAAAACTGTGGAGACACATTCCAGCCAGTTCACTTCAAGGCTAAATTAGTTTTGCAATTAATTAAGTGGATCATCTGGCTTGTACCTACTAAAACTTGTGCCGTACAAGAAATTGATTTCTTCTTATAGATTCTTGGGATTCAGGTTCAGACATCGACTTGGAGAATACTTCAATGAAAACATGAGTTAGGTGTCCCTAAGTCAATTAAAAAAACCCCAACAAACTTCTCTGAAAGCAGTCAGTTTAAAAAAACAAAAAGTAAACAAACTGAAAATAGGTTATTACTTAAGAAGTCCATCCAGCTTCAATATGCAAATCAGTTTTCAACTGATATATCAAAGAACAGAAAAATTCTGAGACTGGTCAGAAAAATGTGAATTATACAAAAGCCATTCTGTGAGGAAATCAGAAGTTAGTAAATAAATCTTGGGGAAGAAAAAGTGACATAATGAAGGCTTATAAAATTAAAACCTCAACACAGTTGAGCAAAGAATTAACAAAATATGAAACAAGTTTCTTCTTGATGGCATTTCTCCTCCCAGCTCAGAAGGCACAAACAGCCCCATTTTGAGCTTTGTGAAATCCTTGTATTCTAAGGAAATCAAAAGGCTAACCAGACATACATTAGTTATGATACAGAGCAAGTTATCTACAGCTAGACTTATGAAATCATCCACATGCACTAAAATTAAATGTCTTAAATGAACTCTCAAAGCTCACTGTAGGAATGCCAGCTGTTGGTTCAATCCCTCCATAATTCTATGGCTTCTCACTGAGAACTTTAGCAAGCATCTCGAGGCTAGAGAATGCAGATTCTACTTGTGCCTATTCAGATCCTGAGAGAGAAGGTCCAGGGCTTGAATCTGGATTTGATTTTATTTTGGATTAACTTAACAAAAGCTAACAGTAAATTGAGCTTAAGCAATAAGCAATTTAATCATACAAAATTTTCATATTGTTTGCTCTGCTTTGTCAAGCAAGTTTTGAATTCCAAGTCTGACTCATCATTCATAAATCACTACTTGAAACACGCTACATTAATCCTTAAACAACCAGTTTATTGTAAAGGCACTTTCTTAATATTTATTATTGTATTATATTTTAGGTCATCTCTTCAACAGTTTCTTCTTTGCAATGAGAACAATCAATTTTAAACAATTTCGTATTTCTTTGGAAATTTTTTGTTTTGACAATAAATAAATTCTTACATGACTTTCTGTGTGTGTGTGTGTGTAAAAAATCTACTGAAATGCAGATGTTTAGCAGAATGCTAGTATAGCATGTTAACTTTCCTGAGAGAAAAAGTAGCTCTTCTCAGATAGAGGCAGCACATTTTAGGGTATTATGTGGGGGGAAAAAAAAAACCAAACCAAACAAACTGTGTCAGCTGGTACAAGTAGAGAAAAAATAGCTCTTCTCAGATAGAGGCAGCATATTTGGTTCAATTATGTGAAAAAAAGAAAAAACCCAAACAAACTGTGTGAGCTGGTACAGGTAGAGAAGAATATAAACATTGCAGAGAATCAGAGACTGGGGCAGGCTGGAAGGCAGCACAGTGGCACATGTGCTCCCAGCTCCCTGCTGAGCAGGGTCACCCCAGAGTATGGGACACGAGTGCATCCACAGGGCTCTGGAATATTCCCAGTAAGGGAGATCCCCCAACCTCTGTGGGCAATCTGTTCTGTATGTGACACAGGAGTGCAGCCACAGGGTTCTGGAATATTCCCAGTAAGGGAGAACCCCCAACCTCTGTGGGCAATCTGTTCAGTGCTCAGTCACCTGCACAGCAAAGAAGTTCTTCCTCACGTTCAGGTGGAACCTCCTGTGCATCACCTGTTCATTGCCTCTTGTTGTTCCCAGCAGGGAGAGCCTGGTCCCTGCTCTGACACCTCCCTGCACACAGACATGATGAGGTCTCCTCTCATTTGTGTCTCCTGGAGGCTGGACAGGCCCAGCTCCCTCAGCCTGTCCTCGTCAGAGATGCTCCAGTCCCCTCCTCACCTTTGTCACCCTGCGCTGGAGCTGCTCCAGGAGCTCTGTGTCCCCCTGTCCCGAGGAGCCCAGAACTGGGCACAGCACCCCAGGAGTGCCTCACCAGGGCTGAGCAGAGAGCAGGATCAGCCCCATGACCTGCTGGCCATGCCCTTCCTAGTGTCCCCCCGGACACCATTGGCATTCTCGGCCCCAGGACACTCTGCTGGCTCAGGGACAGTTTGTTGTCCCCCAGCACCCACAGGTCCTCCTCCTCAGAGCTGCCTTGCAGCAGCTGGCTGCACACCTCACCTCTGTCGAGCCTGGCCGTGCCCCTGTCCCACTTCAAACCTGCTTTAAAGCTCTCTCCGTGAGCCCTGCCGAGTGCTAAGATCCCTCTTCCCTTCTGCCACAGGTGGACCCCATTTGTTGCCAGCAAGCTCAGTGTTGTATAAACCAACCCACGATCAGAAAACACAAAATGCTGCTGTTTACACCAATCTTGAAGCCAGGTGTTCCTCTGCATGATTTTCCAGCTTTTCGCTCCATCGTTGCCTGCAAGTGGCAGGACAGAAGAGAACACAACTTGTGCTCCAGATCCCTTGACCAGTTTTCCCAAGGCCCCGAGGTCCCTCTTGATTGCCCTTCTCCATTTTGCTGGGACTTCACTGCTGCCCATTCAGAAAACCATAAATGGGTAACAATCAGAGAGCAGCACCAGGCTGGGAAGTTTCTTGGCAATGTCCCTTCCACACACCTCCCCTGGGTGAGGTCTGCTCAGCAAAAAGCACAGTGTCCCTCAGAGAGAACTCTGAAGCCAAATGGAAGAGGTCGCACACTTCTGTCACTTCAATACAAGGAGAACAACCTACAGTTAATGCTTGGCAGGAGGGAGTGAGAAGAGGCTGATGGAATTGGGCTGGTTTAGCCTGAAAAAGAGGAGGTTTTTTTAATTACCTGATGAGAGGAAATAGAGAAGATGAAGCCATGCTCTTCCTGGAGGGGATAGGAGATGAGAGATGTAAAACGGAACACAGAAAATTCTCATTAGAGATCAGGAAAATTATTTCCCTAACGAGGTGCATCAAATGCCAGAACAGGCTGCCAAGAGACTGTGGCATCTCCGTCCTTGAAGATACAAAAAATGCAACTGGACAAGGCCTTGAGCAAGCTGCTCTAATTAGTGATGCTCTCAGCGGGTGGCTGGACACAGAGGGCTACTCCAACCCAAAATGTGCTGCAATTCCTATTATTTGGAGTTTTCATCAGATCATTTGAGAGTTTCACAGTTAGACTTTTCAGAAGGAGATAAGTTCCAAAATTCCTCCTGTTTGACAAATTTGATTTAGTTGCTTAGCTCCAATACAGCCTTTTGAACATTCAAACCCAGAACAAGCTCTGCAGTGGCCCCATGATGACAAGGCTCCGGGATCAGCTCACCTAGAAGGACATTTTCTATGTTCCCCCTTTAATTCAACCTGACCTTCTACCGCTGCTGCTGTTAACCTAAAATTGCATGTTTGTCACAGGTCTTAGCAAGAAAATGCCAAAATCAGTATTGTGATTGCACTACAGGAACTAATTTTTGCATATAGCGTTGGAATTAGGCAAAAATCAAGAGATGGAGCAGTTTATTTCCTGATGGATACCACTAAGAATTATTTTCCCACATTTAAATTCCAAGCAGTGTTGCAAATAAAATATATAGTATTACAATATTTTAAGAATTATTTTTATATCAAACATAGAAATGTAAAGCTTCTGCTTAGGACTGGACACTAATGACAAACTTTTACTTGGAAATTTTTAAAATAACTGTAAATACATGAAATGAGTTTCTCTCCTATTGCTCCTCTACAGAGAAAAAAAAAAAGTTTGAAAGGATGGAAACTTCTAGAGCAAATGGCTGTTGTAATGATTTAAAAACAAACCGTTTACTTTTCTGTGGGGAACCACTCCAACATCCTGCAGTCCTGAGCTGGTTTGTCATGGTGCTATTATACAATCCTCTCCCACCTCATGAGGTTATGGCTCAGATCCTAGGGCAAACATTTCTACATCATTGTAAAAAGTATGAACAACTAAGTGGTTTAACCACGGGGTCCTGTGAGAAAATAAATGAGCAGTGCAGACAAATCAGTTGTGTCAGGAGTGCTTTTGTCTAAAACCTCCAGAGCTGTAAGCAGAACTAGCAATGATAGGAACCGGATGTCAGATTCAAATTTTGGTTATAAAAAATACCATGTGCCCTTACAGGTACCTTCTTCATGCATGTGCAGAAAAAATGCTGGAATGAAAAAAACTGGGTAAAACTCCACAACTCAATAATTTCCTGATTTTTTCCAGAAGCTGCCTTCATTTTACTTTTTTTTTTTTTGGCAGATTTCATAAAATTACTCCTGGCCCTCCAATTATACCTTCCCCAAAGCCCCCAAACCTGGTCAAAGCCCTTAACAATGCTCTTCTCTTCTCCCACTAGTCACCATGCAAGAGAACAATTCCAAACCCTTCAGACTGGGGTCAATTCTCCAAATGACTCAAGAGCCACCACACACTCTCCAGCTCCTAACTGAAAGCCAGGAATGAGAGTGGAGAACTTACTTCTGCAGCCCAGAGTCTATGAACTGCAGGTCTAAAGCACAACATCTGCAAGGGTAGTGCATCTAAAAACCCAAACTCTCCCTGATTGTGTATTAGACTATACTCTCTCCCTTTTTGCACCCCAGAATTTCTGCAATTATCCTTTTGCATCTTTGATAAACTTCTTAATTGAACATTCTTAATGCCTTTTTTGCTTATTGTCATTATTTAACTCTTTCTTCTTCCCTATCCCTTGCTACAGCAGGCAGTTATATTAAAAGATAAAAGCACCAGGAGAAAAAATGAGATAGACCTGTTTTAATCATGAATGTGAACGACCAGCATCAGAACTTCCTTTAAACATGCTCTGTTTGGTTGTTTCATGGTCCTGCCATGATTTCAACTACATTTTCATTAGTTTTTTTTTCCCTGGGTACCATATAGTTCACTTCTGCCTGTATTCTGTAATCACTAAAAGTTTGGGTAAATAAGGAGAATATCATGGTTAGATTGTTTCTAACACAATCAACACCTGAAAATTTTCATTGTAAACTGCACATGCACATTATTTTATCCTCCCAAACGGTAGCCATGGTGAATTTTTAAAGAATCACAAAGTTCATTGTTCATGGAGGTACTGCTTCAAAGCACTCTCTCACCTGTAGGTTCCTAAAAGTAAATTATTTTATGTTCACTGCAGGCCTCACTGGTAGCCTGTTTGTGCACCTCAACCCTAAAGACCAAATTAATAGATTTTAACACAGTTAAATTATTACATGAGAAAAACCAGAACTGCTGCTGATCCACAAAGCTGAAGGGAACATCAGAGATATTCTGGAATACAGCTGGTAAAGCCTAGAGGAGTGCTGCCCAGGTCTGACAAACTCTTTATTGAGGAATTCCACATATAAATTTGAAACCCACAGACTTAACTATAGACATTGTTTATAATATATTTTACAGAATGTTTTCATTTGAAAGTTGTATGTTGTAATGAGAGTACATACCTTTCTTAAGCATTTCTGCAGGACAGCTAATGTTCTGCTAACCATTACCCTGGCAAGTTTTGGAAACCAAGTTTTATTCACGGGGATCGCACATTTCTGTATCTCTAGGCAAGCTAATAAACAGTAGATAGCAACTCATAAGCTATGCATTCTCTCTATTCATCTAGTCTGCCTCATATGCTCATTGCAGTAATTTACTCAGAGTTTGCATCAAATCTGTTCCTTCCCCATGAAACACAGCACAAACCATGACATCAGTGACTGCTTTCTCATTTTTTGTAGAATATTTGCGTGGGGTAATTTTGGTTTTGCTAACCAGTCTAAACAAGCTTTATTAATCCTTTAATGTGGAGTTTAAAAAGGCCCACATTAAGTAAATATTAATGTAATGACTGTACTTGTGACAAATGGGTATGTGGTGCAGGCAGTGTGTCCGTGCATTAGAGTTATCCCATTTTCATCTGAGTTCAATGCTTCACTGGAAGCACATGCAAAAGCAACAGTTTAGAAACATTTTCACCACTAATAACACAGATGTAGAACGGAAAAACTCAGGTGATTTTTCTTTCTAAGCGTGGGCCGTATTCAGTATCTCTGAAAATTCTGCACTTGGGAAGACCTTCAGATAGATCTTCTTGCCTTGTTAGAAACCTGCAGTGAGTCATAATCCATGTTAATGTCCAACCAGCTCCCTGCTGGAATCTGGCTGTCAGAAACAGGAACAATAACCCCTGTTATTGCCTGTTATTGGAATATGATGCCCTGTGTAACTACCTGGAGTATATCTATACCTACCTTGAATATACACCTACCTTGGGTCTATACCTACCTTGGGTCGTACCTACCTTGAGCACCAGGACTCTGAAAGATTGTTTCAAGTATTTTAGTCTATGCCACCTTCCCACTCATGATATTTAATGATCTGGGAGACATTTTTCAAATTTGTAAGAAGATGGTACACGCTGAGCTGCCATTTTTGTTTGTAAGGTTTAAAAGACACATCATTAGTTAGATTTGGCTCTTCTTTAGGCTATGTTTAAGATTAGCAACTGAGATTTCTCTATCACCAGCAAACTGGCACAAATTTCAACTGCAGAGATAGGAAAACCATTCCTGTTCCTACATTTCTGTACATGCTGGAGCCTGGGTTTTTGTGAGCCCAACACAGAGCACGTGCAGCTGCTGGGGTTTGTCAAAGCCTGCAGGATTTAGCACAGTTCCACCTGAGATATTGGCTTCTGGCTGCTGGCAGTGTTACAACAAGATTACATTATAAAGTGAAAGACTTTATCACTCCAGCTAATTCCTGTGTTTAAAGATTTCATTTTTCTGTTCATCTCCCCACACAATAACTACTGAGACTCTTCATCCTGAAGAATTCATATTCAAAAAGCCTTGAACTAAACTAAGGGAGGCAGATCATCAAGATATGGCATGCTGTCTGAGATCTGACATATGCAGATATATGTGGATGGGATTAAAAAATAAACTTGGAACTGAAATTTTCCCTATACAGGAATGTGTCTCTTGGAACTTAGTTCCTTAGGAGACGAACAAACTATGGAATTGCCCAGTGATAAAGTTTATTGAAATCTATTGCTCTGATCCCTGTCTAAAGAAAAGTGACACACAAAAAAATCCAAATCACATCTGGGATTTGGGATTCCTTTTTGTGATACACCCTACAATCATTATAGTATATGTTCCTTTAGCTCTCTTCTACTCTCTTTAGAGAAACCTCAAGACGTGTTTAAGATCAGTGGTAAGAGCCTTTCTCAACTACTTGCTTCACAAGAGCTGGAACCTGCCCAGTCACAGGTTTGAAGGGAAACTAAAAATAAAAAATATCACCTCTTATGGTTAGCTACTCAGGGGCAAGCCAAATATGTTATTTCTTTGGCATCTTTCCATTGCATGTAAGGGTCTTAAGCAGAAATATCATTAAGGTGTGTCTTCCTGTACCAGAAATGTCTGAGCAAGTGCTGACGTCTGAGGACATTGCCCACCACACAGTAAAACCAATTTCTAGAGAATGGGTGGCCTATGCATAAAGAACCTCCATTCAAGCTGGATCAGCAGGACAAATGACAACCCATAATAATATCCTCAAAGAATCCTGGATCCCCCACACAACAGAAAACCCATTTTTTGGGTTCTGAGCCTGCCCTATGGTGCCGTTTGTTAGGGCAAGTCTGGCCCTGATTCCATGCCATGGAAGAGAAGGGTCTTGCTTGCAGAAGA
Source organism: Origma solitaria (assembly GCA_013397895.1). Taxonomy (NCBI): domain Eukaryota; kingdom Metazoa; phylum Chordata; class Aves; order Passeriformes; family Acanthizidae; genus Origma; species Origma solitaria. The sequence goes on along the minus strand of VZRL01005187.1, from coordinate 784,263 downwards.
GAATGGAAGATCAATATCTTTTACTGCCACGTGCCATTAAAACAGAGAAGACTAATTTATTCAAATTAGCTTAACAACAACTCTTTTTTCTAAATTATGCTGCTGCATTTTCTCTCAGACTATTGCACAGTCTTCACTACTTCTTTAATCAGCAAAGTGCCTTCTTTTGCAGACAGCATGGCCGCCCTTGAAGAGCATATGAGTCCACTTTATTACCCCTTTTCTACTGACTAATGAAATCTGCGTGCTTTGGATTTGTGTTCTCCATCTTCTAAGCATGGCCTTCAACCCTGTAATAATCTCTTTCTGCAGCCTGCCTCCCCCATGGTGTCTCCAGGCAAGAGTCAGCTGGGACCAGTGGGAAAGTACGGATGTTCTGAATGGCCAGCCATACGTGTGTGCTACAGCCAAACAAAATATATCACAGCTCAATTCTCCTTGCCTTTCCCTGTGTGGGAGCTCTACTTCGGGCTCTTTTCGCCTCTACCCAGCTGTGGATGCTAATTAAGTTCCTATAAATTACAAAATCTTTGAGACTTCTTTTCCTCTGTCAAATTTGGTTGAAAATGGTCAACAAATGGAAAAGTTACTTGGTAGGAACTACGGCTCAGCTAATCAGATGGATAGCACTGTCATTTAAGCTCTTCTTCGGAGTCCAAAAGAACACATTTTGTTGGAACTGTGAGTCTGGATGCAGACTCTCAATATATCCTTGCACTAAATGCTGCACTGAAGTGGAGTTTTCTGGGATTTCTTTAAGATTCTGGGAGGCTGACCTGCTACATATTCTCTAGTGGTCAGCAGCAAGCAACCCTCTCATGATTAGCTCTTGTGTCTGCTGAATGTTTAAGATACAGTTTATTGTCTCTTTAATCCACTTTGATGCTCACCACCAAAGACAACTTATTTTAAGAAGAAATGAAATGCCACTTCTATAATATTGCAAAAGGAAATACCAGTCTTTTTCATGGTCCTCATCATAAAACTGTTGAAAACTCCTGACTACGCTTCTCCCATTGCTCATTTTCCCTCTCTCACTGTGTTTGCGGGTACAAACTAAAAACTTAATCTTGTATTTTATCAAACAATAGAAAAGCAAAGACAAAAAATGCTGAGAAAAACAAGTTAAAATGTACTTTGCAGCATAAACTCTTCCTAGAAACTTTGATAGGTTGGTCATGTGTGTTTTACAAGGCAAAATGTAAAAGGTATCTCAGGTTATGCTAAGGTGGGAAATACATACCAACATTTTATTGATCTGGGGATTACTTTAAACTTTTGCAATTTAAGCATCAACACTAAGCGCTACAGATAAGGTTAGTCTTCCAAAATCTATACAAAAATCTGAAGGCAAACCTCCTAAATTACCTACGTTACCTCCTACAGAACAGGCAAATATTTCTATCAAATACAGAACAAGCTTTGTCTGACATCGTTGATGGGACTCCTGTTTTGTTATGACTATTTGCCTGAAATTTCTCCTTCCCTTTTCACTTCAGCTTCACTCTACACTCTGCTCATCTTACCCTCAACCACCTTATTCTGTCCCCCTTCCCTTCGTTATTCTATTTGGTTCTCCTTTCCAAAAGAAATCCACTTGCATATGCTCACCTTCACAAAGCTTCTAACACAATCACTTCAGCCTCTGCTTTTGTCTGAGTCTTTCTCTGGGTCTGAAGTGACAAAGTTTCTCAGTCGAGTGATACCTATGAAAACTCACTGGCAAAATCTCATTCAGGAATTTACATACAAGATGCATCCTACTGCAAAATCTTAAAAGCTCCTCATGATCCCCTGGCTCAACAAAATCATTTCTAGGCCATCTGCTCATGTGTGTCTACATACACTTTTCCTAGCTGAAGTGACTTGGAAGTCTTCCAACCTTTGTCTATTGTGACTGTGTTGTTACAATAAATATAGTAAAAGCATTCTTTTATCCAGCAATTTGTATGTTTGGACACTATATGCCAGTGCTTTGACCACAGACCTTCTATTGTTACATATTTTTATTGTTATGTGACTCACCACTTCAACTGCATTTGCCTGCAGCTTCAAAGAGCTGTTCATAGCAAATCCCCCTCCCCTCTGTACATGCTGCTCTTGGCAAAAAAAGGAGTTATGTACAGATACAAATTCCTGGATGCTAAAGTGATGGGAGCTGCTCAGTATCATCCCAGCACAGACTGTCTGTGACTGCCCAGAGTCCAGCTCTGGCTGTATACACCAATGGATCTGTGTCTACATGATATAAACACTGTTGATAGCAACTTTAAAAAAAAATGCTCAATGAAACCTCAAGACTATTTGTGCTTGTTCTGAAATTAATTTTAAAAGCTTCTGCATATAAAAAAAAAAAGAAACCCAGTATTATTCTTTCTGTGCTTTGCTTTCATCTTTGAATCCAGGCAAAATCCTGCCATGGTAACTGCTGGAGGGAAGAGTTGAAAGGGCATTTCCTTTGACAACCAACAGAGCTTTGCTACCCCAAACTAAATAAAAGTTAAGAATTTTTTTCTGTATGGCCAGTTATTAGAGTTGACATCCACCTAGAAGAGCTGTGCCTCAGTATCCATACAAACACGCAGACATCACATTCCTGTCTGTCCTCACCGTCTGTGCGTGTGGTCTGCAGCCACAGGATTCCTGTCCATCCTCACTGTCCTGTGTTTGGCCCACAGGGCAGGATTCCTGCAGCACACGTGCACTGCAGGGCTGCACAGATGATTCCTGTCCATTCCCCTGCTCCTGCACGCACTACACAAGCAAGGAGAACCACAATAAACCAACACTTCTTTCTTTTTTTTCTTCTTATTCCAGCAGAGGTTGATTTTTCCTATTAAATCTGCATCAAAGCTTAGATACTAAGCTGGAAAGACTAAAAAAAACATTCAGCTTTTCTACTGTATTTGTGCCAAAATGATTCTTACCAAGGAAAGGAATTCTCTTCCTCTCTACAAATTCATAGCACACCATGTACAGAGGTGCACCAGTGTGGCCAGAGGAATTTCTCTAAGGTGTCTGCATTCGAGTATTCCTGTCTTTGCCTGCTCTGTTCCTAACCTGTTGTCCTTCTGTGATTTACATTACATGATGCCATTACATATGAGCAGATGCTCACCCAATGGGCACCATAAAGCACTCTGTAAAGCTCAGGGAAAAAAATCTTAGAAAATTCTCTCTGCTACAGGACCGCTAAAAGAAAAAGCTCTGTGAAACGATGAGAAAAAAGCCAGTCATACCTCTGGGAAGTTTTTCTTAACAATCTTTTTACTGCTAAGTCATTACATTTGATAGGTGATGCCACTTGTTAAAGAGCCTTGACAAAGCAGGGGAAGGAGTAGAGATGAAGGAATAAAAGGACAAGAGCAACCTTGACTGACTGATTTGCAGCTAGAAGCCCTAGGAGGAACCAAGAAAGCCTTCGTATTTTTAAGCCCTCTTTATATCATAAACCAGATTTCTGGCTGACAGTGGAGAAGGACTAGATAGTTTGGGTAATCAGGAAAAGGGGGAAGAGCGACATCAAAACATCTTTTAATAATCTGACAGTGATGAAAAGGACTAGGAAAATTAGGAACCAGCCTTAGTCTCCACTTCCCAAGTCTGTGGATCCTTCCCACCAAATCTGTGAATTTTTCATTTTTCAGTGCAGAAGAACATACAGATATCTTGGCATGTGTCCATATGAGATACAGGAGACACTCAAAAGATGCACAAAGTGAAGATCTGTGTATATAAATAAATCTATTTCCTCTTGGGGAGAAAATAAAAAGGAGGGAAAAACTAAAATGAGAAGGTACAGTCCTTAATACTTCCATAGAATATTTAAAAACAGTAAGTTTCCCACCCCAAAGAAAAACCCACTGTTAAAACAAGAGATGCCGAGGTTGCTCAAATCCTGAGGAAAAGCTTGCCTGGAGTCAGCTGTGAGACCTCCATTTATTTTTTGTTCAGTCATCTACAGGAAATATTTGCATTCACACCAAGACAGTCACTGGTGGTAAACAAAAAGAAACAGAACAAAAGATTGGGTTCTGTGACAGGAAAGTTGTACTCAAATAAAGAGAAGAAAAGCTCTAATAAAATGGCTACCCTTTAACCAGGGCTGAATTCAGCATAAAACACCACTGCTTCCTCCAGGCACCAGTCCTGGGATAAGAGTTTAACAGATCTTTGGAGAGCAAAGCTTTACAAAATTAGAGACTAATATTCACCTATACTATTGATAATCTAAAATTCTACATGTTATTGTAAAGGTAAATGACTCATATTTGAGGGAACATGATCAGCAAATTGATCTAACATTCACATGTTAAATGTTTGATTATGCCAAAGTAAAATCAGACAGCAATCTTTTGATAGCTGAGTTTGAGACTTAGTTTGTCTTCATGCAAGATCTTGGACTAATCCCTAAAACCACTCCTTGCTACTGCAAAGACTCAAAACCTTTGGTAACATATTCAAGGTAAAAAAGGTCTACTGGAGTAGGCTCAATCCAGTTTCAAAAAGGGAAATTATTTTCAGAATTTAAGGAGCTTAACACAGTGGATGAGAAAAAAAAGTCTGTAGACTGAGAGATATTTCAGTGCATAAGCTCAAAAATACCTGAGCTCACTGTTCATCAATAGTTCACTGATTACTGAAGCTGAAGTTCATTCTGTGCAATTAAGACTTAATTTTTTCCATTACCAATTTTTAAGATGGTGGGGATTAAAATTCTCTTTTGCAGACTACGCATTTTTCTCTTCTCAAGAAAAAAAAAAAAAGCAGAGATTTATAATGTTATTCCCAAAATAACACAGCAAAATCGCAAATATGCAATATATTCTATCTTATAGATCATTAATTTTCATTACATATTCGAGGTGTACAATTCTTTCCATCATTCATTCCTCCTTCAAGTAAAGAACACATCACCAACACATTCGGCCATACAACTGTTAATCTGTAATCTACTTGAAACCTTCTCCAAATTTAGTTTATGAACCCCATCAGTCACCTCATATCTCTGACTTCACCTTCTCCTTACACGTTTTTGGAACACACCTTGAACCGTCTATCATCTATCACAAATTAGAACCAATACTAAAGCTGGAAAAATTTCAGCTTTCTGTCACTACTTTTCTACTGACTATCAATATGTGAATTGTTTTTTATATGAGATAGTTGGTAATATCACAGTTTGTTTGGCTTTTCATCCAAAGACAAGTAATGACAAAGTTTTACTTTATAGCTTTAGTATGAAACTGATTAGTGAGTTGTGTGTTCCCTGAGGAATAATATCAGTAAGTGCAGGAAGAGAGAAGTGTAATGGATCCAGTTAGCACATTTTGAATGGAGATTTGGTAGAGGGACACATGTCAATGTCATTGTCAGGTAAAACAGCCCAGACAAACAGGACTAATTTAGTATAGAAAAACCTGCGTCCAATCAATGAAATACCAGGAAGGATGCTTACACACCCATCTTCACCAAGTTCAAACAAGTAATTCAAAATCTTCCTGAATCTGAAATTTTGGTGTGAAATTTCTGTTTCTTCACCAAAAAAAAAAAAAAAAAAAAAAAAAAAAAAAAAAAAAATCTATCAGTGGGTTTATCTCATCAAGACTTTTTACATGTTTAAGTGGAATTTTCCCTGTCACCAATACTTCGGACTTCCCTAAACAATGGGTCTAAATGATACAATTTAAATGTAATCATAAACACTGTATTTTCTGGTCATCCTTCAGACATCATCAATTTAAATACCAAGAGTGATTCCAAACCAGCCCAGCCACAAGGACCAATGGTTGGAAAGTCTCGAATATTTTACCCCTGAGGCACATCCTGCCACCGGACAACAATCAGGGAGCAGTCGTGCACGGGTCCTTCCCAGCCACCCCACAAGCCATGGGAGTTAAGCAAAAGATGTACCCATAATTGTATTTCTTGAATGAACAGCTACTGGCAATCCTGAGCTGTTCTAAACCACTCTTTTTGAGATTCTGCATCGATCTCATGACAAATATTGCCAGAAATTGTTTTCAACATAGAATTTGTAGCAAAGAAGAAACAGAATAAATTACACAAACACTCTGTTGAATGTATGGATCATAAAGACCTGTTTTAATATATTCTCTTCATTGAACTGAAAACCATTGTGTATCAGAGCAGTGGCTTGGGCCACAATAACTACAGGAAATGACCATATGGCACAACTGGGATGTCAAATGACAGTGACTATTTCTACATTGCACCAATGTAATGCTATTCTGTAATTCTGTGAAATACTATTCACAGACAACGGAATGATTATTTTTCAGGCTCAAATTAGATCTTCTAGTGCAGTCTTCTGAAAAAACCCAAGCTCACGGAGCATTCTCACCTCTTGAACAGTGCCAACAAGCCTGGCTCTCCCCGGGCAGGCCTAACAATCTTCCCTGATATCCAAATCATTGAGTTGGTGACTTACAGAAAAGGGATACAGGATCTCTCAACTGCTGAGCTGGGCTTGCCCCCATCTTCCAGAGAGGCAACATTGCTTAAATAACTTCCTATAGGAGTCTTAAATGAGAGCTACTGTACATGTGGCACTAAGTGCTGTTGGCAATTATCCAATTAATTTACATTTATTTGTGTGAACTTTGAGTCCATTAAAAAGCTGTAAAACTGGAATATGAAAATCTTAATATATTCAATAAATGGTGGAGTATTTCTAATAGAGTGAAAGAGGTTTTTGAAATCTGAGTTCAAACTTGGAAAATGTCCTTACAGTATTTTTTTAAAGCTTACAAATGTCTAGAAAGGAAGGGTACCATGTACTGTATTGCCATCTGAATTTCACAATACCTCTATAAATCTTAAAGCCCTCTCTCTCAGAGAGGCAAAGCAGCTTCCTCTTCCAGCAAACCTACATAGCTGTACCCTAAAAACTCCAGGCTGTGCCATGACTGAAGGCACAAACAGAAACTAGACATGGCCCTTTACAGAGTTCCAAGAGGCAAAAAACATGAACTCACACAGTTCCAACAGGCAGTTCCCTTCCCTGGCATTGTGCATTATTATTTACTCATGTAAGAGGCAAAGGGTAAAGGTAAAAGGAGGAGGGAGAGGGCAATGTGTGTAAGCAATACCAGAGAAAGATGAAATGCTGTCCCAGAGAAGACTGCTGATGCTGCACTGAGCGCTGTTACTGTGCTAATAGATGATTAAAAATGATGGGAAAAAAGTCTGGAACACATGGCAGGGAGAAGGTGCTTTCTTTTCATCTGTGCGGGCTCCTTGTGCTGTGCTCAAGGGCACACAGAGCCTGGCTCAGAGTGCCTGCTCAGCTGCTCAGGGTGCTGGGGCTGCTCCTGGCAGAGCCTTCCCTTGACAGAAACAATTAGTGAGGAGCAAAGCCTGGCAAAACAAGCAATGCTGTGATTGATAATCTGGGTGGATTATAGGCCTTCGACAAAAGCCACGATGCTTCAATTTGACAGCTGGCAATGCTTGATGAGAGCCAATTAGTGGATATATATTCACTTCAGCCAGGAGTTTCTTCTGTTTCCAGTCCAGCAGCTTCCTGAATAGGAAGCGTACAGAGTGATTTCCCCCACTTCTGCCTGCTCACACGTGTGCCAGCTACACTGCCAGTACAGCTCAGAATATACTATAAAAACTACATATTTTGGCATCTTTGTGTATTAAAGACAGCAACTGAAAAGCTGCAAGTGACCCTCCAGACATTGGTGGTACAAGAACCTGAAAAAGGTGACTTTACACTGACTCTTACAAACCATGGAATGGATAGGTGAGGCTGTGACTGCACTGCTTATTGAACAAGTCCACTCCAAGTGGCAACAGTTCTTAAAACGCTTCACTATTCCTTGAAAAGTTTCTGGCAAAGCACATTAATTTGTCTGTTCCCGTTTCAAATAGGTTAACCTGGCATTCAGAGAACACCAGAATTCAGAGTACCTTCTGTTCTGCCCAATACATGAAGAAACCTCTGACACAACACCTTCAAACTCATCTGCCTGTTCCTAACTTTACCACACAGGTTTTCTTTCCCTGCTTTTGCATCTATTTGCACTCTTGCCAGTGCAGCACGTGGGCACAGCTGCAAAGAGATCAATAAACAAAGATGGATCCAAGTGCCCTGAATCTCAGCACTCGTTTCAAGGATTATCTTTACTTTCTCAGCTGTAAAGAAGCCAACCCCACCACACTCAGACAACCTACACACATATTCCTAGCCTCCCTAGGTCCCCTTCTGACAGTGGCTTGAGAGATACTGCCAGAGGGGACCATCACACTGCTGCGACCCTTCAGAGAACAACAGGGGCTCTGTCACAGCAACAGCACCACATTTAGCAATTACCTGAAGTGACTGCCTCCATGTCACCTGAAGAAAAAACTCACTTGCTAACAAACAGCAAGTCTGTTAGCACAACATCATCACACATGGTTTCAGATCGGGCAAAGCAGAGACTAACTGCACGCCTCTCACAATCTGTATTATTTTATAGGGCAGGGTGGTAACTAGAACTGCCAGAAGTGTGGTCATGCTGATATAGCTCCACAGCAGCAAGAGGAAAACATTTGCCTGTCAGTCTCCTTCGACCTGTTTTACATTCTCTTGTTATAAACAGAAATTACTCCAGCCAGTGGAACTCCGCTTTGGAAAAGTTCACAGCAGAGGAGTGTCAGGTGTCAGTGTGCAGAGTTTCCATGGAAACAAGTAACAGTGGAAAAATATAATTTCTGGAGTGAGAAGCTACTCTGGAATCTATAATTCTTTCCTTTTTCTCATGATCCCACGAACCACATTTACTTGAGAAACCAATCTTTGCAGTGACTTGGCCTCATAAGCAAAGTCACTAAAAATCTTACAGGGAGGAGGCACAAAGTAAACACAGAGACAACAGCTTTGGCACTTGCTTGGTTAGATTAAATGTATACTAAATATTTCATAAATACTAATTATTACTAGCAGTTTATTATTATTATTATTAGCTTTTTGACCATTGCCAAATAATTCCCCTCTATTTGTGGGAATGGTAAATAACAGCCCCTCAAATTCAAGCTGCCCACGGAGGACGGCACGATCTCGATGAGGATACAGAAGCAGAAGAGAACGACAGGTATTAGAGATTCCTCTGAATGGCAAACAGGCTGACTACAAAACCCACACTTACAGTAGCATAGGACTCCTTATCTCCCTTTATTGAAAAAGAAAGTAGATCTTTTCACTAAGTGAACAGCAAGAGTGTCTACAGCAAGAACATGAAAAGTAGGAAACCTTTTTTTTCTATGCCCCTAATAGATAAAAAAAATAGTTAATAAGCTTAAACTGCAGTAAGGGACATTACAGATTACACATGACGATAAAGACAGATAAGCCCTAAAAAAGACTTCCCAGGACTGAAGGTCTCCTTCACTAGAAGTCTTTGAGAAGAGATTACAGGTGTAACTGCATAAATCAAGTGGGTTGCAGAGAATTCTGTCCTGAGGTCATTACTATTCACTATTTTTCATTAACAGTTTGCATGACAAGAGAAAATATATGTTTATGAAATACATGGAGAAAACTTAAGCTGGGTGGTTCTCTGAGCATGCTGAAGTGTAGCATGAAAACTCAACATGTTCTTAAAAGTCTGAAGAACCGATCTGAAAATAACCGTTATTTAGGCATAGGCAGCATAATAAAACATATGCAGTATTAAGCTAACCTGAAGTCAGACCACTTCAAATAAAAATTTTGAGATCCTGTCATCAATAACACTAAGTCAAGCTAGTTCCTGGTAGCTTTTGCTACAGTATATTATAAAAGAATCCAGAAGAATTACAAAACACTATATAATAGTACAAGTGAATACGGTGATTTACAAACAATTAATTTGAATAATACTCCAAGCTGTCAGAAAACACTAATACTGTTCAGAACCTCCTAAAAATTTCAACACTATTACTTCACATTTATGGCACGGCAGTGACAGAGAAGCTGGTCAAGTCAGGCACCCATTCTGCTACTCACGGTACAAATATAGAAAATGCCATTCTTTGCTACCAACAGCTCCTAGCAGAAAACCCCAAGCTTTTAAGACTCAAAGCCCACAGACAGGAAAACCTCAGCCCATTCAGATATGCCTTTCCTTTACAACTCCAAGCTGTGGAGTAGTGCTTTGGTCTGTTACAATAAATATAACCTGATATTAAAATGTAGCTCGACAAGAAGGATAAATGGCAAACAGGCTGTTTTTGAAGAGCTGAGCAGTGGATGTGCTGTCCCAAAGCAGCCCAAAGCTCCTTGGGTCCCGGTCAGCCCCAGTGTGACACGGCAGGGCCCTCTCTGTGCCACATCTGGACGTGGTTACACACCCTCCAGCTCGGGGCTCTCACACCAGCCTGGCCCCTCCCTGGAGCAGCCTCCCAGCCACTGCTTCTCCATCAGCTACCCACGGAGACAGAGTGCCCCGGGAGGGGTAAACTGGGAGCACATTAGCTGCTGACCCTGGGCTGCCATGGCCCTGCTGTCTGATGACACAGGAAACCCTACACAAACTGACAGCCAATATGAAGCAGGCAGTTCCTTCACTGGAGAGCCTGCTCAATGCCGAGCGCCTCCCTAGGAAATGGGCTCTATATTGAGGCACATTCCTGCAATTCAGAGCCTAGAAAGTCTAAATTAAAACAGCATTGATGCCATATCCTCTTTCCAAAACAATTTTCTTCATCCAAACTTCAATGCACATACTTAGAGAAATTAAAGAACCAAAATGTCTTTGGCAGGACTCCTTGCCTCTCTTGTGCAGCAGTTCCCTTCCTGCGAGAGCGACTGGAACGTGACAGGGCTGGTAAAGGAGAGTTAGCACAAGGAATGACAGCAGAACCCTGCAGATTCTGCATAACCTTCCCTTGATGAATCTATGCGTCTTCACTGATATTTCTAAATAAATAAAATCACCTGAAACTGTTGGAACAAGTTTTTGTTTTGTGAGTGTTGCACCTTTCTACACTCTAAAAAAGGTCAATTAACAGCAATTCAGTCAAGTGTAACCAGCACAAACAATGAAAAGATATCACCCAAATCCTATTCTATACACTTGGATCCATTCACACTGACTACTGCAGCAGAGTCAAGAAAGCTTTCCTAAAGCACTCTCCCTGTCAGAAGCTCTCCCAGCCTGCAGCGAGTTCAGCAATGCTGGTGCCGCAGCCTGCACAGCTCTTCCACAAACCACCCCCGTCCCATATTGCTCAGCATTTCTGTGTGCATCCTACGGACGTGGAAATGGGAATCTTCTACTCAGCTCTGTCTGACCACCAACTGAAAGAGCTCTTTCCCACCACACAGTCTAAGCATTTCCTAGGAATGGGATGGACTGAAACACCAAATACTTATCAGGGAGCTCAACAGCTCTGAAACACAAACGACTGAGGTCAGAATCCCAGCTCTGAATCTGAAGGGTTGAATAAACTTTTTGGGTTCCAGAACAGCTTTTCAAAGTCTTCCAGAATATCTTGATTTGTGGCACCACTTGCCCTTCTTGAACAGCTGTGTTCAATACATCTGCACGTCTGAAGGATTTTTCATTCACAATTTCGACTGTAAATTTAAGAATTACAGCTAAACTTTTAGGAAGTTCCTGAAACGTGACACGGTTCTGTGGAGCTGGGACACACAGACGGACCCTCGTTCTCCAGAGGCAGAAAAGGGTCCACACAGAGAAGGCTTAAACTGAGGAAGCAGCACAGTTGTTTTGTTGGAAAATATGAGGCTGGTGACCTGTAACAACCGAAGACGAGTGCAAGGGCCAAGTACACAGAATATTTGCAAAGCATGTAGAAAAATGAGATTCCCCTTGACTACATTAGTAATGAGAATCATGTAAAATCTCACAGTCATCTCTTCTGACCCATCTCCTATTTCTGGAGCTGTCAAAGTTGGGGTGGTTTGAATTTATTCAGGAAAAGTACATACCAAAACTACTGGCACTGAAAAAAAGAAATGAAATTTTAGATTCCCTGCAACTTACAGAGGTGGTGAGTAATACTCTCCTATAACAAGCAATGAGGAGTTTTCCTATCAATGTGTTGAAAGCTGCACACAAAAATGGATGAAAGATGACATATCCTTAAAACACAGGCTAGAATTTAGGGAAGATGTATCAAATCTCTGTTTGGTCACATAAATATTTCTCAGGTATGTTTTAAATATAGGTTAGATTGTTTATCTGTAAATATATATTCTGCCTTGGGGATTGTGGATGTACTGGAGAATACCTATGATTTTACACTTATACTACACATACAGCTTTTATTTATACTACCCATAGCACAGATGTGCTGAGGAGATTACTTTCCGCTTTCTTCATTTCTTTGTACGGTATAATTCTTGCATTCTGAAGCTGGTACAAAGAAACCCCAAAAGTACTGCTCTTAAATTAAACCGTAAATAATTGTTATCTTAAACAACATGGCCAAAAACTTACTTGTGTTTCCTAAGGAAGAAGCAGAGAAATCCCTTATCACAATGCAGACCTGGTTTTGTCTTATGTTCTTTGACAGCAACAGAAATCATCTGGTTGACAGATGAAATGCTGCACATAAAACTTTATGAAGATGGAAATGGTGGCACTGAAGAAGTTGATACTGGATTGGCAGCTGCATATGTGCTATTACAAGGAATGTGGCAAGGGAATAACTCAGAAAAACCCACCAGAAGTGCTGAAGTGAAAAATTTACACAGATTTTTTCAGATCCTACATCGCTTATTGCCAGGGATGCCTTTTGCTTCCTCTGTGTTTTAGTGGCAATGTACTTTTCGCATTGCATACAGTACTGAAACATAATATTAAATGCTTGAACAGAAACACACTTTTTCTAACTGTTATGCCAACACAGAAAGATCTTAGAAATGGGAGAGGCCAGAACTAGCAAAGGACCAATCTCCCCCCAAGCACGAGACCTCCCAAAGCCTGCTCCAGAGCTGGCATTCCCACATGGTGCTCCTGTTGCTTCAGAATCACAGGAGAGACTCTGTGCTCTAACACTCACATCTGAGCTCTGCAGCAAGGAGGATTTTCTTCCAAATGTGCTTCTTCCCCAACACGGCAAATGCAAACCCCTAAGGACAGTGTTGCTAGTTTTGCCTGAATCTGTGACTATTTGTGTCTGTAGAGGACAATACAATGTCCTCTTTGATCACAATTTCCTACACATTCTGTCACACATTTGCTGCTCAGGCAGAAACACCAAGAAACTTCCCTCAACACTTGAGTCTTCTTTCTCTACTGTGTTTTCCAGGCTTCCTGACCAGCAGCTGGCTTGAAATTGTTATTTCTGCACTTTCTATCCTAACATACGGCAGGATTATATGTTATTAATTCCACAAATCAAGGTAACAATCCCACACCAGATTTTTAACTGGACTTTTCCCAGCCCTCCTGTACACACCTGCTGCTTGAGCTGTTGCACAAGACGGTCCTTCTCTCGTTTCAGTGCAGCCACTTCATCCTGAGTCTTCTTCTTAGAGGATGAAAGCTCTAGCAGAGCAATATTGGCATCTTTTTCACTAATGGCAGCAAGAAGGGCTTCTTGTCTGGAAAAAACCCAAACAAATTACATTATTATCCTGCAAAACTTAGAGGACTCCTCCACAAATATTTGAACATACCATAAACACTGTATCAGCGTGCAACTCTGAAAAGCAGTAATAAATATTTTTGTCTGGGCTAAATGGCTGTTGGTGGAACAGGAAGTCAAGTTCCACACACCTCCTCCGAAACAACTGTGCTGATACCAAATTGTTGTGTTCTTCTTCTGCACTCACCTTCTCAGCTTTTAAAAACTACCAGTTATTATTACTTTGGCTGAACATTTCATCCTTTATCATGCTCTGAACATTTCCAGAACAGATTATGAAGAGTGTATGCACAAATATTGGCCTGATCATAAGACCTATATTAAATTACATGAGGTTTACCTGCCTTCTCATGAAGTATTTTAGGTGGCAGGTGACAATTTTACTGAAAGCACTCAGACAATACAGTACATTCCCGGAAGGAAATGGTGACAAAGACACCTTTGTGCTACATGACCAATGTTGAAATAGATCCCCTCAAAGATGCTTCAGCTATTCTTTGGCTTTCCTTGTGAGTAACCAATATAGAACAACATTCTGGAGCAAGATCTTGATGCTCAAAGTCTGCAATGACCAGCCACAGAAATCCATACTCTTTCCCAGTAGCAGAAAACTCTTTCAAATAGAATTCAGAACCATTTTACACATACTGGGAAGAAAGGAGACAAAGATAATTATCCTGATCATAAAACAGCAGTTCTCAAAGGAAGCCAAAGGATTGATTATCTTAGGGAAAACAACTCTTTCTGTCCTTTGCCCTTAATTCTCATCTTGAGCTGGTGATGTGCAGCAGGATTTAAAAGAAAACCTTGGCCTTACTATTCAGTAGTGCTGGATTGTTTCACCTCTCCTCATGTTGCAAAGAAGGAATAAAATGAGGTCCTAAACACGTGTGGTGGTGTGAAAGATGGCATCATGCAGGAGTGATGATGAAAGACAAACCAAATACCACAAATTTCTTATCTACATTTCATCTAAAATAAAGTTGCAAATGCACTTCAAGTTTTGCGGGAGCAATCAATACCAAGACGTTTATTATCAGAATCCCAGCTGAAGCCACTGTCTCAAAAATGTGAAAGAGTCATGTATTTCAAGAGGAAAAGGTCTGTTTGAACAGACAAAACTGTTCACCATCTGACAGCAGAGTGGACTTGGACTTACACAACAGACTTTCTGTGGGTGGAATTTCTCTCTGGGTTTACACAGGTGGTTCTTGTACAGTCCAAGAGAGTTAGTTTGCTTTAAATGAACTATCAGTATATCAAAAATCTCACAGATCCACTGTAGAGAGTACTTGGATCCTGCCTAGATAATAACTAGTAAAACTAGCACCTTAAATTATTTCCTGCCTTTCAAAATGCAATACTACAAAGTAAAGGAAATTTCTTTAGATACTTTAGGATAATCATAAAATATTCTAAATACATTTGTGCTATGAAGTAACACAAATATTCTAATGACTTAATGGGGGCAAAGAGTAGAAGAAAGGAAAAGGTGAACATCAGATTCCCAGGTGTAGTGTCAGGCCTGTAGGTGTGGGAACGATGGATAATAGGCATGTTATTATTGCCATTTTGTTTCTGCTGCTTTTGCCTTATGGAAAAGTCTCCAATTTTGGATGTCTGCCTGAAACATGAAAAATACCAATAGGGTAAAGTGACAGAACATGATCCATGACCTCTGCTTTTTTCCAGCTATCGGTATCCTGGGAAAGACAGGCTGGCTTGGAGCTCTGGCCATTTTCACTTGCTTTAGAGTAATCTGTTTTGATTATAAAGAAACACTTATTCTTTTAATAGTAAGCCCCCAATCCTCGCTGATGATTCAGGACCAGAGCCAAGAATATCTCCGTAACTCTATCTATAGAGCCATTACTGTGGTATGGAAATTGGAGGTGCCTCAAACAGCATGGAAGGCATATACCATCTGCAGTCAAATCCTTTGTTGCCCATCTCTACTTCAGGGAAAACCCCAAGGCCATGAAAATGAGATATAGACAGCAGTCCAATGGTTTTTTTGCTGAAAAATCTTAACAGACAATGGTGGATACAATCTCAAGATCAATATCAACATTATTTGCTCTGTTTGCAGCCTTCATAAAAATCGTACAAAGAAAGATGGACTTGCCTTCTTGAAATAGATAACTACAGAATAGTTACAGGTCAGTAGAGCAGAGAGATTTGACGACACACAGCAAAGAATGGTGTGCAAATGAATGTGTCCTTCAGATCTTGAATGGAAATGTCTGATTTGGGGAAAGTATCTGGGCAATAGTGTACTATTACACTACAGCTAATTACAAATACTAACAGAATCAAGCTGTCCTCAGATGGGTTTCTACGGCACTTGGTTTCAGGAGACTACTTAATTCCTTTACAGCTCCTTCCTAGCAAAGGAGAAGAATCCTTTTGGTAAAACACAAGAGGAAGTGAATTTTAAAAAGCAGTTTTGTACTTTGCAGTACTGTTCCCAGGGTCATAGCACTGGAATATTTATCAGCTGAATAATCAGAAAGAATAACAGGCTGTAAAGAGTGCTGAATTCATGATGCTTCAAAACATGAAAACTATACATATTCATTAAAAGAATATGTTTACGTATGTCAGGGAGGACACTTATTCCATAAAGAAATGTTATAAAAATTTATTTCAAATTATGAAATTTCTTCTGATGTGGAGTATTTCTGAAAGTGTGTATGAGATAATAGGAAAGCAATATTGATATCAGCAGCAGCTTTATTTTAATGTCATGGAGGAACAGGGATAATTCTATCAGCCTTAGCTGCATTATAGAGATCAAATGTGTTTTCCTTCTGACTGCCATTAAGCTACAATATTTAAATGTCTGACAGGAATTTGAAGAGCTCAGGTAGCTACAAGCTCATAGCAATCCAGTCAGTACCTTCAACAGAGACTGCTGCACTTCCATGAGGGATGATAAAGCATTTTCAGCATGGCGTATTAGGATGAGCCGTAATTATGGCTGTTGTACCTTTGGTACACAGAGAAAGATTCTCCTGTTTCATCAACTGTTCACTCCTGGTAAGGGCATCAAGCACCACAGGACAGCAGAGGTGCCACTCGTACAGTACTTGTTTCAGTCAAAAATCAGTCTCATCTTTGTCCACTGCATTTACTCAGCCCACAGAAAATGCTGATAAAACCTTTTCATGCTTTCCTATCAGAGACATTTGTCAGACTTACCCTGGTGAATCACCATTACAATAAGAACTGAATTATTTGCATATGAATTAGAAAACCCTTCCATGATGTGACAACAACATAAAGAACTAGCAGGCAGAGAGATACAGATACAGCTCTGCAGTGTCACAAGAGCCAGACAGGCAGTGAAAGCACTGGGTCATGGCATTCAGGAATTTCATGAGTTTTGTAGAATGGCAGGGTCTGGGTGGGTCACACTTAATAAACTCTTAAAAAATAATTAGGAGCTCCACACAGCAAACCACTGACTCAATGGGACAGATCCTCTGGCACCAACACTGTCCTTTTCGTCATAAACTCTGTCTACCACTACAGCAGTAGTTCCAAACTCCACATTCTTCCCTACTTTTTTTGCTGGTTATAGAACATCCTCAGAAAATTAAGAAACTCTGACTTGCAGTGCCTCGCAGGGAGGAGACAGTCCTTGCAGAGCTCTGGGCATCAGGATTTGGTTCTTAAAAATAACCTTGAAAAAGGCAATTCGACCAGTGAATGACATTTCATGATGCTAACAGACCAGTAAGTCACTTAATATGCAAGTTGCCAAATTCTGCATTGGCTATTACTTCTGCAACATTTAAAATGCAGCTCAAAGTACCCTGAAGTGAGCAAGCTTTTATCCAAAAGAAACAGTAGCAACCTCTTACTGCAAGAGAGAGGGAAAAAAATTTAACTTGGCAATAGGTACTACCTGCTTTTTTAAATTACAGCTGGGAATAATCAAACCTCAGGCTGCAAATTAATTTCCAAAGCACAGCCTTAAACCTTCAGTCAAAAGGGATAACACCACACTCCTTCCATTCCTGTGCTTGTTTCCTGGATCAGCACATCACCTTTGCCTGGCCTGGATGGCACATCCCCAGCCTTTCTAAACTCTCATTATGCTCTTACAGCTCTCAAACAGAAACTGAGAATTCAAGCAAACCAAATGAGATGAAAACAAGCCAATGGAAGCTTTCTGAATATACACCTTTCCACTGGTCTCTTCAATGTCATTGTACACATGTGACCACAACTGGAAAACAAGATAAAAATATAAACTATTTGTGATGCAGTTGTGTGGTCACAAAAGTCATGTCCCTTTAGTTCTCCATTATAAGAATGCTGTGCTAATAATCAATGTGAATTCCATTACACAGGAAGCATTACCACTTGTACTGCCCTTGTTTAAAAAAAAACATACTGATAATATATTTAGACTTTCCTACACACATTTCTCTAACACCCTAATTGTCTAGAATCATATGAAGCATCAGTCCTTACTAGGATCGATAAGCAATATTTTTCAAAGTCCTTTCCCTCAACGTATTTGATGAACTCACAAGTAGTCCTATAAAAAATTTTTATTACCTCTCCCATCAATGATTTAGTCCTTCTTGTACTTCAGCTTTCCATCTTAACATTACCAATTTGGCACCCGAGGTAATTTGTAATTCCTAGTCTTGCTCATGTTCAGCTCTGAGCACTGAGAACAGCAGGACAGCCCTAGACTGTGTCTGCCAGCAAATCCAGAAAAAATTCTAACACCTTCACAGAGAACTTTCAAACCCACTACCAATTTCCTGAACTGCTTTTATTGATGAATAGCTCCAATGAAAAACTGCCTGCTGCATATCCCAGCTGCTGAACTGATAGTCCATGAGCCTTACCTGCTTGTTTGTGACAAGTGGAAATTCCGCAGATGGCAAATTTTAGAAGGAACTTTCAAACCTGGCACCTGATGGTATGGGAGATCTGTCCCCATAAAGGGTAGAATTATTTTAAAGACAACCTTCCTTGCTTTACCAGCCTTCAGTGCAGAACCTGGATGAGAGACAAAAGTACTTACAAGGCTTCTGAGCTCCCCAGAGCTGGTTTTTCTGAGAAGGAAATCCTGAAATGGGCGTTCTTTCTTCATCTGCAGTTTAACAGCAGTGCAGACAGAGCACAAACTCAAGGCTTATTTTTCATCCAGGCCACCAGAATGCATCCACCAGATTTTGAAAAATGACATTCTGAGAAAGGCAGCTCTAATTTCTTTTCCTGGGACACGGTCAAGTACAGGTTGAGCTTTAGCTTAGCCGGTGGTTTCACAATTGCCTCAAGCTGACACAGGACAGGCTCTTGTGGCAAGAGATGGCTCTGCCCTCCCATTTCCAGGTTCCTGCCCCTCCCTGGTGCTGCTGGCTGTGTGTCCCTGAAGTTAAAACCCAACCCTGGAAAAACACCAGGAACCCAAACCCGACCGCAGGCTCCTTATCCCTGAGGAGCTGCAGAGCTGCAGTTCTTCACGACACTGTGACAGCGTCAAACCCTTGGGTGCCACCGCCAGCACTGCCAAAATGTAAGAATGGAGAATGAATCATGGAATTCACATTGATTATAACATACCAAACAACCACAATTACTGCAGGGAAAACAACTGTCTTGGTGTCTTTGTGAATCTGGCCCACGTTGAAAGATGGTAAAAAGAAATTTCAGTTTTATCAGTCAAATTTTGACAGCAATACTGCAATCTTCCTGTGGCTTCTGATCGTGTGAAAAACTCAACTAATGATGTATAACACAGCTGTTTTAAGAAAAATATCTAATTTTTATATTCAAATCAAGCTGATAGAACATCTACCTCCTTGCTAAGTAACTACCACGTTAATTCTGGTAAGTATAATTTAATCTCACTTCTGCTTCTGTCTCATTTCCATGGCTGACATACTCATTCTGATGGGTGTGATCAACCTGCCTTGCTTTATATTTTATTTATCTGCTCACTGGAAATCAAGGCAAAGGCATTATCTTAGTTTTGGGACCATATTCATGCTATTCCTATCCTTGATGCCTTGTGGTTCCACTTCTTTTCATGATCTTTTTGTATCAGTGGCTATAGAATTTTTTTTTCTTTTTCCTTTTTTTTTTTTTGGCGAGGTCTCATTCAGCATGAGTTTTCACAGTACTCACTTTATTCCTACAATTTCTGGTTCCCTTAAATGTCTCTTTTTCTTGACCAATTTTTAAGGCTGCTGCCAATTCCCTTTTGGATGGAGACACACAGCTCTGTAACTCTTTCTTAA
Organism: Origma solitaria; assembly: GCA_013397895.1. Lineage (NCBI taxonomy): Eukaryota > Metazoa > Chordata > Aves > Passeriformes > Acanthizidae > Origma > Origma solitaria. The sequence goes on along the minus strand of VZRL01005187.1, from coordinate 764,386 downwards.
ATTTTTCCACTTTTGTTTGGGATGCAAAGACCTTACAGTTTTGGACTTTTGATTTATATAAATTCCCTGCATCCTCTACATGAATCTGTTGAGTTCTGTCCAATTTACCTGCTACCTAGTAGTCTCAATTTTTCAGTTTATTACTTCGAAATTGAAAACTTCACTTTTCTAGCACCGTTTTTATTTAAATATAAGTTTCATCCATTTGTGATCAGTACTGCTGCAGTCAGTTTTGGTGATTTCTTCCCTAGTATCATCACCACTTACTGCAATCTTTAAGTCTCATACCATTACATCTTGGTTATCTAGCAATTATTAAGTTAACAAGCCTGGCAGGTTCTCAGATTTGTACCCAATAAATAAATATCTCCCACAAAAACACATTTCTCCATTTTTACTTACATCTACCACAACATTACACATAATATCCATAGCAAGATACCATCCACTCTCTTTGTGTAACTCCTTTCATGATCCTTACATTATTTTGACTCAAAGTAATGCTATAATTTATACTATCAATTTTTATTTCCTCAGAACCTCCAGTATAATCAATATACACCACCCTTACTTTCATTTTTAGCTTTTCTGAACAACCTGCACCCACGTTCCAGCTCTGAATATTATTCTATTTACCACTAATTGCTATTATCCCTGTGACATCCAGTTTCTTATTACATACCAGATGTGTAGAGCTACTTCATTTTGTTGTTCTTTTTCAAACATCTCAATTTTCCTCCGCATATACCATTCCAACAAATTTTCTTGCTTGAGCTATGGATTGCTATCATTATTTATTATCTGACTGCCAACCTGGATGTGCCTCATCTAACTTCCTACTCCCTCTTCCCCGAGGGTTCTTTGGTACATTTGTTCAAGCTTCTCTTGCAGAACCACACTGTCTGATTGCTAAGAAGATACATTTTCTTTAAGATCAGGGCTTTCAATATTCATTCTGCAGAGGATGTCTTAGGGCTGAGTGGAAGAACAAGAGCAACACTATTCCATCCCAACCTTAAAGCTTCCTACCTGTGTTTCAGTCTTCTCTGCTTGCTGCTGCTGCCCAGGAGAGGGATTAAAACAGGAGAGTAAGAAATGCCAAGAGTCTGGATGAGGACAGGAATAGCAGCATCAGGGAAAAAAGAGGCTGCAGACAGTTTCGTTAAACACGGAGGCATCGCTTTGCCTCCTGCTCCTGGTAGCTCCAATGACTGCTGCTTAAGCAGTGCCAAAAAAAAAGTGTTTCTAAGGAAGCAGGAGCTGTTGAAAGGGTTGAGGACAGAAATGGAGCAGGTGTCAGGGGCTATGGATAAAATTTGGATATATTTAGTTCTGTAATTGCAGCAGAAGGGGCCTGAGAGGTTTCATTTAATTTCCTTTTTCAGATCCGGGTCTGAAAGTAGGTGTAGCTACTTGCAGCCTCTGAGTGCAGGAGCTTTGTTTGAATGGGCACTACAGCATTTTCTGATGAGTTCTGAAGAGAACTTTCCAGATATTTGAAGCAATTGGCATTCTGCAGTAAATGGAGAGCATCCCACCACCTTTCTTTCTGTTCTACCTCTAGGCAGTGCCTGCTCTTTGTGAGCTGAAAGCAGAGCTGTTTCTGTAAAAGGTTGAAGAGAATGAGCATGTGCACTCTGCTCCAGAACAAGCACTGATCTAAACCATGCAAACAGACCTTTCCCAAGCCTTTAGCAGATCCCTGCTAAACATAATAGTTCACTCCTATTCAAAGCCTTTTTTCATGTACAGATCTAAAGAGTTTGATTGAAATAAAGAGAAGCTCAACCATCTCAAAGCTGTCATTGCCTGTTTTGTAATGAGACACAAGGTATGTGAACCTCCAGAAACACACAGAAACTGAGAGAGCAAGTCATTCATATGTAAGGAAATTGGAAAAACATCAATTTAGCATATTCTAGCTACCAACACCTTTTCAGGTGAACAAATTTGAAGCTGTGTTTATGCTGTACTTTAAACAAAAATCCCCCCCAAATTGTCTTATTGAATCATAGATAAATTTACAGCCATAACTCTTAGCATCTTAAAGAAGGCAAAACTCCTCCAATTTCAGAGATATGAAATAGAAGGAGACTTACACCAGCTTGTACCTCACAAGAAACTGGCTCTCATGAAAACCTGCCTATATTATAGAAAAATAAAAGTTCCCCTATCTTCTTCTAAGTAACCTCTTCCTTATTTTGGTAAAGTTGACCTTTAATTGGTTGTACAAGTGTTAAGAATTATCATTTGGTATCTACTTAGCTACAAAGATATGTGGCAAGGTTAATCTCTGGAAAAAAAATTTCTTGCTACATTTTAAGATGTTTGAATTTTATCTACTTTATGAAAAAAATAAAGTAGATTAAAATAACAAAGGGGCAGAAAATAATTACAAGGCAGGGTGAACATGTGTGATGTGGACAACTTTTTATCCTTAAGAAATAGGTATTTTGTACATCAACAAAAATTCAGAGCATTTTCTGAAGAGTACAGACTAATGAATTTAGAGGAAAATACCAGGATGCTTCATGCAGAAAAAGCATTTCAAAAACTGAAAGACCACCAAAGGAAAGTGTTAGATTTTTAAAACTAACAACTGCTAAATGCAAAACACGTAAACAAACAGTGTCAGTGGGAACAGACCATGGCTTTGTGGAACTGAGAGTCAGGAGCTACTCTTCACTCCTGTCATTTGTGATTTGACCAAAGCACATCATTTAAATGTAAATACCTCTGTAAATGGAAATGCTATTATTTACTAAAGAGCACATCTGGTAACATCGGCAAAACAGTGACATTCTGCGATGAAAACAGTCAGGTCTCTTTTTTTTTGTTGTTGTTTATTGTTAGCTGAAAGGATAAAAGGGATTACCAAAAACGTGCACACTTCAAGATGCCTTATTTCTGCTACGAGCACTGCAACTGCCCTGAGATTTTTCATTTTTCATTTTCTCACACAAGAAACTCCCAGGCCACAAAACTACAAAGGAAACACCTGAGCAGCAAGAGGATTCCCCTACCACCGACTCCCCAGCAGACACACGGCAGAGTGGGCAGCACAAGGGGAAGTGCCAGCCCCAAGCAAAGCTGCCGTTCTGGATTTATGGCAGCTCCCAGCCCAAGCCCATCTGGGCTGGAAGGGGGAGCCTGGGAAGACCATGCGCCGGTTGCATTTTTGCCATTCCTGCTGCGGTATGGCGTGAATAAATCACAGGGCTGAGGTCAGAACAGCCAGCCCATAAAGTGATTCATGGGCCCAGCAGCACATTCCCCCAGGACTATGTACTTTATTACAGTAAACCTCAGAACAAGATACAATTTCCTGTCTTGAGGAGCAGCCTTTAAATCAGGACACCTGGACAGCCCTGCAGCCGCTCATGGGAACAATGGGACTGAGCCCCAGCACTGCTTCTCCTCGCTGGCCCTGCTGCTCCAACCCCAGCCCCACCTTCAGAGAGCCTCCTTGTGCTGCACACTGCTGTGGTGACACCACCGTGCAGGCAACGCACTGAGATAATCCTATTCTTCAGCCATGGCTCCCCACCCAAGAAATAAATACTCTCCATATGTTGTTTTTTCACTCCGTTTTAGCTTTTAGGTCTCTCCTGCACTGTAAAAATTTGATTCAAAACGTTGAGGCAACACAGGAATTGAAAGGGAACTCATTTGTTTCTCTGTTTGCAGGCAGACACTGCACTGGAAGGGTTTTTTTTCTTTTTTCCAGACTGAAGAATCTGACATGCAATTTAGGTCATAATATGGATGTTCTCACTGTGATCAAAGGCTGGGATCTGAGTTCTGGGTTCAGCATCTGGAAAGAAACTGAGGTGGTGACAGAGATGATGGCATTGTTAGACTCCTGAGAACTCTCCCTCCCAGCTCACAGTAATGCTGCTCTTACACCACAGGTTACGTGTTCAGGAGAAACAGAACTCACTTTAAGCCACCAAACAAAGCAGTGTGGATTTTCCACTCTAAATATTCTGGGGAGCCTTACTTCTCTAAACATTTCAATGCCACAGACCTTGCAGGCTGCAGAGCAGCAACCTGCCATGGCTGCCTTGAATTCCTGCTGTCCCTCAGGCACGGGTTTGCACTTCTGCTGTTCTCTTTGGAAGAGCAGGACACGCTTCAAACGGGAGCTTCCCATGTTCACACAGAACAGGACAGAAGAAAAACTTGCTTTGCCTCCTTCAGTAATTCTAATTACGCTGGCTATTTTACTATCAATAGAAAACAACGATTTTTTATAATTGAACAGGGTTTTTTGAATGCTGGCATTAAGGGAAAAACAGAGGTAATTTCATTACTATAGCAAATACAAATGGTTTCCTTCAGATCCTTCAGATCCATAATGGATCACCAAAACCAGAATTCAACTTGGGTGTATTTTTTTCAGTAGGCATCATTCATGAATAAGAAAAGGGAAGGTAAGCTTCCCTTTGAGCATTTTTATTGGCAAAAGGCAAGATTTTCCTGCAGCTTTGATGAGAGTAAGTCATTCTGTACAATCACCGCAAACAGTGGAAAAAATCCTGTTTATCTTTACTCTTCAAAGTTCCTTTGGATCTTAAAACTACAGCCATAAGGTAACTGCTGGGAAGCTGCTTCATGGAAAACACACACCTGAAAGGTGTTCAGAGGACAAGAACATAAGAAAAAAGTGATAGAGGAGAGGAGGTTTTGGGAAAATTTAGGTGAGAATTCAACAAATACTGTCAGTTAAGAATGTTATTGAACCCATCAAACTAAACTAAAAAAAAATTTAAAAAAAATTAGGTAAGGGAAGAGGAGAAGGAAAGGATTGATAAAACAGATGTAAGTAGCAATAAACCCATCAGATTTGTCCAAGACTGAACCCTCCTGAAGCTATTTGTTCCACGATTACTCTTCCTACAAGTGAAAACAGTTGTGTGGAAAGCAGCTTCTTCCACGTGCTTATTTTACTTTGTTTTATGCTGCTTAAAGGATCTCCTTCACTTTTGTGGATTGTTTCAGAGCTTACAGTAGGCAGAATTAAGGCTTATTGATTTTATCCAGTCTGCTTTCCTGTACAGAACAAATATTTACATCATACCCAGTTGCTCCCAATGATTTAGGACATCCACTTGTGACTGAAAGCCATGAGGAACTGGCTGCTATCCTTGTGAGTTTGTCCCAGTGGTTAATAATGTTCACTGTCACAGTCTTATGGCTTTCTATTTCCACTCTTTCTGTTCTCAGTTTCTGGATAATGATCCTTGTTTTGACTGTCTCTGCTTGAATAAAGTGTTTTAATATCACTATTATTTGATTTTCTAGATATTAGAGCAATACAGAGTCTTGTGACAACTGTATCAATTATCCTATAAAACAGGACTAAAATCCTCATTCTATTCATACTCATTAATCCTATTTTTATGTAGCCAAAGTCCTTCTGCTGCCAACATCACACTTTTTTCCCATAACATGGCTAAATCTATTCCAAGTCACTCCTTTCCAAATAGTGCACAGTGGACTCCATATTGTTCTGATTTATATGCCTAAAGTTCAGATGCACTTTGGTTAAATGAGTTTGCATTAAGAAGCAATTTAAATGTCCCTACCCGTCTGCTCTCCCCATTAGGGAACACTGCACCATTTTCTGTATCACCTACACTGTCATTTTAAACTTGCTTCCAGCTCACTGATCAAATGATTATCAGCATCAAGCCTAGCACAAAATCTATTAAGCTCAAAAATAAACTTCACTGTTCAGTTCTAACTGTAACGGGAAAAAGCTGACATATAATGCTCACTTTAGGCACACTGTTCATACAGCATTAACAGATAACATGAAAGGATTTTTTTCAAGGACATGTAGTCAGAGCACAAGGGATAATGGCTTTAAACTGACAGAGGACGGAATTCGATTGGGTATTAGGAAGATATTCTTCACTGTGAGGATGCTGAGGCACTGGAACAGGCTGCCCAGAGAAGCTGGGGATGGCCCATCCCTGGAAGGAGAAGTCCAAGGCCAGGTTGGATGGGGCCCTGAGCAGCCTGGGCTGGTGGAAGGTGTCCCTGCCCATGGCACAGGGGTTGGAACTGAATGATCTTTAAGGGCCCTTCCAACCCAAACCATTCTGTGATTCTCTGATATTGGTCTTCTACAGAAGATTAACGATACTTAAAGCAAAAAGTTACTGGTGTTAAAGAAGTCTGGGGTTTTTTTAACCAAACTTTAGAGATAATCGAGGAACCTTATCCCATTTTTTGACATTACACATCTTACACAAAGTAATTTGACTGGTATTAATTAAAAGCCTATTCTTTATGTTATCAGAATATTTTATCAGCTTATTCATCACTCTGCTCATGAATTGTAACAGTTAATCAATTGCTAGCGCGTTAGCCACCCCTCTGCCTGTTATTCTGCAACACTTCCAGGACTTTAGCATTTCCATAAGTTCTAGAATTTCACCAGAATTCCAGTATTTATTAAACTTTCAAGGAGCCAAAATTCCCTTTAGCCAACTTCTCTAGTGTTCTTAGATACCAGAAACAGTGGTATGCCATCCCCAACACATGTGTAACTCCTTCAACAGTTTCTTATGCTGGAAAGAGAAATATGGAATGTCACAGTACCGTTGTAAGAAGAGAGGCAAAACCATTTCTGTTCAAGTCCTACGTGATCCAAATTAATAATAAAGGATGTTGCTAACCATTAAAGCAACATTTTAGGCATACTGCAAATACCTCAAGTGGCCTAAGAAACTGAAAAAATATAGATGTTTCTTGACTTTGGCTTCTTAGTAATTCTAATTACGCTGGCTATTTTACTATCAATAGAAAACAACAATTTTTTATAATTGAACAGGGATTTTTGAATGCTGGCATTAAGAAAAAAACAGAGGTAATTTCAGCACTATAGGAAATACAAATGGTTTCGTCTCTGAGACCAAGGACAAAATTACCACTGATTTCATATAGTAAGAGCTGTATTAAGGGACCAGACGCTCACTTCCTTCCAAATAGCTTCAAATATTCATTGAAAGTTCCCAAAAAACTTGCAGCATTTCATCTATCTACTTAAAAAGACACATAAAATCATACTTAATAAAAAGCTCTAAATATTTTAAGGTTGCAAAGTGAAATTTGCAGATGTTGAGAATTGCAATTATAACCCTACATGCTTGTGGGGATGCTTTATGCTGTCTTAGTCTTCTGTTAAATGAACATATATAGGTTTGGCCAAAGAACCCGTTTTTAATTTCATCTTCAAGACCTTATTTATGTAAGATAGTAGCACATTCAGGGACTACGGCAGGACAGCACCTTAAGTTGCTTAGCAAAATCATCTTTCGATAAAACAGAAATTAGCCCTGGCAGATCCCTAAGAATTTTTTGGCTAATCATTTGCAGCAAAGCGCTTAACTGTGACACAGAGTGGCTTCAAGGGTGGAGTGTAAAAGCAAGTTTTGATTTTTAGCTTTTGTCTAGAACGTTTCATCCCCAGCCCTATTTCAAAAAATCTGACAGCTAACATTCTGTTACTAACATGATTTCACGGCAAAACTAAGGAAGCAAAAGGAAAGATAATTTTTTTTCTCTCACAGATCTTGCTTTTTTACTTACTGGTGTGGTAAGACCAAAGGAAAGATACAGGTAATTAAGTAGAATAAATGTAGAACTGAGAAACATCTCTGTCCTCTCCCCTTGAAGGCAGTACTCCATACAATCTCCTATTTAAAGGTATCACAACTGTGTCCATCAAGACATCCATTTGTGGTACCTTGACCTGAGAGCTCGTTTGTGCGACGTGCCAGGGATGCCATGAAAAGCTGAGCAAAGTGCCAAACTCTGGCTTTTCCAGGTGATGCTCTTAGCTTACAGCAAACACCAAGGGAACCCTTTTTTCCTGCCCTCCAGACAAGCACATCCTCTGAAAGCGTTACCTGGTGGTAAGCAAAGCCCACCACAAGCCCTGGCCGGGGGATTAACACCTCTGCCTTTGATGTGGCTCCAGAGCTGTCGCTGTGCTCCTCGGAGAGATCAGAGAGCTCTGCTGCAAAGGGAACAGTGTGTGCAGGCTGTGTAAAGTCCCTCTTCCCTGGCACGATGGGGACAGAGGCGCTGCATGTTCACAGCAGAGGTCACTCTGAGGGGAGGGAAGCAATAACAACTTGACTGAACAGACACCTTCTTCACAGAAAAACCAGTCATTTACGTTTTCAGTCTTGTACACCTCACTGCAAAAGATTTTGAAGTAGTTAATTTAAAAATAGAGCAGGAGAGTCAGCTCTAGAAGCAGAAATAAAGTACACACCCTAAATATAACCTATTCGAGCCTACAGAAAATACTTCTGAGAGTAACGGCCCAAAAGACTCTCTGGGAAAAAGAATGTTTTAGAACAAGGAGGCTATCACACTTTAACAGCTTTGCAACATTAAAGTTAACGGCTGTTTTTCATGAATACGGCTGGTCAATATGATTTTGTTTAAATTAGCATTTCACTGTTTTTGATGTCTTGAATTAGCTGCCTAGCTGTAGACATTTTCTTTTCCTTTTCCTCTAGCTGAGACTACTGAAAAGAGTGAAAGAATGCTACCTACAGAAGAATTTTTAGTTTCTATTAAACCCTTTCAGAGCAAGGAGTGATGTCGACATGAACCAAAGCAGTTGGAAGAAATGGAATGGCAGCTGAGGAAAGATCCCAGAGTCTCCAGGACAGTCCCAAATGGGTAGCAGAGGACTGACTGTGTGACCTCAGACACTGCATTGCTTCCTCAAAAAAATGTGATTTATGACTGATGAGAAATTTAACCATGAGAAACAGTATCAGACAATTTGCCTCCCCAAAGGACACAGACGGTCTGCTGTGTTTAGACCAACATACTCTCCTTAATTTTATGTGTACTTGAATCACTCCAAGCCCTCACACATTTTGTAGTTCTCCAATTTTGAGGAAACAAATTAAAATCCAACAACTTAAAATGAGTGTGTATGACACACCCAGTCATGTACAGGACTTCAAAGAAGGACATCCGAATGAGACAGTAACTCTTCCTAAATCTAACCAGCATTTTCTTACAAAATTGAGAACTTTTTCAGGTTCATGGTAAGTCAAGGAGGAACGTCCATGCTACTCAGTAATTTTGGGAGGGGAGGGTGTGGGTAGAAGAGAAGGGGTTTTCAGTGCAATTTGGTTACAAAGCTTGTTTGCACAGGGCTGTGCTGGCCTCATGGTGACTATTCATAAGAGATCCCCAGAAGAGCTGTAAAGTCTGCCTATAGCCCAGGTGCCATAATTGCTGTCTGTCAAAACAGAGCTGTTTTCTCAGCAAACATTTCAGAATGCCCAGTGCAAAGTTGATTAGTTAGTGGCTTTCTGGGGAGGAATATACGGATGATGGCTGAGAGACAGAGCAAAACTGATGACTGAGAGACAAAACTTGGATCTCATTAAAACACTCCAGAGAGCGTTTCATTTCTCATAGAGAATTCCTGCCATTGAAAGGGAAGCAGGCAGCAGGAAGGAGTTACTCCCAAAAATGCCTAATTCCCACTGCGAGCAATGTGGATCAGCTCAAGAACCAGAGAGGTGTTATCAGTAAAAACCCACCTCAGCTGTCCCTGGAGCGTGGCTGTTCATACAGAGATCCCATTCCCATGGCAGAGATCTCCCTTTCAGCACACCCAGTGCTCTCCCGGTGAGGTTCTGAGGCTCCTCCGTGCCCAGGAGTTTTGAGGAACACCTCCACCCTCCCAGCAAGGCCATTCCCAATCCAGACTGCTCCGTGCTGGGGATGTGCAAAGACAGACCTGGCTCCCTCGGGTGCTGGCAGCAGCACCAACCACACAGAGCACATTTAAAGCACATCAGGAGCTCATCCACGGGAGATGGACACAGGTCCTGGACACCTGAGCATGGGAACTCCATAAAAAACACTCCTTGGATGGAGGAAACACAGAAATGGCAGGGCTGGGAGAGGGGGAGAGCAGGAGGAGCTGGCACGAGGGAAAAAGGAAGGAAATTAGGGGTATAGGGCACAGCAAGGCTTCAGCCATCTTTTGCAATTAAAGAAAGGCTTCACAGACCCTTAAAGTGGCAGAAAGCATTAGTTGTGTGTTCAGGCTGTGACTTACACCCTCCCATCCCTCCAGCCTGGTTAAGAAGGCAGCACAGATGTAACTCATCGATGACCACAGCAGCCCCTCACAGACCCCCTTAGGAAGGGCTTGGCCAAGCAAGTTCATTATGGTTCTTCCTGTGCATTATCTGCACTTCTGTATTTTCCATTAGCAATCATTGCTCCTGAACACCACAGTATTGAAGCAATGTCATTTGTACTGCTCAGGTTACACCAGTGTCAATGCTCACTTGAAGTCCTAGGGTTTCAGGGGTTTGGAATTTTGCCATCAAACTTCCCTTCAGGCTGACACATGGCAAAGTGGGCCTCTGCCCGTCCTCATTTCCCAGGCACCTTCACAGAGGGATTTTTACAAAAAATCCCTCTGCAAGCATTTAAGATTTTTCTGCCTCTCAAAAGAAACAAATAACAGACTTCATGTGGCTCTCTATGGATACCCTTTCTCTCAATCACAGGTCAGGGCATAAAAAGGTGGACAACATGAATGATTGAATTAATGTATTATCATCTAAATGGCTGCCACCCACACTGATTTTTCTGTCTAATCCTGTTTTAGTAGAGTCACCAAGTTCATTCCCTTGCCATCACAGACAACCATACCATATAATCACTTCTAAGTGCAGTACAACTTCCTCTTCAACCCACTATAGCTACCAGAAGATTTCCATAAATGACACTGGTCTGCTGTCTAAGACACCAGAACTCTAACTAGAACCAGACTGGGGCCCATAGCTTGAATGTAAAAAGATTTTCTGAGGCTTGGTGCACAAGACAAGGATTCAGAACTACTCTCCCCGAGTTTCAATTTGTAGTTAGGAAGGATATTTCCAGTTAGAGTCACATTATGCTGCAAGTTGTGGCAGCATCATACATAACAAAGGGGAACAGCAGGTAGGAGAACTTGTCTTATGAATTGCCTTGAATAATCTTATGTACTTTTGTAGTGGAGAGGTTATACTTCCCAAACACTCTAGAGCTCTTTACTGGCATGCAAATGGAAATTTGTGCATGTGTTCAACAACTTCCAGTGAAAATTACACACCTCAAAATACCATATACAAGAATCTGAAATATTGCAGGCAGCACCACTTAAGAACTAAAATCAAATAAATGCAAGATTGGGCTCCAGTCATTTCTGTAGCCCCTCTGGTACAATGGATATAAATTCTCATGTTCTTACATTTCAGCAGATGAAAGGCCCTCTGTGATAACCTTTCACACCCTGGAGATGCTTCCTTTAGATAGAACTTGCACTGCCTTTTGTATTCACACAAACAGTAGCAAACAGGATACGGTGCGGAAAGTTCACCCTGCACAAGCTGAGATGCCTCACTGCTGCAGCCACAAGACAATAAAAGAGATTGGTTGAGATTTTTACAAGTTCTGACAGCCAATTCCACTACTGCTGGCTGGCTCATAGGATTTAAATATCTGCATCTCAAGTTTTATAACTTGCCTCCCGAAGGAATTACTAAGCTTCTTTCCAGAGACTGTTTAGAAGGGAAACCATTCACTTTGGAAAAGAGAGGACTAATGCCCTTACTCTGGGGGCTCTGGTTTTAGCTCAGTCCCCTCTGTTCCCTGTCAGACACAACAAAAGTGAACCTGATTGCTGGGAGTCAACAATTCTAATCCACAAAGTTCAAACATCAGGATGCCAAGGACCAGACTTCACTCACAAGCATTACCATGTCAGGCTCTTATTTCCTGAAATTAATGGAAAAATCTGAGGTAAAGCAAGATAAAGTTACAATAAGGAGGAATAAAAACACGATTGCAATTGTAGCAAGAGGCAATCAGAGAGATACTTCCATTATAGGGAAATCTAAAGCAAATGTAATTTTTAGGTTGCAAAGAATCCCTGTGTGATCAAACTTCTTAAAAACTGTTTGTAGGCACTTCTGAAACAACTCCAAATCTGCTTCCTCCAATCAAGTCTTGCTGTTTTCACCAGCAATCAGGGTAATTGAAGCGACCTCAACTCCAACTTACTACTTAGATCTGATCCACTTCGACACTTGATAATACACAGAAACACTGCAGAAAGAGGCATTTTTAAGAGAAACAGGATTAAAGCCGTATGACAAAAATATCTGTAGATTTTTAGTGTTATACCACACCCACCTAAGGGATAAACAGATTTCTGCTGCTTGTCTTTTTAGGCAAAAGTTCATGATTTTCTCAGCATCTTCCTTGAACAATTCCAAATGAATTTGGACTCAATGTCATCTCCTCAATTTCAGCACTTTGTGTTCTACAGAATATATTTTGTAATTTCAGCGTTTCAGACCTCCCTGCCATGTTTTTCTCTTAGTTGCATTTTTCCAGTTCTATTATAAAATATAACATAGCCTACTGGCCCAGTTGCCTCATATTTTGCCAGCATTGAGAATTACAATATTAAGGATATTACACAGCACACCCCTCTCTAATCTCATTCTAATATCCACTTATGGACCTCTTGTCCAGGAATCTGTCTAAGCCATATTTGATGCTGCAGACACTGTCTCTACACAGTGGCCACACAGCCTCAGTACCTGCTGCAAAAAGAAGTGCTTTTACACGTTTTAAGCATTTTTTGCACTTAGCAGCCTCCCCACACAGCCCTGACCTCCTGTACCAGCAGCCTTGTGCAAGAGTTAAAACCCAACATGGAAAATAAATTCCTTCTTCCCACGAAGAAAACATTCCTTGTCATTCAGCAAGTGGCACAGTAGTGCATCAGTAAGCATTGTTAGACTCTGGTAATTTCCCTGTAACGAAAATTTTAAATATCATTTGATGCTCTATTGGGTGTCCATGACAAGGTGCTGGCAGCAGAGGGACTGCAGGAGCCTCTGGGAGAAGAGCCCAGGGCTGCCCGGTGCTGGACACAGCCGGTTCCGGATGGCTCCGGAGGATCCACGGCAGGACACAGCTCAGCCCCTCCGCCAAGCTGCTGTCACCTCTTTAGAAAGGGCAAAACCTGCCACACGGGCAAAGGAAGGGGCAGGGGGAAAAAGGGTGAGAAACAGCAGTGGGATGAGCAAGATCTGAGAAGGAAAGAGGTGCTCCAGGTGCCAAAGCACACATCTGCTGCAGCCCATGGACAGCCCGAGCTGGGGCAGATATCCAGTGCTGTCCTCTTAGAGCCCACCCTGGAGCAGATCTTTTCCTGAAGGACTGCAGCCCCACAGGGAGAGCCCACACGGGTGCAAGGAAAGAGCTGGGGGCTGCACAAGGCTCTCAGAAACAATGAATGAAATACTGCCAGGCTGCTTTGCTTGCCCTGCTACATTTGGGGGCAAAGTCAGGATTTGAGTGAGAAACCTGTTCCAGTCAATGGAAGGGCATATGGAGGCATCAGATAAATTGTATGAAAATATTTACTTCAAACTTTCTGACTGCTAACAATTAAACAAGCAAATGAAGTTTTTATAAGGTTTTGACATGGTTCCCAACACCCCTCACATCCAATCCCACCCATTACAGTTGTTGTCTTTTCTCAGGGCTGAGCTTACAAATTTTTCCTTTTTGGATAGGTTTGTACTTACAAAATATATCCCTCCAATCGACATGGGCAAGCCCATGAATGCAGACATTGTTACACTCTTACAGACATACAGAGACAGCTTGGGCTTAGGGAAAGAAGCTGTATCAATTTAAGTTGTATTTATAATGACAAAATTGCATTCAGTCTAAGGGTCACACTAACGATTGTGCTGAGTTAGCCCTTTCTGGTAGGATCAGAAGGGGGGTGGGGGAAGAAACACCTTTAACCAAAATAGTTAAAATGCTATAAAAAAAAGTCAGCGTATGCAGCCCAGGCCTTATAAGGAACTGTTCTTAAACATTTATTTCTTGAAACACAAGGTTTCAATCAACTGCCACCGGAGACTCTGGGGTCACGATCTTCCCCCTCAATGTTCTGCACAAAGGTCAGAGAGGTTTCCCCTCTATGAATGAAGTTGCCTTCCAAACACTTCAACTACGGAATAAACAGCTTCTAACCCAGCTTGCAAAACTCAGCATTGTTTTCTACAAAAAAGACAAACTCTTGCTAAGATATTTCATGCTCACACTCTCTGCAGACTCTTTACAAATTAAAGGCCTGTAAAATCTTGGACCTTTATTAAGTCTGTCAGCAACAAGTAAGTTGAGAAGAACACCATATGTCAATTTAAGAAGCCTGGGGAGTGCCTACACTGTATTCCTCAGCTACCCAACCAGCCTGAAGTGCTTCTTACACCTTGACATGGTAGGATGTCCACACTGTGTTAGCACAGACATATAATGAATACTCATGTTGGCATTAGCTGGGTTTGTGTCAAAAGTAAAATACTGTGAGGTTACAGACATCTGGAATATGCTCTAACGAAAGACAGAAGTTTAAAGAAGAAAAACAAATGCTTTGCAGCATTTAAAGCAATGATGGGAAAACAGAAAGCAATGCCTTTAGGATGTATCTCAAATCCTCACTTGAATATTTCAAGGATCAATTGTTATGGTCAAAAAGGTTAGTAAGTGCCACCAAAGGCCAGAACTGAAACTGAAGGGTTACGTCCTGCACAACCTCAGATGGTATTTTAAAAGAAGTTACATCTTACTGTGCATTTGATAAACGCTCCTGTTGGTGCCAGTGCCACTGATTGGTTGGGCCGAGCCCCACAAAGCTGCCACGCTGCAAACGTCACCGCACGGATTCCTGTCGCATCCGCCGGTGATAAGTTACCATACTGAAATCTGTCCAGGAACGTATACTTGTTAATTTTGCTTTAGATGGATTCTATTAAAACGTGAAAATCTTGGCAAGGATAGGGGTGAGACTTGCCCACTGTCTGGGTCCCTTTCCCACCCAGCCAACAGGGCAGACTTTTTAGTTCATTATCACCTCATCAGTGCTCCTGTCAGCTGCCAGCAGCGCGAACTGGACTAAGCCACTCACTAATTCCTGGCCCTCCTGCCTCCACTGAAGCAGCAGTAAATCCAGAACAGATGGATGCTCTTTAACTCTCTCAATCCAGACACTTACTTCAATCAGTCTAATCAACCCACTCAACTCAGAGCGAGGAATGACTGACAGATGCAGAGCAATGGTGGAACGGAACTGTGTCAGCTCAGATCCTTAACAGGAAACACCACTGTCCACCTTGGACAATGTGCTGATCAGGGAGGCCTCTGCCAAAGGCAGGAGAGCTCTCAGGTGAGGAGCAGGACAAAGCTTCTATCAAGAGAGAAAGCTGAAAAGGAGCAGATTATAAAGCAGGGCAAGTTTATTACACATTAAGATCTCAGCACATTAGCCAAGCTATGAATGAAGAGCAGAAGGCAAGGGTGGCTTTTGGTTTTGCAACTGAAACCAAACTTTTGCAGTTCATGCCACTCTACCAGCTTGCTGTCACAATCATCTCCTTCCCACAGCATGAGACATAAATTTCAAACCTTGCCTTGTGCTGTCTGAGACTCATGGATTGCCATTTCAGTGCACTAAGCCAGCAGAAAACTAACTTCAGAAAAATGTGAACATTTTATTGCTAGGTTAGTGTCCTAAATTAATCCAGTGGAGTTTCGTGAGCTCCAGACACAGTGCAAAGCAGGACCTGGGAGAGGGGAGCAGGACCAGATGGGTCTGCAGCTCAGCCTGCCCTGCAGTCAGACCACAGCTCCTCATGTTCCCAAGAAAGTATTTTCAGTCTTGGCCTGCAGACCACAGAGCACAGCTTCATTCTCACAACATGGTACAACTAGAAATTGCATGTGAAGTTTAAAATGCTTCTTAAAGGGGATTTTACTGTATTTTAACACCAAGAGGAACTCTTCTGTTTATTTTCATATTCGTGTATTTCAGTAAGACCTAAACAACTGTGGAGACAACAGTGCATCTCCTATGTATGGGAGTAAAGCTTTTATGTTATTTGTAGCACTGAGATGAAAACCATATAGTTGCCTAGTGCAATTTCTGCCCCTCTAAAATGATTTTCATTAAAGGACTACAAGTTCTTTTCCAGAAATAGGCAACTAAAGATGAAGTCCTTACCCTTAGTTGTATTTAAGTTGCACTGAGATCGTATTTGTCCATCAAACAGAACAAGAAATTCAGTATCTGTATAAACATAGATAATGAGGATCCATACATGTAATGGAATCACATGGAGCACCCTGTCTGCCCAAAACAAGGGTATCAAGAAAGGTGCTGTCAGCTATGGTGTCTAGGCATCCCTGACTGTGCTTTTCAGATTCCCACCCAGAGGAAGTGCTATTCCCGTGCTCCAGGCTGCCAAGGAGTAAAAGCTGCAGCAGTTGAGGGCCCTGCAGTGAAGCCCCAGTGGGACGTTCTCTGAAGGGGCTGTGCACGACCCCAGAGCGTTGCTCGAGTCCAAAGGCTTCCTCTGGGCCAAATGCCACACTGACACCCTCTGCAGCTCAGCACCAAACACCTTTTCCATTCTCCAACAGTTTACTTGCATTTCTGCCTAAGTGCTGGTTTCTTTTGGCTCCAAAGACAGCCTCACCTGCAGGGTTTCATTTTTCTGTTCGACACCTTGCTGTTGATTTTCCCACACAGCACAAAAGAACTTGCTCCAGTGCCTCTTTCACAACTGCTTCTTTGTAGTAAATGAAAGCCTTAATAATTGTATTTTGATTGTAGAGTTGATTAATTTTGACTTTGTTTAATTTGTGGCCTTTGCTGAGATCTTTGGGGCTGGGAATTAGAGAGCACACTGTACCACTGTACTTTGGATATAGGGGGTTTGCCAATTTATTTCTTGCCTCATTTGTCACAAAATCTATGAAACTGCAGTCCAAAGCCAGCTTCACATTTTTAAAGGAAGGCAAAAATGTATTTGTTTTTCTTCTAAATTACCATCTCCTGGCCAAATTAATCCAGTTTTTCAAACTCAAAACCAAAGCCTCACTAACAATGAGACTCTAGTAAGCAAGATAAGTCCAAAGATCAGCTCAGCAAAACAGAACAGATTGCTTCTCTCCAATTACAGCACTAAAGTGGCAAGAAATGCATATTCAACTTATTCAACTTTAGGTACAGACCTATCAAAAAAAAAAAAAGAAAAAAAAAGAAAAAAATATGTATAGAGGATCTGTATGAGAACACGCTAGAAGAGAGAAATAAATGAAGAAGTAAGCATCTTATGTGCACAACATTTCCCATGAAAAATCTGTGTCTCAGTCAAGATATCAAAAAATCTACAAAGCCAGTATCTTCTGATTTTAATTCTTGACATTACTGAAATTCTGTGGCCATGGGTGAACAAGTCACTTCATTTTTCTTTTCAGTTTACTCCTTTGAGGAGCAACAACAGCATTGCTCCATTTTTATTAAAAAAAGACTTTGAAATGTAAAATCCTCTAGTGAAAAGAACTAAATTGAAAAATACTGTTATTAACAGTTGCATTATTAATATTTTTGTAGAAAATGTAGCTAGACAAGATAAATGTTTTTCCCAAATATCAGAAGATATCCCTGGCATTCTTTATAACCTAGCAAGTTAGCAAGTCCTGAGATCAAAACTTCTGTATTACCAAAATGATGACTTGGCATATGGGGACACCTGGTTGATTTGTCATGATTTAGTCTCAACAAGTTAATTTCTCTGTTATTCACCACTTTACTGTTTTCTAAATATTTACAAATATTTTTGACCATTTACTCCAATCCTTTGCTGATGAAATTCCTGGCTCCTCAAAGCTACCTGGAGACATCATCTTTTCACAACAGTATCAGTGGCCTAAAATCTTTATTCATTAAATTAAGCTAAATGATCGAACCAGTTGATGCTTAGATTGTATAGCAAATACAAATTATATCATGTAGTTCAACCTCATTTGCAAAGCTTGATTCCTAGATTATACAGAGGAAATAAACTAGTGTGATCTCTTAGTTTTCAGCTCAACATCAATTTTAAAGCTGTAAAATGCCAGCAGACTTAATAAGAGCTATAGGTCTAGAGAAAACTATGGCCATATCTATTTAGTGCTTGGGGAATGGCTAAAAAAGGCAACAGCAAATAGAACATTGTGTCAAATGATTTTTCTGAATTTCCTACGTTCCCATATGCACTAGCTCCTAGTTCAGGAAGATGCTTCTCTTTTACCTGCAAGCTGCAGAAAATATAAAACTATTGGACTGGGGAGAAGTGACTTAATAGCAATGACAGCAGCATTCCTCAAAGAAAGACACTTTCACAGTGCTTAGGGTCATCTTTTAGGATTTCTAAATGAATAGTTCTGGTCAATTGTCATGTTTTTAACTTCAGTTACATGTGATCACTTTCACTGCACACAAGGTATCACCAGAAAAAGCCAAACCAACAGTTCCTCTATCCTATTGCTATGCAGTTTTCTCAGAAATTCCACAGACTTGCAAATGATGCTTATTTTGCCTAAAAGAAATCAAAAGTATTGTTTGGAGAGGAAAACAAAAAAACCATGGATATTTTCATACAGTATAAAGACAAAGACTTGTATGTACTGCCAACGACTGAACTCATTTCTCCAGTTTTTCCTACCCAGCTCCCACTTGTTGTCCTCCAGGATTGCAGGGAAGCAATTACTTGCTTCAGAGGTTATTTCTGTAATTAAAGCAAATTGACCTCACTTTTTTTTAAAAGAAAAGGAATTTCTGTTCCAGTCCAGCAAACAGACTTTGCCTTCCCTACACCCCGCAAAGCTACACTGTTATTTTAAACCCAATAAAAGAGGGACTTGCACATGCCCAGTGACCATGTGAGCACATCCACCCTTGGAGAGCTCCCTCCTCATATTTTGAACTATGTTGACGATGTCCGGATGGGATTTACAATTGCTCAAAGCTACTATTGTTCACACTACATTAAATCTACAATATATGCAATGAGATACCATAATATTTTCACTTGGAACTTCTATTAACCCGCAACTTGACTGTATTTAATGAAATATGTAGTGCTCACAGAGTTGATTTATATGCATTACTATTTACAGTTCACGTTTATAAAAGAGGAAAAAGCACCCTAAGGAACTCATGACTCTTTTGACTTGAACAGAAAGTAAAAAGTGCCTGATTTGGTTTAGCTCAGTAACACCCCTGGAAGCCCCAGAATCTTAGAGCTGGATTAGGGATGGCGACAGGAATCACTGATGCAGCTGAAACAGCCAACACAGCAAATGTACTATTGCTATCAACCCTGAGCCAAAACACTCCTGCAGATTTTAAACCAAAAATCACAGTCATATTTATATTTCTTGTGTATAGGATTATACACAAACAACGTTTTTGCAGGCAGACTTGGAAATGTACTTTTGTCAAGAGTTGTTCTAGAAATAAGTGGAGTGGAGAATTCATGCTCCTAAGGGAAAATTACACAGACTCTCCTGAACAGATAAACTTTTACTTCTGAGAGAACTTCTGAGTGTATTGAACCATACAAACAGAGGCACACAGAATTAGCAGAAGGCAGTATATTGGTGCCCTTAGAGCTATCTTACAAGCAATCTATTCTATGTATTAGTCAAAATAAAACCA
Organism: Origma solitaria; assembly: GCA_013397895.1. Classification (NCBI taxonomy): domain Eukaryota; kingdom Metazoa; phylum Chordata; class Aves; order Passeriformes; family Acanthizidae; genus Origma; species Origma solitaria. The sequence continues at coordinate 744,768 of VZRL01005187.1, read as the reverse complement.
TCACTCTATTCCTCTACCAATTTAACACTGGGTTATCCAGGAAAAAAAAAAGCATAATTCTTCTTATTCTTTTAGATAAGATGATCTGCAACACAGGTTGTGATAAAAACAAAATTTTCCCAAACCAACACCCTTTGGGCAGTGAAGAACATGAAGAAATTATCTTGTGCTGCACCTGTTCCCCAGGACTGCCTGCAAAAATGAACTAACAAACTGAGGAAAGACAAGAAGGGTATTCATTCTCTAGTGTTGGGATTTTCTAAGCCTAAAAATTCATACATTTTAGTACTCTGTGTACATATGCCAAGATCTCTATTGAGGAGATCTTTCACAGCAATTTCTGTAAGAATGTTGCAATCTATTAATAGAAAAGGAAAGTATGACAAAACCTCTGCGTTTTTAACACGGAGGCTATATGCTAAATTTTTCACATTCTTACTTGAAAGAGATTTAATTTTCTTTTACCATCTAGAAAACTATGCTATGGAAGGGATCACTGACACTAAACCCAGAACCCCAAAAAAAACATATCCAGAAAAATAATCTCCCATGGAAAGGCATAGGAACAAGAGCACAGTGTAGCTAATTTCTCCAGAAGTTAATGGTTGGATGTCTTTTCTGCAACTCTTCCCTACAACATCAATAGTCTTGGAAATTACTGAGTGGAGCAAACCATTTTAACACCACCTGGTGTAGTTTTCAGCAGTTGGTTTTGCTTCCAGGCCTGTCATGGCTCATTAAGATAGTACAGTACTTTCTGTCTGCAAGATTGTTCTCAGGGACCATAGAATTCAAGATAAAATGAGATACAGAGGTTTTATCACAAGACAGAACAAGACTGTGACATTGTGCCAAGGTTTTAGTATCTGAAAAGCTCCTGAAGAAAAAGATTTCCAAAGCAGGTGAAGAGTAATGCCAAATTTGAAGGTAACCAAGACCTTTCAATAAACTTGAGCCTTGAAAGACACACAATATATCTGCATGCAACATTTCAGCTTTCCTATTGGATTCTGTATGATTCACTTGGAGATTAACAGTAGTTCCAAGGTCAGTTTATTTCAAATTATTTAAACATGATGTCTGTATTTTTCAGTAATTAGAAATTGATTATTTTTCGTATTTCAGACTACTTCAACTGAAGTTTTTACAATTTAATTGGGTGACAATATAGGATCAAAATAAACATATATGAATAAATATTTTATGCTTGAAAATAGGAAAGGACAAAACAACAGTAATGGGACACTAGAATGTTCACTCTATGCCCTGAAAATTTAAAAAAGAAAATTCCAAAGCTAACAGAAGAAAAAAGGGACTGGCGGAGACGCACTTGTTCAGCTTTCCCCCAGACAGTGAATCCTACAGACACAGAGTGCCCCCTGTGGGACTTGAGCTTGTTAAAGTTCACATGAAGTAATTGCAGGAGGAGTTTTGGAACCACTGCTGCCATCAGGTGCTGGTCTGACACACCAAGGCACCCACGGACCCTGCAAGGGCAGCTCAGTGCCATGAAGAGCCTGAACGTTGTTAATCCATATCCATAAACCAGAACTTCTTTAAAGACAAAAAAAATCCCTTAATTTCCAAGAAGACAATTGGGGATGAGCTGACAAGTTACTGTTGGATGGACATTGATCCTTTCTTTTTTTCTGGTTCTGTTCACCATGGGTGCACACAACCTGAAGCATTTTTGTGTGGTTAAACTGTTTGCAGGGCTTGAAATTACTTCACACCTCATTTTGGATCAACTGAAATTACTTTTCTGGCAAATAAACAGTGTCAATTAATCAGTTTCTTTTGGACTGCTTTCAATTTCAGCTTCAAACTCATACCTCTAGACAATGCTGCTTTATTGCTGAGAGGATGAACTTTTCAGAAAATAAATAACCTTAGCTTCCACTGACTTCATTTCAGTTGTGTTCATGTGTTTGTATTTTTCTTATCTGAGAGCCTGAAAATGAAGATGTGGACTTCTCCATCTACCAAATATTTTTAAGTTGTATCATGCAGGAAAACTGCAGCAGAAGTATGGATGAACAGTCCTCCTGCACAGCCCTGCCTAGGCTGGTGTCTGATTTTCCTGAGTAGCCCTCCTGTAGCTCTCAGCAGGCCTGAAAAAAGGAAGGCATACAATAAAGAGCCTCATTAAACCACACAGGCCTGGCTCATTTCTGATCACCGCCTACACTCTGTATCAAAGAAACACTATCTGTGGGATGGATTCATGTAATTAGAAACTTCTGTGATAAATACTCAAAAGAACACTTATGTACAGTCAGACAAGAAATCAAAGATGTTTTCTGACAGCTTGATTGTGAAACATAAATTATTTTCTGTGATAACAATTAATTCATCTGCAATATCCTTGATTATTTTTCAAGAAACAAGAGGATAGTAAATTATTCTCAGACAAGTAATAACCCTTCTGTTGTGAGCCAGCAGGATGAAAGATTCAACTCTGAAGCGCCAACTACATTATGTAAGTCTGCATACCTTGAATTATAGGGCTAGCAGCAATTGCAATTAGCAGGAGGAGGCATAATTCAGGAAAGGGCTATTGGATCGTTTTCCAGGGCTGAAAGAACAGATTGAGAAATGTCCCAACTGGGACTTTTCAATCCTGAAGCACATGACTGGGAAGAACCTTCTGGTCCTTGTGACCATAACAAAAGGGCTGTCTGGTGAAAAAACCATGCAGACACAGTGTCTGTTCCCCTTCTCTGTAAGTGCAGTGTCCACTGCTACAGATTTGGCAATTGCACGAGCTCGGCCTCAGATTAGACTGTTTGTGCTTGGTTATTTTCACACACTGCCAAAATTTGCTGACAACACCAGGAAAAAAAAAGGAAAGTAAAACTGGTGATTTTCAACAGTTTATAACTCAGCTCAGCCTAAGCAGGTTTTTATGGGACAAAGAACAGAGATTTCTCTGTAGACAGCACTTTATTCCTGTCTAATTTAAAAGATTTGCTGTGAATGATGGAAACATTAGAACTTCTTAAAGAAAACATAACAAAACAAAAATCCTAGCAGTTCACTAGTATTTCTCTACAGTAGATCAGGTTTGGTGATATAAATAGAGACCATTATTTGCCTCTCTCATAATTATTTGCAATAAAGTTTTTAAAAGAAAATGAAAATATTAAACTTATAGGAAGAGGGCTTCAAAAAACATAGTATTTCTTTAAGGAGTGAAATTTCTTGCTTGGAATAATTCACACTTGAGCTATTCTAGTGCCACACTATTCCCTAAGGAGTGTGAAATGATCTTCTCAGGGTTACAGAGTCAGTAGTAAACACAAGTTCTACTCTAAGAAACAGTATTTTAAACATATATTTTCAGTAGAATAATATCTAACAACTTCCTATTAAAACCCAGAGGTAACTTTCTGGAGTCCCCTTGTTGCTTTAACACCTTCTTTTCCTCCCTATCTAGAATCTCCTAAAGCAGCATTTCCTAAGCTATTTTTCTTGTCTGCTGCCCAGCCCCAATAGCAGACTGCAGGGCCTAGGCTGTTAAATCTCTATCAAATCTCAAATTTAATCAGTGCTGCTTTTGAGCACCTCAAATTTTTCCCACAGAAATATGCCCTAAAATTTGGGAAACAATATTATTTACTATACTTCTGAACACTATCTCTACAACAGCCACCATTTTCTGTAAGAGCACCAAAAGCAGCTAACTGGTTGATAAAACTGACCACTCATTCAATTACTGCTGTTTTTGAGTTGAAATAGTAGAAAATACTGTAACAACACAAGAAACCTTTGGCAGAACTAGAAAACAGATAACACGAGTGCTTTTCATCAAAGGCATAGGCTGGGGAAAGTGAGGCAACAAATGCACTGGAGTTTCTGTATAAAAATAAGATATTTAATTGACTGGGAGTCCTCAGTAGAGACTTGTTTGCAACAGAGCCTCATGGTGAGGGTGAGTTTTTGAAGTTTGGATGCCTTTGGCAGCTTTATAGAACTTTAAGACAGAGCAGCTATGACTAAAACACGCTCAGCTAGTTAACTATACAAACGTAATGATTTTTCCATCTTCCTCTCCATGTGCTGACAGCATTAGCATTCTCTCCAGTGTTCTTCCTCCTCCCAAGGAACAATGGATCTACCAGTTCATGCAGTCCCTGATACCACATTTCAGTACAAAAACTTTCCAACAATAACTTACACAGCTAAGAGAGGCCATCATTTAGAAGTGAGTAGTTATATTAGAGGATCTACACAATTCCAAATACATTTCAGGATATGCAGTACACTACGTGTAGATTTTAATGAGAAGGTTTGGCAGAGCAGTTTGGCAGAAGAAAGTGCTGTCAAGTGATTGGATATGGGATCCATCTCCAGTTGCTTTGGATTCCCACATCACCTAAAGAGCTATTCTTCCCATCCCCCCATACAGCAACTCTCAAGGCAGTCAAATTTATAGCTCAATAAAATTTTTTATTAAAAATAAAAAGTGTGGCTTTTAAGTACTGCAGTCTTCCAACATCCTTATGCCAGGTCTAGATCAGACTGTTATAGCTGAATATGAAGCTGGGGAGGCTTGGACCACTTTATACAGCACTCCTAAGTTAACGTTTCAAGATCTAAGCCACCTCTTTCCATTTTGTAACAGCTGTTTTTCTATCCTTTCATTAAAAAAAAAAAAAAAAAAAGAAAGGAAAGAGACCAGTGTAGAATAGTTAGATAAATAAATAATGGCTCACAAAACCACAGTGGAGGAACCACTGCTAGTCCTGCCAATAAAAATGTTCCTTCTCTTCAGGGCTGGCTAAACAACTGAAAGTGTTTCTAATGAACTGCTGGCAGCACTATCCATCATTGCACTAAATAGATTCATGTCTCCCTAAACTAAGGACAACTATTTATCTATAATGCACAGTCAGAAATTAGGAAGTATTTAAGCCCGAGAAGTCTAATCCCTCTCTTCTCCCCACCTCCTCAAAGCTTGGTTTTAGCCAGGCTTCCTCGTGTAAAGATGATGAGAAAAGTCTGACTGATAGAGAACGTCAAACTGCTCCAGTGCTAATGAATCATCTGTATGAGTTTGAAAAATACTTGAGCAGACTGCAATCTGCAGTCTGATTTTAACATTACAAACACTTGACATGATGTTTGTCTCTTCCCTCTTTTTTTGCCATTTGTCACACTGACTTGCACCTTACCTTGAAGTAGTTACAGGCTGCTCGGAGCAAGATGGCACATTCATTAGACATTAAATAATTGAGTCCTAATAGTTGCTTAGGGTCTTTGAAGACACTATTGTGCAAATAATAGTAGTCTACTGGAAACAATCGAAAGGAGGAAATGTTTTTGAGCTCCAGTGGAAGTGTGAAAGTCATGTCAGTAATCCCTGGTCAGGAGTCACTTCTGAAGGCTCTGATTACAGATAGCTGCTATCTGCAGGGACAGATCCATGCAGGGACTGTCTTCAGAACAACAGGGATCACAAAGGAATGCAGAGACATCAATAAAACATGCCTATGAGTAATAAAAGAAGACACTTACTTCATTTCTAGGACTTCCTCCAAATGTTTCCTTCTCTCAGCTCGCAGGTTTGTCAAATGGGTTTCCTTCTCAGCCAAGGACTGTTGTGTGGAGGACAATTTTGCTTTCATCGACTCCAGCTCCTGTTTGACCTTCTCCATGGCCATCATCATCTCTTCTACCTAAAACATTTTTGGAGAAGCCACAAGGAGAGAAAATAGTGCAGAGTGATCAGCTGGAACTGACTGAATGTCACAACTAAATTGGAGCACAGAGGTTCCCAGGGAATGGATGCCGCAGAGCACTTCTGCAGGCTGGAGGCATCTTCCAGTGCTGTGGACAGGACGTCTACACTTGACCAAAGCAACACTCCTGCTTGTGAATTAACTCCATTTGGCCACTGCAACATTACCATCAAATACAAACCTTCAACTCTTCTGAATTTCTGCTTTAGAAAATGTACCAGAAGGATAAGAGGATGGCCTGTGTATGTTAACATTGGCCCACGAAAATGCAAGGTATTACAAGAAACACATCGATAATACACCAAAGGGATAAAGAACCTCCTGTTTCATACAGGTAGTATTCATATGCTCAGCAAACTGAAAAAAAAATTAGAAGATGCAATTATCATAAACTATTCAAAATGTACAGCCAAGAATTCATCTATTAGTCAACAGAGCAAAGCAGAACTTCAGTGGCAGGTAGTCCAAACTGGCAAGCATGGCTATAAAAACCAAACCTTCCCTGTTTTATTAGTGCTTAGTGTGCAACACAAAATCAGAAAATCTGTCAATTTTTTAAAATAAGAGAAAAATCCATAAAATTAATTAGAGAAAATATATCAGAAAAGAATGCAACAAAGAACTGCAGAAATAATGAACAGCAAAAATACTACTAGAATGGAAACAGATTCTTAGAAAAATCGGGTAATGAAGGTGCACTTGTGCATCAGCTGCTAGGATATCAGCTTGTGCTTCCTTTGGGTGGATCAGAAATACCTACACAGACATTTTCCTTTAAACTGAAAAGAGCCACACCAACTACAAACCCCTGGGCTCACTGCAAACCACCTGGAATCAACAAGCCCCCAGCCAAGTGCAACAGTCAGAAGGGCCTGTGTCAATCTGTCAGCTGCCAAGATAAAACATTCTGCGAAGCAACATCTTCTCCATGATCAGGTTTGAAATGTTTGTGACAGGCTTGCTCCCATTGCCAGCCACAGGGTCTGTGACGCTAACGCTGCAGGACTGATGTGCTGCTGGAGACCTGCAGTGTGACAGCTCTGTGCCCTTCGGAAGGCACAAGGGCACTGCAGACTTATACTGAGGCCAAGGCTGCTAGGGAGAGCTGCCAAGGGCTAATTCTGCAAGAGTATCTCCTAGCAGTGATTCCTGCAGGTACTTAAATGTTTTCTCATCGCTCTGTTTGATAACTCTTTTAATTCTAAGGCTATAGTTTGTATTTTTGCAGGCCAACAGAAAATTGATCTAATCATGTATTAGGAATGGCTGGAATGTGAGTAGCTTTTAAACTGTGCCAACAACTTGGTTCACAGAACTGTCATTACCTTCCACGCTCTCCAGCAAGGGCCATTTGTCAGGCAATTTGCTGAAGACAAAGTTCACCAAAATAGTGACGATTGTATTCACAGTAAAGACTTCATTGTTCAGATTCATCAGGTTGTAGATAGTCCATGGGTCTATTTCAATTAAACTTCTACTAAACAAAACATTTTATTTGGCAGCTTATGAATCTTAGTGCAGACCCGTCCCAGTAGGCAGTCCTGGGAGAAACGATAGAGGAATATTTACTGGAAGCAAACTACTTGAAATGCACATCTAATTTAGTCTGTACAAAAAACTTCAAATCTACTCTTGAGTTTTTTCCCCCCTGAGAGCAGCTAATTATACAATAAAGAAAAAATATTTGCCAAAACCAGAGCTCTTGGCATGCTGAGACATTTTCAGAGACATGCTGTTGACATTTTCAATTTAACTGCGGGCAAGCTTGTGCCCTGTCAGATATAACTAGAAAGTCTCCACCCATTTCAGAAGACGTAAACAGTGAACTCTTGCTCCTCTTTTCTCTTTGCTCAAATGACAGTATATAAAGCAAAATGTATCTTTAACTGTCTAGGTTTTAGCCATGATTCAGTTCTCTCTAGACAGGCCAGAAATTTCAGAGAACAGAGGTACAAATACCAACACAAATAATTTTCCATGATCTTCGTATAAATCAATCAGTAGAGTTCTTTTCAAATCACCTCAGCTGCCTAACATGTATATTTAAAATTATTTACTTTCTAAACATGGACCTGTCTTGTATAAACAAGAAATTAGCATTTCAAGACAAAACGTAATAAAAATCTTTACTTTTGCCCAAAATTAATTAGGCAAGCAAAACAACAAGTCTTGCAGTTAAAATTCAGTAGAAAGAATATTAGAAGGACTGAAAAAAATAACATTTCTCCAAGTGTCACTCTCTCGGATGACAGTCTCCTATTTTTCTACAGCTCTTGAGTTTTAAAAGTATTTTTTATCTCTCTATGTACACTGCTGAAACGATAAAGAGACTGCAAATTTCTGCATTATCTTTTACTCAGTTGAACTGATTAGACTGCAGAGAAGGAAAAGAAATAGACATTAAATAAAGACAAAGACAAGAGATCTGGCTCCGTGTAAACTTCTTTGGACCCCAGAAAAATTTCCTAGAACAGATGTTAAGACATGGAAAAAGCACAGGCCAGACTTGGGACTTAAGCATGTAATTTAACTGCCTCCAGTAACATATTACAGGGAGAAAGCACCGAGTCTGACATAACTTGGACTGCCAGCAGGACCAGATGGTTTGCTTAAATCACAAGCTAATAAACCTTTACACAAAATAAGGGAAATGAATTATGGTTTCATCGTAGCCCCAATTTTGTTAAAGCACCAGGGTGGCTTTAAGGTACTCTTAGAGACTATATCCAGGACACTTAACTAAATTCTTGGCTATTCTGAATTAAGGGAGCAAATTTCAAATTGCTATAGGTATTGGGAAAGCTGGTAGGCATAGCTTTATGAGAGTTAAAAATATCAGAGGAAAAGGAGAGAAATCAGCAAAAAATAACAAGAAAAATCTTCCTCTCCTTCAGTAAAATTATACTGGGAAGTCTGATTTGTAAGGTAAGGACAGCCCTCAACCACAGAGCAGCTGAAAGCTCTGCCCCACTGACAGCAGAAGGGCTCTGTCCCACCTCACAGGCTGGGGTCTGGCTTCACTTCAAGCCCCTCTGATTCAGCACCAGCGCACAGGACGCAGGAATTGAGATGTTTCTATACATCACTTCTACCTGCATCTCCAAGGGGATGCCAGACTTGCAGCGCCTCTTTTGCCAACGTCAGCTGTGCACAGCATCAGAGGAATGGCAGACTGCACATGGAGAAGGAGTTCTGTTTAAAGAGGGGAGTTAGTGTTGAAGCTGTGCAAATGGCTGGAGGATTATCAGCTCTCCAGAGAAAAAGCAGCAGGGTCTTTGGATCATCTGTAATATACAGCAGGAATTTCAGGGATGAACTTTGTCTTTCTTTACATTATTGTGTGGCTTCCCGAAGCCTTTGTTTTTTAGGTTGTTTGGATTTTGTACATTCAGCATCCCTGATAAAGAAGAGTGTCTTGGTGGTTTAAGAGAACTGGTGCCACTGTTCTGTTCTTACATTATTAAATGGGAAAAAGAAGAGGAGCAAGATAAAGAGAGAGAAGAACAAAAGCCTACGGTTTGAAAACCTGCAGGATACTGCAGATGAATGCAATTTTTCTTATCACTGTGAAACTGAGATATTTAGACAGCTGATGTCTCTTATTTCCATGAGCTGGCCTCTCAACAAAAACTTCATTATAAAGAAAGCATCTGATAATAAAAAGGAGTTAATGCTCTGTATTGCTCTTTACTGTCTCCACCGAGGGCTCGAGGCAATGAAGAGCACCATTAGATTGACCAGATATCTGACATTACCCTGTTAGCCCTGCAGAAGCCACACAAACATCAACAAAGCAGTCTCTGTCAAGGGGTCTGTTACTTGAGTACCCTTCAAGTGCTTTTGCTCATACTCTGAGAGCACTGAGCTTCTGTGTGAAGAAAGAGGAATCAGAATTCACAGATGTTTGGAAAAGAGAAAACTCCGGAGCCTTCAGGACTCAGTAAGTCACAGCTGGGTTGCGTTAGGATGTTTGGAGGTAGCTTTGACGATTGTATCTCCTAAATGTGGGCCATAACCTACATAAATAAGCAACAGCCTACTGCTGGGACAAGAGCTCTTGAAGAGGAAACAATAATTGCCTCTGCTTAACACAAACAAAATATATTTGAGTCAGGCCTCAAAAAAAAGTAAGTGAAAACAGAATTCTGATTTCTACTGCGGAAAAGAAACCTGTTTTAGTCACTGGTATCTGAAGACTATAAGAAGTTAGAATTCCGCTTCTCCATTTTCCTCAAGTGAAACCATTATCCAATGAAGCGTTCTCATAGTGTTTTTTAACCTGCGCAACCATGCCAAAGGAAGCTCTCCTATTTTACTTTACATGGATCTACAGTCTTAGGAAACTGTCTTGTGTTTATTTCTGTGGCTAGCAATGAGTCTCTCCCAACCCCTGGGAATACAGCAGCAATCTTTAGGAATAACAATCAATCTTGAAAAAATCTGGATTTTGGTCACCTTTTAAAACTCTCTGCAGAGGCAGACACTGGAATGCAGCTCACTCTGTGCAGCTTTACACACATGCATTTGGCACAATTGATCACATCCAAACAGAATTCTCCAGATCCATGGTTAATTCATGATACTCCAGCTACAGCTCTAAACATGGCCATCTTCAACATCAATTGCCCTTTTTTAGGTTACATCTACTGCTGCTAAGGTAGAAGTCAGACTAACTGCTCAAGGATTTCAGCAGTTTTTTATCAGCCTTCTGCAGACCATGCTGATTTCCATTTTGCTGCATTTTAGACAGTTTCAGGTTAACTAAGATATGTCACTATGGCAGACAGTTTAGACCTAACAGAGTAATATTCAAGGTAAATATTTAATGCTGTGCTACACAGCATAGCAAAGACTGTCAATTTATATAGCACAGATTGATTTTCCAAAGAGAAAAATTCTGGGATGATGTATTAACTCACTACAAGCAGTGAAAAACGTTATGCTAATTCCACATACAACTTTAACACTCTTTTCCCAAAATCATTAAGGATCATGAACATAAATAAAAGCACATGCACTGCCTTGAACATGTGGCAAACTGAGGAAGCACAGTCTCATTGGCAGCTCAAGGAAGTTTCCACCTCTACAGACTTCTGGAAGCACATCTTGAGCATTGTAGTTAACAGAAAACAAATAGCAGGACCTAATTACAATAAATAAAAAGAACTTCCACTATTTGGAGCCAGCTGAATTCAGACTGAAATTCAGTGAAGAGTTTGAAGGAATCCGACAGTAAACAGCAGTAAAGGAATGTCTGGAAGCTTTTGTGTGCGTATGAAATATTCCAAAAGAAGAGGCATCCTCAATTTAATGAACCTCAAGCTTGTCACCTCTTCTGTGTTTTTCTATATAGGAGAATGCTATGGAAAGCAAAACAGTTTCTCTTCTTGCACTGCATGGAAGTGGCGGAAAAAATGAATCATGTCAGAAAAAGAACATATTTTTTAATTTCTGAATCTAATGTTCAAGTCTAATGAGCTTTTCTAATGCTTTAGTCTACATATTATTGTATCACACTTGCATTTAAGAGCACAGTTAAAGAATGCAATTGGAAAAGAAATTTAAAATTAAAAAAGCACAGGACTAGCTTAAACAAATATTAACACAAGTATTTGTGTGGGTCCTTACAATTACAAGCAAGCATTAACATAAACAAATCTGTAAGAATTTGATTTTCTCTTGAGCCACAACAAATAAAATGCTGACTAGAGGTAGGTGCTTAAGAAAATAATATACCACGCAGAGAGATGCAAAGACAGAACTTTATCTGGAATACCTGACTATAATAAACGGCATAACGTGAAATCAGTATTTATCTATTAAACAATAAAAAGGGATAAAAACCCAGACGAAGTGATCTTAAAATCAGCACTTGCACCAAATTTATATATAACAGTTTCCATCCATATTTCTCATTTCATTAAATGAAGAAGTGGCTTATATGGAGAAATGCTCAATGTACATTTTGCACAAAGGTTAATTATCCCAGTGTCCCCAATTCTCCTGAAAGTCATCAAACTTTGACTACTTTGCAACCTTAAACGAGAGCAACAAATTAAACAAAAACAAAGTCATCATCCCTGGAGGAATTTAAAAGATAGGTAGATGTGGTGCTTATGGACATGGTTTAGTGGTGGGCCTGGCAGTGTCAGGTTAATGGTTGGACTCGATGATCTTAGAGATCTTTTCCAATCTAAACATTTCTATGATTCTAAAAAGATTTAGAAGTTTTTTTCTCTAGAATGTTAGATCTCTGCCTCAAAGTCATTAGGCATGATTTTCTATGCATAATTTCTCTCTCTATTCATTGTTCCCATCTGGAGGCAAAAAAACCTCCCAAGCCCCCAGCTCAGCATAGCTAAACACAAGACAGAGAAAACTCCACTGTTCCACCTCTTAGAAAGTACATTACTGAATGCAGAGGGAATTACACACCAAATTACCTCTCCCTTGAAGGGAGTGTGATTCGGTAAAAATCTGTGTACTTTTAAAGGAAAAGGTTATGTAATCCATTTAAATATCCAGGGAAAAGAAGTAACGTTAGGGAGATGCAGTGCTCCTAAAAATGACTGCAAACACATTCACTGACAAGGAGGCAGTGCACACTGAGCTTTAGTTACCCAAACGCTTTCTCTAACCAAAGCAGAACAATCAGACAGAAGAATAGAAAAAAGTAAATCTCTTGGAAAAAAAAGGCAAGATTATACTTTGGGCTGACACTGACTTAAAAAGCTCTTAAAATTTTGCATCAGTAGAACAAATTAAAATGTAAGTTTCTAGCACAGAATTTTACTTAATGTGACCTAAGTACACAAATTACTTTGCACATGTACATATATACACACACTCAAAAGCCAAAATGATCTTGGCAGACTTGTACAGAAAAGAGCTTTTCAGAAGGTATTCAAGAGAAGTTCAGCCAAAGAAATGTAAACTCCTTAAAAAAATCAGTGGGAAGTAATGAGGCTCCAGCACCTTCACCCCAAGCCATACCTTGGATTACTGCCTTGATCTCCAGTTTATCAAATTTTTATTAGCAGATACAGAAGAAGAGACAAAAACATTCATTAAAAGCAAACCGTCCAGCACGTGTTACAAGGCAGTCAGAATTCTGACATTTCCATGGTGTTCAGAAAAAATCCATAGGTAAGTGGTTCATGAGAAACTCCACTTTATATTTTTCATTTACAGAGTCCCGCAGGAAGTAACTTAGTGTGTCAGAATTTGTGCTGTGAAATAATTCCAGTGCTCAACATATGTGAGAAAGTATTTCAGATCTATTCTGCTATGTCTTATGAAAAAACCTCTACAATAGAAGTGTTTATCTGAGAAATCCTACCTTCAGCCTCATGGGGAGTACTTACAAAGAAGCCTCCATACAACCTTCTGACCTTCCACACAGAGGGCTGAACTAGTGGGACCAACCCCAGTGCTACATAAGCCCAGAGCTGCAGGGAATTCACAACAGTATTTACATCGAGGATTCAGCAGGTGCACCATCCAAACCAAGTGACTGTTATTAGAAAAAAAGGCTTGAAGAACTTTCAAGCCTTTCCATCAATGCAAGATGCCTCATCTGCTTTGTGTGTGGCAGGATTTCTGCCATACAGATCTGTAGGGATAATAAAAGTATGCCCAATTCAGAGGGTGTACTGCTCCCAGCAGGAAATGCCTGATTTTATTTTTGGGAAAGATGAAAGAAAGAATAGGCCTAAAATCCTGAAATAAACAGAAAGCTTTGGGCAGCAGGACACATCTTGCATAGCCACATTGTGTACTAACACAGTTAACCCACAGTTAACACACACTGAGAGGGTACTGTCAAACACTGGATTAAAGAGAACAAGATTTTAATCTCTAAGGGATATTGGAGAACCACGAAATCCAGGGTGGCTTCACGGACACTGTAATTCAGATCTGAAGCCTATAAAACAGCACAACACCACACACCCTGAGATGACGGAGGGGAGGATTACACAACACGAGGCTACAATCACAACACGAAATATTGGGGCAGAGGCACACACAAATGAGATGTCCTCATACCTTGAACCACCTAAAGCCAAAATGGTTGACCTCATGCACTGACTCATTAAAAAGCTTCAGACAGGCAGTGAAGTGGCAGAATGGTAGAAAACAAGATAAATAAACAGAAAAGAGGAAAGAAAAAGCATGCAATTAAAAGCAAATTATAACCAGTTTGAACAACATCAGCATTTTAAAAATCACACGTATCACTCACGCTTGTTATAAGAATATTCATAACCTATTATATGATTTGTGAAAGTCAAAGGATTTGCCATTGATAGTATATAGAACACAGTCTTGCATTTTAAAACTCTGAAATTATCTGTGTTTGTCTATCAAAATTCTACAAAAAACTTCCACAGAACATAATAAAAAAAAGAGGGCATTATTTAAAAGTAATGGAAGGAATATGCACTGAAAAACATTAGAAGGGAAATCTCCTCTGCACCTTGAAGAAACAGCTACTTGCCACCACTTTATGACCTGACTGTATTTAACCATTAATTAATCTCTAAGTCTGTACACCCAATTCCAACTATCATTTAAAAATATTTACAGATATATAAAAAATATGTTTATATTGATTTATTTTTTATATTCTTTGAGCACCAGCTTGTAAGTGCTCAAAGAATAAAGTGTCAGGTTAATGGTTGGACTCGATGATCTATAAAACTGTAAAACTTTATCTTGTAACTAATCAATTAAAACATTATGACATCCTAGACATCACATATCATACTAATTTGATTACTTTTGTGCCTCCTCATAGAGCCCAATTCTTTGTCAGGTATATGTTTTCCTTTCAAGGACATCTGATCTTTGAAGAGGCATTTACAACCCAGTTAACATTTCGATTTTATGCAACTTTTTTGAAGGCTACAAGAAGTTTGGAAGGAAGGCATTCTTGCAAGTGAATTCCATCATATTGTCTAGGATCCTAAAATACAGCAACCAGAATTATCCTCAATATGTTCATCAGCAAACAGCTGAGCTTGACTCCAGCCTAAAGAGAAACAGTTGCTTTCTTCCTGAAAATTTGGATTATTACTAAGGTATTTATCTTTTTTTTGAGTTAAAGCCTGTGATGCAAGAATACACGTTAAGGAAAACCTCTTAAAACATTCTGAAGTGAACTTAGAAGTGTGAAGTAAATAACAAAGACAAGGAGATTCCTCCATTGAAATGCAACTAACCAAATGCTCCTGTTTGCTAATTATTGTCAAGGATCAGTGCAAAACATTGAAGAAGCTCACAAAAAGCACACTAAGAGTGCCAGCTTCTGCTTCACAAGCTTTATCAAAATCTCATGGATTTATTAGTAACTTGTGGTGTGCTTTCTTGATGATTACTTACCTGAGTTAAAACCAAGTATGTCCATGATTCTTCACAGTTACAAAATCAATTAATGCATACAAGTTTCTACTTGTGGCTTCAGTAAGTGTGTCTTTTCTGTGTGCATACTTGGCTCAGGCCAAGGGATCTGTCTTTTTATCCAGTTGTTTTGCAAGTGCAAGGAGATGGTGGTCCATAAACACCACTAGGCTAATAAAAATCATTGTCTTTCAAATACATTCAATGAACAAGTTGTAAACCTAAGTATGCCTCAAACAAGGGAAGACAGCTTTGACGGGAAAGACAGATCAGAAGAGTTACTACTTAAAACAATATTTTAAAAGCTCAGGATACCTTGTATTTCAATTTCAAGAAAATCTTACCTATGAAATACAACTTATCATGAAGGCTTTGCAGATTTTATGAGCTCTGTTACCTAATGGTGGAACAGAGGTACAGGATCATCAAAGAAAAGCAGCTGTGTTTCACACAGGAAAGCAGGGAAAATAGTACTTTACTGTCTGATTACTTTCCTAAGAGGACTACTGGTGACTTGACAAGATTGCAGACCTGTTTCTCAGCATTGATCCTGGCTGACTCCTCTTGTGCTAGCACCATTTCCCGCTCGGCAGTTATCTGAACACTTTCTCTGAGAGCCTCTTCCAATTCTTCAATCCGATCATCCTTTTTACGCAGATTGTCCTGGAAAATGACGGGAGATTGGTGAAGACGACTTCTTTGGAACTACAGCCTTTTAACCAACCAAGTTTTAAGCCAACCAAAATGTGTTTCTCCCTCCCAAGGCGCAATTTCAGGCAAATAATCTTCAGACAGAGGAAAGAACGATGAAGGGACGCAAGAGTAAGACGAAGATCACAGTGAAGAGAGGAGAAAGCCAGCAAAGCAGGACCTCAGAGCAAGAGTGCTTGCCTGGTGTGGATATCTCACAGTCCTGGCAGATTATAGAGCACAGAGAAGCACGAGGATTGTTGGAAAAGAAGGATTAGTAAGCAGTTCTGAAGAAGCAGAGCAGGCAGAAGTGGAAGGAAGGCAGAAGGCATTCAGAATTGCCCATTTGCTCACACATTCATCAGCAGGTGTGGTAAGAAGAGAAACAGAGCACTGCACTTTGGAATTTGCCATTTCCAGGTTAAGAGGGAGAAAAGCAAACATTAAACCCAACAGAATTTTCCACTGTTCAGAAATCTTTAAGGAAGTTTTACATCAAAGGCTCTCTAGGAAATATGAAGGATTCATCTGGGCTGTCTGAATCTCAGACATTCAAGTATCAAGACTCCCTAAAAACTTAATCTTTGATTAAGAGCATCTTCAGAGCTGCGAGTTCAGATGAGCCACATATGTTCAGACCACTGAAGAAAACTGTATTGCTGCTCAGAAAATACACAGTTTTATTGGTTTCTATGAGCAGCATAACTTAAAAAAATATATATACAAAATAATGGTATTGTTATTTGTAAAGGAGACTCCTAACTAACTCCTAGACTTGCAAGGAAAACAAATGTGTATCTCCTGCTTCTGCAGGAGCTGCTTGGACAGAAAGCTGCAAAGCAGTCTGTGCATACAGGAATGCCTTGGACCATGGCTGCTTAACAAATCCACTGCAAGGGAGCAGCTTAACGAAGATTTCTGCATTTCTGGTCTTGCAGATTGCTTTAGATCATAGAGTTCAGATGAGATATTAATGCATATTGAAGTTAATACATGGCTTTTTAGCCATCTTAGCAGCAGTGGAAGAATCAAAAGTGCTTTCCTTTGTTGGTATTTTGGTTTTTGTCAGATTTACCCCTGTGGCTTCTGTCCTTTTGTATTTAGGGTTGTAATTTTTCACTGTTACACTGAAAGAGTTTTGTACCATATAAAGAATAAGGGAAAAGAAGACTGACTTGGGAAAAAAAACTGATCTTGCAACCTTCCTAATGAAAAAATTAGTCACTGGAGCTTAAGAAATGAACCTGACTTATTCCTTGATTCCTGCTCTCTAGGACCCCAAGGACAGCTGTATGAAAACCATTTCTGACAGCCTCCAAAGCGGCCCTTTCAATGAGAGTATTCAAGCAGAGATCCAATCTTTGTGTCAGACGAGTGCAGGACATCTGCACTGCTGCCCTGGTAAGGAGCCAGGCTGCTGCTCAAGCACCAGCACAGCAGCAGGAGCTGTTGGGCTGTTCAGCACAGAGCTTGCTGCTGATGGGTCGTTTCCAAGGATTCACAGGGCAAGAAACTGCTGTTTTCTAAAGAAACAAATGGAGAGATCTACATTGCAAAAATAGGAGGTGCTGAACATGTTTCCATACTTTCTGAATCTTTGAGAAACACTGATAACATCTTCCAAAAGTACTTTATGGTTATGATAACCCTAAATGAAGTCTCTTCAGAAAGAAGAATAACAAGGTTACAAAAAGCTCTGCACAGAATACTGACCATGCCAGACATGGGAAATATTTATTTGCCTATCTGCATTACAGAGTAATTATGAACTTTACTTCTTGATATATCATTCATGGGCAGACAAGTGAATGTGTAGTTCGTGTCAATTAACAGAATTAGGAACTGTTCATTTGAACAGCTGTATTTAAAATGGAAACTCCTTTAACATAAGAATGCAGAATAAAACATTCTAACACATAGGTATATCCACTCTTCATTCCAGGCAAACATTCCAGAGGTTAATTCGATACTGTATTAAACATGACACTACATAGTGCTGCATTCAGACATGTGAACTCTTGAGGGACAGGAGGAAGAACAATTGGTGATAGCAAAAATACAGCGCCACATTACCTGCATTTGAAAAAATCTATATTCACATATAATTACTTTTCCTAAAACAATACATCAACTTTTACATATATGATAAAGGGTTGCAATTTAAAAAGTCCAGTGCTGACTTAGAATGAATTGCCTAGAAATGGTGAATTTCAGTCTAACACCAAAAACCCACCCTGCAAAGAAAGACAAAGTAGAAGTCTTCCCTTTCTGTCTCAGTCAAACCTAGTTGAAAGATGTGCAACTTTACTCTTCTAATGGTGTCACAAAACCACACAAATGACTGGTAGTAGTAGCAGATTGTTGCTTAGTCAGGTAACACCTCCACCAGTGCAGAATAGTCTCAAAACACTCTTAAAGAATTGATTCTAGCTCTTTGATTCATGACTAATTGATTGGCATTTGAATGACTTTTTTTTTTAATATAAGCTGCTGCCTCATACTGGTAGATAAAATTGAAGTGAACCTGCATTTGCCTTTTAACACACCTGAATGTTTTTCCAACTGTTTGGCTCTGAACTCTAAAACACGAGAGGCTCATGCTGACCTGTGGTGCTGCTGCTTTCCTCCATTTAATTACATGAAGTATTCTACCTTTACTATGATAAGAATTAAACTCTGGAAAAAATATTCCATCCATTTTAACTACAGTTGTAACTTCTTCCCTGCAGCGACTGTTCCTCTGAAGCAATCATACCTTTGAACATCACACCAAGGGCAAATGTTCTTGTATTCTGATAAAATTGCAGAATGATAAACAGTGACAGCCTCTTTTCAGGCAGCTTACACAGATGACTACTCACAAAGAAAAAAAATTATTACTTACCTGTAGAGTAACTGAATTCTTCAAGGTTTATTACCTACCCAAACACCTCGATGGCCCTCCCTCCCTTACCCTCCTGCATCCCATGTGCATGAGATG
This sequence comes from Origma solitaria, assembly GCA_013397895.1. NCBI lineage: Eukaryota > Metazoa > Chordata > Aves > Passeriformes > Acanthizidae > Origma > Origma solitaria. Next base: position 725,958 of record VZRL01005187.1, on the reverse strand, counting down.
GTACAGCAGAGATGGAATTAAACTGGGATACAGGAGACAGCTCTGCCTTTATGCTCACTGGTGGCAGCACACAGAAAATGAAAACCCCAGTCAACACTGTGGGAGTGCCAAGAGTTCAGGCACAATAAAAATTTTCGTTACCTATGCTGTGATACAGTTGCTGATTCGCATGCAAAACTCATTCCATGCATGCCTGTCTGAAAGCCTGAAAGGAAAAGGAGCTGTGACTGACACACATTTCTAGGCTCTTCCTTTCACTTTAGGAAGGAAGTGGTGGGATGGCCAAGTGATGCATGTTAAAATGATGGATCAATTTAATCTATCCTGCATTCATGTGATGTGTAATCTGCCACGAGGTTTTATGGAAGTGCATGAAACAGGATACACACTTTCACCAAGGCGTTTAGGTTCAATTAAATCTGAGCTATCCTGGCAAACTTCATAACTGTGTCTTGAACTATGCTCACAAAGATCTTTATGGCCTAAATTCACTCTTGGAATTAAGGTGGATTTCTCTAGTCAGCTCTCGGGAAAGATTAGTTAACAGTTGGAGAAGGCAATGAAATTATTCTTTTAACTGTTAAAAGTATTTCTAGGACTAGACAATCACCTAGGTAGGGAAAGATTTTTGTCATATAATCCTGTGAATAATGCAATAGCACATTTTACCTCTGCACTTTTGTTCAGCATCAGGAGCAAAGTGAAATACACAGAGCCTGTGCTAACGATAAGAAAGGATCCTAATCAATACTATCTGAAGAAGAGAAGGAGAAGAAAAAGGACAGTTCTAGACACTATTGCACAGAGAAAGGCAGAAGTGGTTATCCCTGTGGGATAGCTGCCATCTTTTGACACTTCTTGCCTGTTGCTGCAGGCTTGGTGCTCCCAATTCAGCCATCAGCTGTGGCTCTGGGGCTGGCTCGGGCACTTCTCATTAGCAGCAGCCCAGACAGAGCCAAGCACCTTGCCAACACTAACAACCAGCTTTACCATTTAGCAGCTGCACAGGGTGCCAGCAGCTCTAACACTTTGCTCCGGCTGTTGCAAATTACCACATTTGTAGTTTTTAAAACCTAGAGGGACCACGTTTCTATCAAACCACAGCAGGTCACTGCATGGACTATTGAAATGGGACCCAAAGCTGACAATACAGCTGTGAAAATGATCTGAAGTGAGCAAAAGCAATAGATATCTCTAATTGTTATGGGGCTTTGCGGGTTTTTTGTTTATTTGGTTTGTCTTTTCTTTTTTTGGGGATGTGTGTGGTGGTTTTTTGAGAGGCTAGCTGGAGCAAATGCTACTGTAACAAGATTCGTTCTTCACTCATAAATCGATACTGTGACTCAAGTCTCCTAAATTGATACAGGATTACAAAAAAAACCAGCAGCAGTTCTAACTAACTGCACTATTAACACGAAGCTCAAACCCATATGTTATTCCCTTGATATAGCCTTATTTGTCTGAACTCTCTCAGTAAATGTCAGTCCTGTCATCATCATTGTACTAATATATCACAAGTCATAAGAACTACCTTGCTTTGCTCATTTTCAATCCCTCAGCAGAACAGACCATCAGAGCAGCACGCATGGACAGCTATAAAAGAACATTTCTCTCGTTTTCCCTCCTTTTCAGAGCTGAATATGACAAAAATTGCTACTGATACAACACCACTGAGGGAATGCCTACTCAGCAGCTGATCCCATTGAACCTCTCCCACTCCCTCAATTTTAAAGGGAATTCCTGCAATCATCTCTGGTTTTTGATTTTAGTCTCTGATGCCTCTTTATTGATACGCATCATTTTGTGCTGCTTTTGTATTTGTGCTATGCACGGCTTCCTTTAAAGCAGCCATCTATCGAGAGATGCTACTGCTAACCACCAATCATTTTACTCAAGGCAAAAAAATCCCAAACATTCTTCACTCCATGCAGACGTTCTCCTATCTCCTCATCTTCCAACTAGAAATCTCTAAAACAATTTCACATCAGAATTAAATGATCACTGTTTTCTCACAATGCCATTCAGGAACACCCCCATGCACCCACGATCCCCCGAAAGCCAGATGCATCACATGAAGGTAATTTCAAGGAAAAGATCTGTCTTGGTACAACATAGATTCAGCTACTAACCAGAAATGGATATATTAATTTAGGGAAATGCTTGGCTTAAAATATTAAAACTGTTCGCAATAACTTCACTAGTAAATGCACAGTCAGCAGTACCACTGTATCCAGGGAATAAGGATACATTTGAAGATGGGAAATAAGATTTGGATACAATAACTCACAAAAAGTTCACCAAAGAATGGAAAGACTTAGGTGTGTAGCAGCAGTAAATTCACGTGCACATATGCAACATGAAACCTGTTAGATACAACTGATGAGAACAGAATACTGTAAAGAAAATGTAAAAATTGGGCAATTAAATACTAATGTAATCAGAGAATAATGACTTTAAAAATACTGAAATAATGTGCTTGAAAAGAAAAGCTTCCCATTTGTGTATTTGCAGTGTTACACTGACAGTAGCTTTAAACAAGCAGCTTAGCATCTCACATTTATAAAAATCACCATTAAAATTAACTGGCGTAAAACCCAAAAGAATGAGAAAATGGAAATACTTCACATTCTGAGAGATTCTCACCTCTTTGTATGAAAATTCCAATTGTTTCTATAAAAGCCTGAACTAGTTCAGAGGAATGAGAAAGTCAGTTATTGTTTTCTTTAGCCCTAAATATTCCAAAATGATCCTCTATTATTCTCAGTCTGCAAAACTGGAAAAAGTACTCCCTGGCTCTTGTCTTCACTCATTGCTTTTCCAATTAATTTCCTTAATTTTATTTAATATCAGTTTGAATACAAGCCTGTCCATATGCTTACTGTTTTCTTCCTTGCCTTTACCTTTCCTACATTTGCCACATCCTTTTCTGTGGTGGATGACACACACAGGGCACAGCAGCATTTTCTGGTTTGTTGTTTGGTACTTCTCAAATGGCTTTTTAACAGTTCTTCTAAGCAATAAAATTTTCATGAGACTATTTATTCTAATTCTGAGGTTGCTCTCCTACACTGGCAGAGCTCATCAGAACCCATCACTGTGCACATATATTTAAGATTGTTTCTCCTGACATATATAAATATGTACTTATGCTGAATTTCACCTGCTCTTTTATCCATGGGATCAAATTATGAGATGCCTGTCGACCTCCATATATTATCTTTCACTTAAATATCCTGAATAAATCAATAAATGTAATTTGGAAATGTACAAAAGTTTAGTCTAATTTACAGAAAATATTACATCTGCCATTTTTTAGCTAGATCTATCACCTCAGCATAAAGCAATAACTGTTTCATAGCACTGGGATATAAAGACATATGCACGTAGAATGCAAAAAAAATGTTTACAGTTCAAGAATATTCAATGGTTCTTCAAAAGGAGGATAAAGAAAGTGCATAGACTGATATGGAAAAAAAAGAGTAGTTTAAGGGTGACATCAATTTGGGCAGCTTAGTAAGCAAGATTAAAGAGTAATACTGATTCAGAATGAAATTAATTAGGTTTATTACTATTTGAAATGAATTAGAGGAATTCCTGAGCATTTGTTCCCACAGTACAGAATCAAAAAACCTCCAAAAACTATGTATTATTTTTTAAAAAATAAGCTCTGAATTCTGTCTGAGGTCCTCATCATCACCCCATCTCCCTTTCTTTTTCCATTGTGCAAAAGAAGAATAAAACAGAATAGCAATTTTATTAAACAATGAGACTATGAAATGAGCCATGGCAATTGGGCATTTTTATTCTTGGGCAGAGATGAGTTAGAAACCACTTTCAACACAGCAAGTAAAAAAAAAAGGGTTATGAGAGAGAGAAAAAAAAAAAACAAGAAGGAAAAAATGCAAATTTATTACCATTTCTCAGGCTCATGAAATAAGACACCAAAATGAAAAGAGAGCTGTTCTTCCCCTTCAATGTGCTCCTATTGTTTTGCTTAAATCTGGCCCTCAATGCTGCCTGGTCTCAGGAGAGACCTCCTCACAGGAACCACACCATGCTGTCAACAGATCCATTAATCTCTCTGACAGTTTTTAGGAAAGCAGTTTGAACTCAGATACTAATCTTGGGAAAAAAAAAAAGCCTATGCAAAAAACATCTCGTGGTTAAGGTGCTGGCACACATTCAGCTGTCCAGGCCCCACTGTACTTAGTTTCTGGCATATCATAAAGGGTACCAAGGCTTTGCTCTGCCAAACAGGCAAGAGCACAAATAGCAGGTTTCATCTTCCACTGACACATCATGTTTCTGCAGAAAAGACTGGGTGAAAGTGTGTCTGGGGAATAATATTCCTGATGGATCCCAGAAAAATGTTAGGATGCAGGGAGTCTTCTTTCCCTTATTAAAAACTCTCAGGCCATATAATGGCTTTCTCTCACTACAAATCTCAATTTGCAGTTAAAGGAAATACTGGGATAATTGGGAGACTGCCTAATGCTAGTTGTAAATAGTGACTTCCACAAAATTTTTCCAGCTGTCTATTCAAAACTGTAGAGCATTTTAACTTTATATAAGAAGACAAAGTCAAATGGTTCATCTTTTTTAAAGATGCGAAAGCAATGAATTAATCTAACCTGAACATGATAAATGTGTGCTGAACTAAACCATACCATAAAGTGAAAACTGATAGAGCAGATGGCTAAGTGTCTATCCAGGGAAATGTTCTCCATTTCAATTGTCAGGGTTCTTGCAGCTAACTTTCTGTAAATGTTATGGTAACAAGGATTCTGAATGGAGCACTCTCTCCTGGTCAGACACAAGAGAAGATAATTCCTTAACAATGGATTTAATGTCAAAAATATTGATTATATAGAATGACAGATTCTGTCTCTATATATTCTGTTTCTGTGTTGCTGAATGATAAAAATCATTAAGGCATTAACACTGAAAATGTCTAAGCCTTTCTTCAGTTAGCATTACAAATTCAGAGTAACTGAGTCTTGTCTATAATTACTATATTATTTCATACATATATCATGAAGTGAGGCTGTCTATTCATCATTCATGCATTATCTATGCCATAAAAGTAGATGTATCCAAGAACGTTTAATTATGATTTTTTAATTCTTAAAAAAAAGGCTACAATTCAAATTAATTCCTCCTCACCTCCCCTCAAGAAACTTGCCCTCGGTCTAAGTGACAAAAAGTGTAGCTAAAAGGTCACAATTTTTGGAACTTCTCCCAGATATCCAGGAAAGTTAAGAAAAAGTTCTCTTGACAGAGAGTTATGACATGATCAGAATAAGAGCTAGCTTTTCTCAAAGCATCTGCTAGGGTTAAATATGTGCTTCTATCTCCACCAACTGCAACACACTGTGCTGAAAATCACAACCCTCCAAATACATACAGAATGAAAAGTTTGTGGAAAAAAGTTTGTATTTTCTGCAAGATATTGGAAAAACTAATGGAAACGAAAATCCCTACTGGAATATTACATCACTAATGAATCGTGATGCATACATTGATGTCTCCGCTGTATATGTATATCCTGTTTTGTAATGCACAGCCAGCTGTCACAGAATCTTGGAGAGAAAGAGCTGGAGGGTAAGTTGATCCCAAAATCACCTATTGGCTACCACTGCCCAAATAAAATAGAAGGAAAAGTTTGCATACAATTCTTAAATATGCATTTTCACAAGGTATGACTGTTCTTTAGAGCCTGTATTTGTTCATACTTGCTGTATTTTCACTAGCCAAAGTCCTATAGAACACTGAGAGACAGACAGTAAAAAACTGATTCATGTTACCTCAGAACTACATTTAGCTTAATTATCGAGAACATGTAACAATATTAAGTTTCATCCTATTTGGTAACTGACAGGAAAAGCTTATCCTTTCAGAAAGCACTAAAACATTGCTTTAAAACTGAATTGCAAAGGGAATTGCTATCCTTTCAATGATTGATGTCATGAGCTCTGTCCTGGAGGACAGGATGAGTGAGGATGACCTAGAACTGAATGTAGCCTTAAGTGAAATTACAGCCACTTGCGTAAGTGCTAATGGCACCCAGGCAGGCCCACGGAATACTGACACCTACAAGGCTGGGCAGCACAGAGAATTACCCAGGGACAGGGAGGCCAAAACTTCTCCATGATGTAATTAATGTCTAAAAGGGACTGGGAGAGGAAGAGAGAGAAAAAGAACATTTTGATCTGAGTGATTCCCTAAGGTGCATCTGAGCTCCAGGAGCAGATCCGTGTTCGGTATGTCAGACTGCTCTCTGCAATCAATCCTGCAGATGCAAGGTGGCATTCAAGAACAGATTTCTGCCAGGCTGAAATGGACTGGCTGATGGATTCCTGGGCTGGAACATGTTGAGCTGTACGCTCCACTCATCTGGCAGGCAAGGCTGGAATCTGATATGGCTGATATGGTCGATATGGAAGAGAAATTAGCCAGGAACTCTGCACTTGAAACTCGCTTATCCCAGAAAAACACCTAACATATTCCACTAACATAACCAATTTGCTTCAAATCTGATGATGCCTAGAAAGTTACCGACAAAATTCTGAACTTTAAGCTTGGAAAGGTTTACTTTAACCATTTCTTCAGAAGTTTTGTACTCACTGTCCAAAAGCAAGTTCAGAGATTAATTAGGAAAGCATAATCTCTCTTTACTAATAACCGAAAGAGAACAAAACATAATTTTTATTATGGCATAGTATTACCATCAAGAGATGAGATGAAAAAACTTCATCCACCCCATCTTCAAGATCCAATCGTAGCATGTCAAGAGGAAATTCTTCAGTAATTTAAGACCAGATGTACTGGGCTCCATCCACTTGGGTTTTCAGGTTTTGAGTGCTGGCACTGACTGTGTGCACATACTGTGATGCCTCGTAACAAACAGCTAACCAGAACAGACTATTTCAGCTGGAAGGAACCTGCAGCAACCACCCAGTCCAACCTCCTGGCCAATTCAGGGCTGGCAAAAGTTAAAGCAAGTTGTTAAGGGCATTGTCAAAATGCCGCTTGAACACTTGGCAGGCTTGAAGCATTGTGGCTGATATTAAATGAATTTAGAAGGTTCATTTCCTGAGAAGGTATTTGTCTATCTATCCATTTCACCAAGCTTTGCCTGGATCACAGTCAAAACATTACTGAACAAAGTTGCATATTTGTTTAGATTAAAAGTACAGTTCCTTCACTGGAAGGATAGATTTTTCCAATATGGTAAAAGAAATACAATACCAAAAGAAACAAACAGAATATACTTGCATCTACAATTCATGGATTAGGAATATACAATAAATTATGTAAACTTGGGTGTGGAGAAAGAGGAAAAGAACTAGGAAGTTTAGTCACTTTTTCCAGTTGCTCATTAAAGCACTGGGAGATATCTTATGTATCATCTGCACACAGAGTTTGTCGGCAGCAATTAGGGACTGATGGATACCTGCTGCAACACAGATTCAATAGTACCCAAATCCACACCACAGATACTCTGAAAATTCTGGAAAAACTCAGGAAGATGCTAGAGTGATAGAATAAGGAAAGATGCATACTTCCTCCTTTCAGATATCAGCTTGAAGTATCCATTCAAATATAATGAAATTTCAGTAAATGTTACCTTTCTAGGAATAAACAGGATCTCAGTTATTTTTCACAATAGCCAACCTTTAGTTAATTCAAGCAAAAATTTTCTACTCCAGCCCAACAGTTTGTTTGTTTTTTCATCTTGCTTATAGACCAGACACTCGTCAACCTCTCAGATCTCTGGAGAGTTGTGGTTTAACGGAACTCAGGAGGAAAAGACAAATTTGGAAAGCCATTTATCCATCTCACTAGAATTGAGACATTATGGTTTTCATTCTTCCCCCACTCCCCAAAATACCAAATTTCCATCATCAGAGCTCTGTGAATAAACGAACATTTTGTTACTGGACTCAGGAAGAAAGAAACCACAGGGCTGTTAGGGACAGAGAGGAGAGGAGTGCACTGTGTGCTTGCGAGTGTGTTTATTTGACTGGATTGCAGACGGTCAACTCAAGAACATGCAGATCATGTATTTTTAAGCATTTCATAATGTCTTATTATTAATTCCAACCAAAACCACCAAGACCAAAATTATCTGAAATTGGTGCTTGTGTGTCCTGACCCCAAAGCCAACAATGGTTGCATAAAAAAAAAAATTCAAAAAATCTATGGTCCTCTCACGTTTAATTTTTTAAAATAGTTTACAAGACAGTGCCCTTTGAGAGTCTAGAGGGAAGAAGGTCTCCACAACTAACAAATTGAAATGTGGTCCTGGGTAAATTTTACTTCCAGGAAACCAAAATGTTGCAGTCCTTGAGAGAGGGAGGCTATAAGCAGAGGGCTCTTCTAAAGGAAGGAGCTTTTATTGAACCTGTCACTTGTCATTAAACACTCCATATTTTACCTTAGCCTCATATTTTCATTAGAGCATACAGACCTTTTTCATCTGTGAATGAAAGCATTCCCTTCAGCCTGGTGCTGAATATGGGGAAAGGCTCTCTAAAATCGAGCCCACCCAAACAGGACAATTATGTTCACAAAAGCAGGAAAAGCACCAGGGAAAATCAAGTCACATTAATACTATGATAACTTGCACATTCCAGTGTTGACTGTCGTATCACACTTCAATCTTAAATTATTTCATGCATTTAATAATGTCTAGTTTTAATGTCAGAAAAACTTGAATATAATTATATAGAAAGCGTCAGACACCAGTGCAGAATAGAATATAACATAAGCAAAGGGCAAAAAAGTATGTACTGCTCCATAGAGATCTCTAGCTGGAAACATGAATGTAAAAAGGTAAAGACTTCTGTGCTATTCATATTTTTATATCTATGATCTCTCTACTGCTTAAAACTCTTCGTAAATAAGAGGTAAGAAATTGCAAGGGCAGCTAAACATTCTTAAAGAACATATAAAGCAGCACCATTTTTTTCCACCTAACTTCTGAGTAAAAGCTGCCTCACTGTTACCACCAAAGCTGTACCATCTCCTTGATGTACCAAAAACTGGTGTTAAATAGTTTTAACAGGACTAAAAATTCTCAGTAACTGAGTTATCACTCTCTGTTCTTTGCTATGTAGCACAAACATTCTACATTAAGAAAAAAGAGTGGTTTTAGTATGCAAATAGCAGCTGAGAGAAAACAAATTTCAGACTTTTTTCAGTGTGTTACAAAAGTGAAGAAGAAAGAAAAAGGAAAAGGGAAAGAATAAGTGGGGGGGAAGCCTTAAAAGGAAGCCATCCCTTTTAAAATCTGGAAGTGCTACATAAAATCAAAGATGATGGTCTGATGGAATGGTGTCATTCAATAAATACACCATCCACGTAATTGCAAGGCAAATGTCAAGTACCAGCTGTCTTTTCAAACTTGAAATATAGATTTACTAAACTGCAGATTAGAAATCCAACCAAACATTGTAGTAGTTTTAGGAATTTTTAAAGACATTTCACTAATACCAGGAGGATTGTGTTATTTAAACATAGCTGCCACATAACGAGAGCCTTGTGAATTGCCATAGCATTACAGCCACAAAACCCATTAGCAGATGTAGAAATCCCACATCCCCGCCTTTTATAAAGGTCTGCAGTTATGAAATCATTTTCATACACTTGGAACTTAACTATTTCAGTGCTCTGTCCATACAGGACTGGAGTTGATGGGGAAAACCACAAAATGGTGCATCTGAAAGCACTCCACATGGACACATGTTACTGTGGTTCTTCCAAAGTTTTAGTTGAAAACATCCCCCCAGCATCCCACAGAACAAAGTAAAAAAGTTTCTGTTTGAATTAAGGAGAGAATTTATCTTTACTAGTGAACTCTTAGGACGTATTCTGTGTCTTCATTGTAGATGTATTAAGATATGTGGCTGGTGAAAAGAAACAGGATTTAACCTAGGATAACAAAGGAAAACACCAAAGAAAGGTTTGTTCTTTAAAGATTTACAAAATGAAAGACTACAGGGTAGAGTACTGTTTCTGTGTTTATTTTCACTCACCAAAAGGAAAGTTATTTTTATAAATTAAAGAAAACACAGTCAAAATGTCTATTATCTCCACACATAGCATCATGGTTATCTTTGCTTTATTTCATGACAATAGTTTAATATTTTTATGACAGCAATTGAAGACTTACCATTTGATAAACCTCCTACAGCTAATCTCAACACTCAGCACACTGAGGAATATTTGATTTGCTTTTATCCCAGTGACTTTCTTGCGCCTGGGCAGATTTGAGGTAACCAGATAGCTCTGTGGGGCAGCACCATGATCACTTCAGAAATAAAGCAGACTGACTAGGAAGCATACCAAGAATTCATGAGGTAAACAAGGATGACTACACATAGAAAACATGGTCCTCCAGTCACCCACAACAATTCCAGCTTACTCTAGGAATACTTACTTGGTTGTCTTTCATTTACCGAAGACACAAGTATAAGGTAAAAGCAGCTGGGAAAATATACAAAACAGCTAAAGAAAAAGGCTGTTAGAAGAGCAGAGAATAAAGAAATGTCACACCAATCTCAATACAGAATTGATAAAATTATTTCAATGATGCACTTTATAACCGAGTTGACAGTTAAAAGTATTTTTTCCTTTTATGACAATTGAGTAAGATATGAAAGCAATTCGGAGAGGTTGCTTTCTTTGAAGTGCTGTAGGATAGACCTGTCCTTTTAAACACAGTAACAAAGTTGTTAGGTAACAGCTATGAAACAGATGAGGAGGTAGAGCAGAGAGCCAGGCAGCTAAGCCTGCCTGCCTGTCCAAATTGCATTCATTCAATTCCCACATTACCTGAAGCTGTTGGGAGCTGTCATTAAGGTTATCCTCTCGTCTCCTGGCCTCCTCCAGCATCTGTGCACTCTTCTTTTTCTCCACTTGTTCTTTGTGCTTCAGATTTGCTACTTTCTTATTCTGATCTTTAACTTGCCTGCAAAAGAGAAGAGCACTCAGAGCACGGTCCGGAGCCACTTCCCACCTGCCCCAGGGAAGAGTGGAGCCATCTTTCCTCTGCAGAAGGTCCCCAGCACCAAACAAATCCTCCAGCACTTCCCTCAGCTCTTAATTCAGCCAACAAAGCTTCATTTTGCTCATTACTATTAACCTAAACTAGGAAATTGCTGAAACAAAAGCATTAATTATTATTTGGTATAAACTATTAATCAAAAGATGCACCTGTCCTCTTCTGACTTTGGGGAAGAAAACTCTTCTCTGTTCACACACATACACACTTATAAAACCACAGACATCTAATCACCTATTTTGCTTTGGGTACCACTGAATCTAATGTGAAGAAAACAGGAGGAGCAAAAAGAAAAACTACTGAAACATGACTTGAATATAGAGGATTACCTACAAGAATTAGGAAATCTGTTTCCAGAAGTAAAACAGTTTCTTTTCAACCTCAAGGTCTACTTGTTTTCTTGTTATTTTGAGGGATTTCCCATCCTTTCTTTTTAGAGAAACAAGACATAACAAGTAAGAACAAACTATTTCAGAAAGCATGCATAATTTCCTTTTCACTTGCATCTATGGATTATTTTTGATGATCCTGGCAGCTACCCTGCCTGCAGACAGGGTTTGGCCTTTGAGGGCATTAAGACACATGGAGTATTGAATCTAATTACAGACCCTTTAATCTCAGCCTCCCAACCACAGAGAACTTAAGTCTAAACTTTTAGTCCAATCAAAACAAAACAGGCTAGCTTTGCTTCCTCAGCCCTTTTCTCCATAACTATATCTGGAGTTTGAATTTTGGAATAAAACACAGATTCTTTGGTTGCAAGACTTCCCCAAAACATCATGCAAGTAGTAGAGACGGCTCTTTAATTAACTGTTTAGAAAACAGAATGATATACCAGTTTCAGATCTGGTATGTTGTCCACACAGACAGGGAAAAATGTTTCTTCTGTATTTCAGAAATACTTTTAGAACGGATCACAAACAACCCTTCTTTAATATTTTCTTTAGAACTCATAACAAAAGTCTGATCAAGAACATATCTCTTTGTGATATATTTATGTTCAAATTATGTGGCATATGACCAGTCAGTGTTTTGAGTTCCTTCAAAAATCATAGGTTCAACTCTGAGCTCTGCTTTTTCCAACGTAAGCCAACTGAGGCTGGGAAAATTGCGAAGACAGCAAATTTTCCTTGGTGCTAAAACAAACTATTAGGGCGAAAAAGTGCTCATGGCCTCTGGAGACCAATAAAAAAGGCAAGTCCTTTTCTGATGATGTTAAAAAATTATTGGCATACTTAACTACCCTGTCCAAGAGTTCCAGCTGATTTGAGTCAGGATGCTTTTTAAACACAAGCAGTGTAATTGTTGAGTTATTCTGAGCCAGTGCTGCACACTGGCAATGGGCACATCGCCCAGTTTGAGAGCAGACTTGCTCAGTGATTAAAAAACTTATTGGAAATATTATGTTGGCACCAACTCAGCTTGTACAATACACGGTTCTATCTGTCCAATAAAATAAACACAGAAAGTACAGCTAAGTCAATGGAGAAAATGAAAATATGTCAGCCCAACACATTCAATTCCATATGAGAATTTTCCCTCAACTTTTAAATTAAAATTAGAGGAATTAAATATTTTTTATACAAGTATAGCCAAACACCATGGGGAATAAAGTAAAACAATCACAATAAGCAATAGAAATTTCAAATGAGAAGATTTCACATTTTAAAATAATTTTAAAACAGGAAGACACATATAAACAGTAGAAGAGCAGTGGCCCATCGAGCATTCCTGAAAAGTGGGAAGTCACTTTGTTACCCATCAGTCCTTTTCCTCCCTAGTAAGACCAATTACTACACAGGCCCTTTTATTTATTAAGGCTTTTATAAAATTATTTTTTTCTGTACTAATGTCAATATTTTTTTCATTTTGACACTAATCTCATTATCTTTTACTGTAATGCACATCAGCATACACACAGCTGCTAATTCTCTCCTCATATGGATTTTCATGCTACACATTAATGTAATGGAAGCCATTATCTGGTTATCTTTTCTGACATAATTTCAGGTGTTATTCTTGTAAAACAGAAGCCGATGAAATGTTAACTGAAAATATGAGTAAGTTAATTTGAATTTTAAGATTATATTTTAACATCTTTTCCCTTCACATTTACATGGCTAACACACCAGTGTTTTTAGAACAATCCAGGTTAAGCATACACTTAGAATGGTTTTCAACCACTACAAAAGCTTCCCTGCAATATAAAGTATATCGACACATGCTTTATTTCACATAATGAATCACATTCTAGGAAAAAACATGCAGCTCTGGTACACTGCTACAGAAACAGCCTGCTCTACTCATCTGACTTAGGCACTCAGGAAATATTTCTGTGTGTCTGTCAGCCATGTCAGAAGGATTGCTGAGCTCGAGCCTTCATTGCTGCAGCATTACCACCACCCACAGGACACTGCACTGCTGCTGCAGCTGCTAATCCTCACGGACACATGAACTTCAGGTGCTTCAAAGAACACTTTGCTCCTCAACATGAGTTATACTGATAGAATAGTCAATGTGACTGAAAAAACCTGCATGGAAAACTGGATGCAATGCCCTAATATGTTTTTTAGCTTTGAATTGCCAGTGTACCTTGTATTATGAAATATTAGGTCCTAAAATATATCGTATAGAATCATAGAATATTTCGAGTTGGCAGGGACCCATCAGCATCATCGAATCCAACACCCTGCTTGTTGCAGGACTAAACTATTTTGTAGTTGTGGTAAACAAAAATACTTACATTATATATCATATCATATTATATCATATTATATTATATCATATCATATCATATTATATTATATTATATTATATTATAGCCGAAAGAAACCAAGGAAAAAATTCTTCCCAAAAATGCTACTTTGTTTTGAAAATAAGAAAAAAAACTGTTATGAAACATTTTGATTTGGCTTTCAGTTGCCCAAAACTCACTTCACTTTAGTTAGGGTTAGTCACCAAATGATGGAAAATAATAGCAGTGTTTGGAAAGCCTAATTGCTTAACCTCAAGAAAAAGTGATGAAAGGGAAAGAAATAAGTGATGAAGGAAACAGGACTGACCACATCACACAGCCCCATCACCACAGCTGGGAGTGTGACTGACAGTCAAAGGAGAGTTGCCAAAGGTTGAACAAAGTTCTTGATTTTACGCATTCAAAAATTATGATCAGGGGAATTACACACTGCCGAAGATGTACATGGAATTTGGGATGGTTTGGTTTATTTTTTTTAAGAAGTGTGTTATCTGGGCCTTTTCCTTTGTTCTGTTGGGCTGTACATAGCAATTCCAACTTCTCAACCAGTTTGTCACTACCCTTCAACATTATAACAAGATCAAAAATGGTGCATTAAATTACTAATTAAAAGAAACAATAATTTCATTCTGCTTCGTAAACAGCCTGGTTCAATTGTACCACCTCTGCTGTACATTGCATCCAAACTAAAAGACCATCACAACGCTTCCAATAAACTGTTCTTGTTCAGCTGCACAGCACCTCTTCTGCCTGTGAACTTCTCCCAAAATCTCTCATCATTTTGTTACACTGTTCCTCGCTGCTCTGCACTACTTATATGACAAGGTAATGTATGCCAATGAAAATATTAACAGATCCTGAAAATTTAACTGGGCTGCTGCATGTGAGTCAAGCTGTCCCATGGTGGCTTTAAGAGATGGGGGGTGGACTTCATTTCCTGAGGCTAGGAAACTTTGATTTTTCAAAACAAAGTGTGTGTTCAGGTCAGCACTGGAGGAGGCAAGGGATGAAGGCTGTGGGAAACTAGCTTGCCCCAAATGTTAGGAACAGGAGCTCAACAGTGTCTGAATCAAGAGGTGTTAAAGTCAAGACTTCAAGCCGATCTTGACTTTACACTGATCACTGTCCTTCTTCAGTGGGAAGAATGATCTGCATGATATCAGTGCACATTTCCTGATGCAGTCAGTACATCAGCCAGCACAGCTCTCACTGCAGCTGAAACATGAAGATTTTCTTCCAGAAACAGCTGATGGGGAGATAAGTGAAGGGGAGCATATGCCATATGAATCTAGAAACCAAATATCATAAAAAATGTTATCCAAACCATCCTACAATTTAGAAACACCTTCGAAAAGAAACCCATCACCTGACTCATTAGCAATAGATGAAGTTTACCAAGCAATAAAGTGGCAAAAGTTACTAAAGCTACATTTCACATTTCATGAGGGGATAAAAAAAAACCACCACCAGAATTAACTAGGGTGCTCTCCAGTCATGAGACAGTAGCCCAACTACATAAAATGGCGAAGTCAAATGCTGCTGCCTTAGTATTCTCAAAAAAAAAAGGAAAGAAAAATTGCCTTAACCAACTGGCTAAAACTGAGGGATTATCAGCAGAGATCAGACAAAGTGTCTTTGTTTTAGTGCAACAAATCCTTACCAAAGGTTTGCTTTCAGACAGGGCCAAATACAAGAAGACACTGTAAACACTTCAGGTAAACATCTATAGCACTGCATGTTTTCACTAATCTCTAATTCCAGTTTTGTAGATAAAATCCTTTGCGCCTATTTGTCCAGCTAATGTGCAGCTAAAAAAAGATGAATAAAATTAATGTGCAGCTCTCCAACTATTTAAATTCTCAGCACCTATTTCCTAGGAAGCAAGTTCTGTGATGAAAATAATAAATACATTACCATAATTTCATAACTAGTGTAAAATTTGAAATCAGATTTCAGAGATTAAATATCAGATTAATTACATGTCAGGTTTGATAACTATTTCTGAAATCTGACAGTAATGGAACTAGAAAAGAAACCTCTAACCTTAAAACCCTGCAACTTTTAGTTTTTATTGAAGCTAGGAGCATTAAAAATACAAACTTCAGGTGAACTCTGAAATAAATCTGTGACATAATGATATGGGTGTTCCTTTGTTAAGAAAAACACTAAAACTTTAAGGACCTTAATAAAAGCATTCAGTAGTTCAACAAATATGTTTGTTCTGTTGTATTTTTTTTCTGCTTTTGTTAATTGAGCAAACAGATGCAAAGCCAAAAATGACATTTATAAAATGGCTGATTAGGCTTCAGTGTGGATTCCTTCCCCTGCAACATGCTGGGTTAGTTGAATTTGGCCCTAACAGTGTGGGAAGAAGTCCCAAAGGTGCTGTTCTCTTTACCTTTAACTCCAGCTCCCAAACCGCCCACCCTGTGCACAGATCACACAGAGTCAGTCACTCTCTGCTCAAGAGACCTGCACCATTTGGCTGAAAAAAAGGCTTTATAAATGGCAATAAAATCTTCCTTATGAAGGGCATTTTGCTGAGGTTTCAGAGGGTATTTCTGTGATTGTGATAGCACATGTCTTTTTTAACTGCAGTCCCACTAGCCAGGAGAGAAAACAAATCACAACAGAGCAGCAGTTGTCTTTCACACGGGTATGTGATCTTTCAATTTCTTCTAGAACAATACCCGATGAAAACAATAATTAAAAGAAAAATCAAAAATCAAAAATTAGCCATCGAAACAAAACAAAAAATTAAATATAATGTAAGGAGAAGAAAATTTTAGAAACAAAGCATTTAAGAACCATGCTAGAGTCGCTTAAAGCATCTACATGTTTGTAAACAAGCTATGAAGAGAGAAAAGTCCTTTCTAAAAATTTGCAAAATTTGGGATAGCAGTTGAACATTATTATTCTAATTACTCTGTTCCAGTGAACTACCTTTTCTTTGGTGACCTTGAGACAAATGATGCAAAATTAAGATTTTAATTGAACCGATCTCCCGAACAGGACAACTGCCTTGATGCAGGATTACCTGAGGAATTCAGGTGCATCTTGCAAAACCAAGAATCCTACCACCTGAAAATTCAGAAGACACTTGTCCTAAAACTGCAGACTAAAGGAACTGAAGTGAAAATATGATGCAGACCATTACAGAGTAAGGCAAGCCTAGGGAAAGATTCAAGGATGAACACAATATTGGCAGAAATGTGTCACAGGGACGCTTGCATCCAAAAGAAAGCATTTTCAAAGGTAGGGCATCCCCACTGAAGTAAGGTGAGAGTCCTTATCCTTACAGACACTTGTAGGGTAAAGCTGCTTTATGTCACCTCACTTTACTGTTGGGCCTTTTGCTTTCTTTGTCAAGGCTGGCACTGAACACTCCAGCTTGGCAACAGCCACTTGCTTGCAGCTGTAATTTCTAAGATGAAATTAAGTTCTTGTGCATTTACAGAGAGCATTTTGCAACTCAAGTTTGGAATTCTTGCTCACTTTTGGTTTTGTGTAAAAAGAATTAAGTTACTTGTAATGGTAAAGTTCATTCCAAAATCCTAGAACTGAATCACTCCCACTGCCACCCCAAAACTACCAACATGTCTGATCCCAATTTCTATCAAATCTGATCAGTATTGTAAATAGATACATAGGAACATTCCATGTAAAAGCACTTTACATCGAACAGCGTGTGCTGGGTCACTGAAAGGGATAGGAGGCACTTTACCCCTTGGAGATGGGAGTTAATTACTCAGCCATGAGCAAAAAGTGACAACTGGAAATATTTTGTTCTCTAAGGAAGTGAAAAAAACCCATTTCTTTTAATTAAGAAGAATGGCCTATCTGCTGGATAAGCAGGAAATTAAGTAAGTTATTGAGAGCTTGATTAAATCTGTCTGAATTGCCTGGGGTACCTCAAGAAGACTGTCTAGAAAAGCTGACATATTCCAGCATGAAAGGGCCTTCCATTGTTTGCAGATGAAGAACATGTTATGCAGAAGGAGGGAATACTTGAGTACACCACCCTGAAAGAACAATGACATGGAAGAGGGCCACAGAAGAGAAAGGAAAAGGGGAAAAAAAGAACTTTTAAATTTAATTTTAGCCTAAGAATGTTAAGCATGTCTTTATCTTGCAATATCTCTAATAGCCTACTTGGGATTTCAAGAATAAGAAGTTTTGTTTTCATTTTACGGTAAAGTGATTAGGAATGATTTCAAATTAATCGACTGATAGCAATAGACCCATTCATCGAATCTATAAACTGTAAGACTGTAATAAATATCTATGCTTATCTAGCATATTTTTCATCCAAAAGATGAGGAATTATTTGCAGAGATGATGCATAAGCCTGTTATGAAAGCTGGCTTCACCGGAACGAGGATGGAAAATATTAGCTAAGTGACCAATGAAGTAATGCTCTCGATTGATAGCAAAGCACTGAAAGGCACATGTGAACCACAAGGGTTTGACTGCCCTCATCTGAGGCACACCTTGTGTGCAGGTCAGAAACGGAACTTGAACTTCACAAGGAACACAAGAACAGAAAGTTTCGGTTCAGGCATTGGCACAAACTAAATACACAAAGAGTAACTTCCCAGCCAGCTGAAAATCTCACAGCAGAAAAATGCTGCCTCAACAAGTGAGCTGAGGAGAAAATGCAGGGTCAACTATGCTCTGTTTTATTTGCTCAGAGCTTGGAGCAAGATAAAGGATGTGACAAAAAGGGACATGAAAGCTGCAAATCGAAAATGGTTCTTTCAGCCCAAATGACAAGACATAAGAGCAAACCTGCAAACTACAGAGGCGAAACAATGGATCCCCTCCTGTCAGATTAAAGGTCACTGTCCCAGTTAAGCTCTCAACAGCAAGAGAAGCTTACAGGGAACATATAACCAAAGTATGTAAAACAGAATTTCCAATTTTATCTTCTCTGATTCTATTAACAGCAATAAAGTTTGAGAGTATCTTTGTTTAGGGATGGGGAAGAAGGGAAGAGCTGTATTAGAAATCATGAAAGAAAAATGTCTGAGTAAACTACTAGACAAATCTACTAATACCACTCTGACCCACATCACAGTGATACTATATTCCAGAAAGCAGCAATTCTTTTCAAAACTGTTTAAATACTGAGAATACACATAGAAATTTGCAAAAAATAAAAGTGCAGTGGACTCCAATCCCCCCAATTTTTCTTCTTTCTTTTCTTACAGCTGTACAGTGCTATGAAATAACAAGACCATCTTTGTTTACCCTGTTTTATCAGGTCACTGTGATGTAGCAAATTCTTACCAAGGCCACACAAAAACTGTAGAGCTTGTCCAAGAACTCAGATTAAGTTACCATAGAAAGTTAGAATCATGGAGTAATTCTGATTGGAGGGATCTCTGAAGATCAGCTGGTTCAATGCCTTGCTCAAAGCAAGGCCAGGTTAGGGCAGATTGCTCCCAGCTTTGTGCAGATCAGTTTAGATGATCTCCAGTGTTGAGGACTCCTCAGCCTCCCTGGGCAATGTGTCAGTACCTGACTGATCACCGGGAGTTTTTCTGTCAATTATCTCAATGGGATTTATATTGGAACAAGCTGCAATTTGTGTCTGTTGCTGCTCAACCTCGTACTGAACATGTCTGAGGAAAGTCTCACTCTGTCTTCTCTAGAAATTTTGGAGGTGTAATTTGTCTCATCATCCTCAGCATTAAAAAGACTTTGAACACTGCTGATTCCCCTCTGAGCCACTCAGATCTTATCTCTTCTAATCACTGAAGATAACAATTAGGTTGGTCAGGCATCATTTGTCCTTGTAAATCCAATACTGGCTCTTCCCATACTTACCGGGCTTTTAGAATTTTAACAGAAATAAAAATCTAGCCACTTGGGGGGATAAAATTTTGCACAGAAGCTAGCCTTTAAAGAGGAAAAATAACCTTCAGATTTTATTCCTTTGACTGAATATGATGTGACACATATGGGTTAGTCAAAATGTTTAATGTTGCATGAAGTTTGAGTGATCATTTCATTTAATCTTCTGATGATGACATGCTATGCAATTTGTCAACTTTGCGATATAGGAAGATTAAAAAAATATTTTAAAATGTCTTCTAAAGATAATGTTGTCTTTTGATATTTCAAATAATATAGTAAAAAACCACATTTTCATTATAACTGAAAAAAAAGCAAATTGCGAAAGATTTCTCTAATCTCTCTGAGCATTTGTGTTGGACCTCTTCAAAATTCATAGCAAACTGTGACACACAAACATCCTCCCTAGTGCCATGTCACTCATCTTTCTAATGCTACCTCAGTTCAAATGCCCACAGAAAAGCTGCACACTTTGTGAATATACGTGCTGAAAACAAAGCATTATCACAAAGAGAAAAATGACTTGTCAGTGTTTCACAGAATTAAATTAATTTCAGCAGCTAGTAGGAAACCAATCAGATCATGTGAGACTGCAGAAAAATGAGAATTCTGAGATGATGTACAGCTGTGAATAATTTTGCTTTATTAAGATGCAGGCAAATTAGGCCAGTAAAGTGCTCCTGTGACAGAAAAGGTACAGATTCCATTTTGAATAGAGGATGAAAGCTCTGATAATCACTTTACCTAAAGCAAATGGGAAAGGCTACACCAGTGACTTGTTTTAAGGAAAACCACAGTTCTGTTTGGTGACCTGCTCATCACCACCCAACCCTCCCAGCCAGGCCCGATGCCTTAATTTCTTCCTTTCCCCACCATCATCTCTGAGATGCCTCACTTCTCCTCACTCACAAGGATCAGACAACTCTTAAGAGTATTTTTTAGTGCAAATAATCCCACAAAGCCATTTTTCCTCTAAGCAGAATTACAGGAAACATATATTGAATAGAAAACAACTACTAGAGATTGTTATTCTTTGGAGACAGCCAAGGAAATTTAAATGGAAACTTCTTTGAAGACAATGTTTCTCTCTCTGCTGAGCTAAAACCGCTGCTGACTCAACACACTTGTAATTTTTATCACTTCCTGACATGGTTAATGACCAACTTTGCAGCAGAGCAAAGATCTGGAGTCTTCTGAAGGTATGAAACTAAAGAGTTAGCCACACTTGCAGTGAATTTTTTCTGAGCCAGTGCTCAGAGGCACAGCTTCCTGGAGGGACAGCACATGAATCAGCACAGGGAAAAACCCACAGGTACCATAGAGTACATGCCTGTCACTAAGTACTCTGTTTTGTTTTTTAAAGAATTATTGAATACTACCCTGAGTTTCCTGTACTTGCTGAACTTTTTATGCAGTATTATCTGCTATTTTCTTATTGAAGGATGACATTTTAAATATTTCTGCAGTGGTTAGACATGTTCTGTTTAATATACGTTTAGGACTCCGGAAAAAGGACTGAAATAATCCCCTCAGATTCAGTATTTTGTTTTTACTTTGATTTTATAAGGCTCCACTTGAGTTGCTGCACTGACATTTAATTTTACATGGACACTCTTAGCAGACTTTTATCTGGATTCATGCCACCAGCCTGTGCTCATCTAAACGCCAAGCCACTTTGCTTGTGGAAATAAGGTTTACAGCATTTAACTATTACTTCCTAGAGTATCAAGTCCTCTTTAGTACAGAAAAAAAATCCAGAAAACTTTCTTTTAAGAAGTGGATTACTTGCTTCAAAATATGACAGACGGTACAATTAATTATGTGATTTAAACTAACAGAAAATCTGACAGTAGAAAGCAGAACACTAAAAGACAAGCCTCCTGTGGGTATCTCCTGTCCAGTTAAGCTGTTTGTTACCCAGTTTGAAGCTGGAAATTTTACTTTTGCTTTATCAATACAGTTCATTCCTTCCTTGAAAAATAGGCAGTTGCTGACTACAGCACCTGATGTCAGTCTTTTTATCTTTATCCATCTCAACTTTCATGGCACATATTCAAAAGGACAACTTAGAAGAACTGGAGCATATGATTTTATGGTATTTTTCTTTTTCCCCACTGCTGCAGGTAATGACATCAGAATAGTGTTATTTGGCTTCTTACTCTTGAACTCAACCAGCATTGGGGAGTTCTTTATGTAAAGCTGTCATCAGCAGAGATGCTTAGCAAAAAAACTTCTTAGGGAAAACTGCTTTAATCCCCACGCTTTCTGAGACTGTTTTATTTACTATGAATCAGCATGACATCCACTCTGGATCCCAAAGGCTTCTGAGCAGTAAGTACATGTGACAGCAGCAACAGTGATGAGGATTACACGGTTACATTCTGATTCACTCAGTTTGTCAACAGCAGAGAGATGATGAAAGCTTAATGGACAGACGAGAAAATTCAGGGCTATTGCACTGATTACAGTAAGCAAAGCCGTTCTTGATGAGAACAGAAATAATTCAGAATATTTCTTCCTGTTGGAAGACAGACATACCTAACACATTTTTCACATATTCAGTTCTTTTCCAGGAGACACATTTGCTTTGATGTCTGAAAAAATTGCTTTACATGATTCAGAGAAAAAGTTATGTCTCCCATAGTAGCATCCAAGGTAGAATGTAACTTCACAGAACAGCTATTTCTTCATATGTTGCAGTGAATGGTAATTACACAAACTCTGAAATGCTTAGAAAAGAAACCAGTGTACTTCAACCCCTGTCATTTTCCTGTTTGCCCTGAGGAGAATCTTTCTATTTTGTTTCTCACCAGCAGAGATTTTTGTAGTTTCCTTACACTCTTGATTCATTTTAACAAATATATGAAAACCTCAGCAACTAACCATACTAATTTTAAAAATGGAAAAAAGGTAATAATAAAAAAAAAAAAATCAATAAACCAACTAAGAAACTATGAGGACAGGAATGGACAATCTCTCTAACGTCTCAGCAAAAAACTCTTCCAAGTTCCTAATCGTAACACTTGGTCACCTCAAATCACAGCCGTATCTTCTCTAGCCACATTTTATAACAAGCTCTAAATGTGAGAATAAAAGTAATGATTACATTGCTTGGGAAAAGAGAAATCACGCCAGGTCTTCGAAAGACCACATTTAAAGAGCACCCTACAATCATTCCCCTCTTATCATTAACTCCAGCATAGGCACAGGTATTGATCAATCCCCATAGCCACATGGATTGAGGATGAGCATTGACAGCTGCATTCCATAATGTCCAGGAGTTTATTAGCCAAAGCACATCGAGCTCCACTCACGGTGCAAACAGGCAAATACAGACTGGCCAACAGAGTCCTGCTCGTGCAGCAGAAGACAGAGAGGCTATTGCAGAGGAGAAGGCTCACAGGGCAGAAGAAGCTTCCTGGCAGTTGTGGTTTTTGGGATCTGAAGGAGGTCATTCAAGGCCAGACCTGCTCTCCCCAGTAATTACAAGCATGCCACTATGACACACTGAATACGGAAGGTATTGATGGATGACAACAACATGATTAACTTCCAATCTTCTTCCAGTTTGTGGGAGGAAGAAAAACACGCACCCAAGGCCACAAGGGCAAGGCCTGCGCCAAACCAAGGTCAGGACACTGACACAATTGAAAGGCGTCAGCAGCATGGCAGCACTGGGGGATTCCAGTCACCACCACATTTTTCAGTGCTAATCATGAACAGCAAAGTCGGATGTTAGTTGGTAACATTAAGTAGTGGCTTTCTGGGCAAAGACACTGCCTGAAACAATTATGATCATTCCTTCTCCAAGCGTCAGCGATGCTTTCTACCAAACAGATTTTATCATCAAGGACTAAAATCTAACATGGTTTCAGAAGTTTCAAAGGCAAATCAGAATCATTAGATAATATACTCTGACTTGTATTATTTTAGGCCACAGACGTTTACTCCAAGCTACTCTACAGAAATCCCAAAAGGAATGATTAGCAACCACTTTTAAACCATAAAAACGGAAAAATAAGACATGACTGAAAGACTCGAAACATATTGTCTCTTGGCAGGGTTATTTCAGGGGTTTATCATTTTGTGCTTTCAACAAATTCATCCTCTTGCTAATTCACTTTTCTTTAACCCTCAGCCCTAGGTTCTTTCTGACAGCAAAGCACAATCAAACTGCACCAAAAGTAGTTCTGCAACATCACTGTAAGGTTTCAGGCCCAGATGCAACGATAAAGATCCAGCAGTTAAAGTCTGTATGAGCAGCATTTCAAAGGAACTGCTTTTGCACTCCACAGCATGTGCACGTATCAGGGAACATGGCTAATGGCCAATCTCTTCTCAAACAGATAAAGGCAGGAATATTTAAACTGTCTTGCTTCAGCTTCCCGTTCCTGCAGTTTTTTCCCTGTAAAAACTTCAATGGTCAGTCTTCCCCTTTTTCCCAGGGCACAACAGCATTGATTTACAATGGTTTTATAGAAATTCTTTCCTTCTAAACATGCACCCTGTTCAACCCATCCTCCTACACATTCTTAACCAAATCTCGGATCTTTTATTTTGTGATCATGTAATGTGATGTGCAATCTTCTCTAAGATCTCAATTTTAGCTGAATAGACAGTCTTATAAACACCCCTTTAAAAGTGAATACTGACCTTGAGGTGAGGCTGAAGGAAGCAGCAAATCCAGGAAGGAGATGCGAAAGAGAAAGAGTTAGAGTTTGTGAAAACAGAGCCCAGAGATAAAGCAGTTCAAGAATAAAGGACAAAACAAGCAGATATAAATCAGGTAATGACACACAGACATACAATCATTCACAAACACAGAGCTGCATGTTTTATAGACATCTAATAAAAAAAAACCAAGAAAAAGAAATAAAAGAAAAAAGGACCTTTAGATTAGATTACACCATTTCAATTAGAGGCAACTTTCTGTAGAGAAAATAATCTCCAATATGCAACAGTTCTTGGAAAAAGAAAATAAGCCATTTTTCAAGAAAACTCTGGATTTACATCACATCATTAGCAAGTACCCTTCTAGCAGAATTCTAACAAACATTTTGAAAATGCAGAGTTGGACTATCTGAGATGAAACCTAATGTCTTCCTTTCTGACATCTTCTAGGGGCTTATTTTCTCTCCATGAGCAAGACACACAATTTTTTCACTTTTCCTGCAGACGATCCCAACTTGTCTAAAGGGACTAAACAGAAAGGAGAAAAACCCCAACCAGGGAGTAAAGTCCTCAAGACCTGAAGACTTGTCAAAGCTAAAAGCTCATCTTTCTTAATTTGGACACTGAAGTCACCCCTTCCAAAGAGAAACAAAAAAAGTAGCTGCCTCTTCTTCCTGCCATATAATTCTCCTGTATAAGGTGCAATCTAAAAACAATAATGACCAAACAGGTACATTTTTGACAGTTCTCTCCAACATTGTTCAACAGCAGAATTGACCAAGACAAAATGCTGGAGTCCCCTGTATATCGTGAGGTCCCATCGGTTCATTATTGCTTTTTTTTTTTCCCCAAATGTCTCCAGTATCTTTCATAGGCATCTGCTGTCAATTTCACTGATAACAGCAAGGTAAGTCAACAAGGAATCATAAATACAGATCTTTTCAGTCTGGTTTTAAATTTGATGATTTTCAGTCAATAGAAGAGAGGCAAAGGAAATGTCCTTCTGTCCAAAGCAGCAATTTGGCTTTTACAATATTTGTTGTACTCCTCCCATGGCAAAATTTCACTCTAAAACAGCAGGATATGGGCTGGAGAAAAATATTTCTATAGGATAGGCTAACTGCTATATTCTTTATTACTCTTGGTATATGGAGGCATGTAAATGAAATTTGAAGTCCTTATTTACGGCATAAATTTTCCTATCAGCCATGTAGGGCATGGAATTTGTACAAGCAGCTGTTGTGGGTCTGTAACAGATTAACTAGTGCAAAGGTACTTTTCTTTGGCTTCTAAACCAACATTCTTCAAATCAAGCTCTTCAAGGACAGCTGCTGTAAAGGTTGTATTATTTGGGGATTTGGGGAAAGATGAGACTTGTAAAATGCCAAATTCCACATCCCAGCGTTTGATCCTGAAGTAACTTATAATGTTCCAAAAGCCTTGGTTAATTCATACAGAAAAATGTGTAAGTAACAATTCTGAATGAAATCCAAGACTACAAATTTAACAAAAGGGAACAAATATGTGAAAATAAACACTTGGTTAAATATGGGAATAAATAAGGTAACGGGGAAAATTTAAGACTTCTCATTTTGTGTTTCAGGGATTCTTTGCAATTCCTTGTTGTGTTGTAATGATGTGATATTGTTTCTTCAATTTAACAGTGAAAAACATACAGGCTACAACTCAGAACAGCCCAGTAGAATTTAAATGAACCATACAGTTCTTCCAGCTGCTATTAAAGGTAGCATCTTTTGCTGGCACAGGATGAAAACAAAACAGGATGCAGAACACTATGCTGAGGTCGCTTGCAATTTTCTGTGTGCTACAGAAGAATTATTTAACCAGCTGCATGGGATTTAAACAGAGAATAATTATTGCTACATTTTGTTATAGAATAATTCTTTCTTCCAAAGAAAAATACATTTTGTGTAATTGCTAGGCCCCTTTTCCAAGTTTTTGTTACAGAGGTACAAATTATCTCTTAAGAGTGTGGATTTTTAGAATAACCATAATATTTATCCAAACAAAAATGAGGACTATGTCTGAAAGCACATTAAAATTAGGAAAAGAAATCTGTAAGTGTGCTATCACTCAAACTAAACCCTGGCAGACACCTGAAATTGTCAGCTATTAGGAAGGAAATGGAGATCTGCCATGGACTGGAGGTGACGCCTCAGTTCATGGGCAACATCAGTGAAATTGAACACAGGAGCACAGCAAGCATCTGCCCCAGGCAGCAGCCCCAAGCAAGCAGGATCAGATACATACCGAGACATGCTCGTTACAGAGCAAAACCACAAGTTCTAGTTTGCACTCTTTCCCTTCGAGCAAGAACACACACTTGCAGCATTCCTTACAAGATCCAGCAGCAGCGTTCCTGCCCAGCCCCATTAACTGTGTACTCCGATGCAACAGTCACACAGGGAGACAAGACAATTGTAATGCCTACTGGCAGTCTCAGAGAAACCCATTTTCTTTTAAAATACAATCTCATTCATGTTAAGCACAGAGCCGACTGAAATCTGATCACTGGGTACATATCAAAAAAATGAGATGCGAACGCTTAAGCATTTTAATTAAGAAATACATATTTTAAAGGCTGTTGGTTATTCCAGCTACAATTCTTTCCACACAGTTGTATGTTATAGGGAGTGAAACGAGCGTGCTAAATTTGTCTCAGATGTACTTAGGATGTCGTTTATGTAACGATTTTCAGTCAACCTTTGAATCCCCCTCGTTTGACAGTGAGTGATTGTGTGTATTTATTACTCTGTCATTCCTTCAAAGCCGTCTGACAGGGAACAATAGGCATTTGATCTTCCTTGTCTGTCAAAGCAGAAAGGCTATTTATGTTTACCACTTCTGACACATTTTCTTGATAAAAAGAATGATGGCAGGTCTTTCCCTTTTTTTCTGGGTTGATATTTAGAGGGATAGGGAAGAGATGGAGGACAGAGACAGAAGGTTTGTGTGTGCATCCATGCACATGTATGCATGGATCTAAGAGCACAAACCCAGCCACAGATGGCCACAATGGAGCACTAAAATTACTATTCCACTCGCTTACTGGCAATTATTGTATATTCCTTTTGTTCTTTCTGTACTCCAAGACCATGCCAGGATCTGACACTTTTATTTTTACTCTATCAGTTGTCTAAAAGAGAATTTTGGTGGGTTTTTTTTTTTTTTTTACTCCTTTTGCACTAATTTATGAGTATGGATACTTTTATATTGCTCAAAGATGTTGACTGAAACAAAGCTAAAAAGCAGCTTTTGTAGAGGTGTAGTAAAGACAGGTAACAATGAAAATGATATGCAGACTAGGCTCATTATTTACGTGATGCTCTTTCTCCTCATGTTTATAATTATTTTAATTATATCACAGCTCTTACACTCTACTGATCTAAGAACCAGATTAGGAGATATCTGCTAAATAAAATCCATTATTGCTACAATATAAGGCAGATGACAACTCCTACCCTCATTACAGATAATAGGCATGAGAGGGAGTGCTTGAAAACCACCTTGATTTAACGATAAAAACAAGCAGGACTTCAGCACTACAGAAAATCTGACAGGAAGAGAAGCCTACAAAAGAGCTCCCAAGCAGTGCTTCTCATTCCTGGTATTTCTCGAGTGCAGGGCCCTTCCTGGAGGATCCGAGATCAGATCCTTAGTCTCAGATGAGCAGACAAGCCATGCTTTCAGCCCACTGCTGAACGGAACAAAGGAGTTGGTCTGCACTCAGCCCCACGGACACCAATCATTGTGTTTAACAGTGTCAGGAACATGGACATAATACCAGGTTTAGGTGCTTCAATGAGGGGATAACACAGCGAGCTCATTCAGCCTAAGCCTGCACCAGCCCTGACCTCTCACCACGCCAAGGGCTGCACTAATGGGGGTTCTTTGACCTTGTATTTTAGAACAGCTGTTTCTGCAATATCGCTAAGTTTCAGTTTCTCCCAATACACAGGAAGAGGGAAAGAATGGGAAATAAAGGACAGCTAAATAAAGAACAAATCGAAAAAGGATATCCCATTATGTGAAAAAGGTGAGGATGGATTGAGGAGGCACCGTAAAATCACTATGATGGGGTTTTTATCTGTTGCTCTCTACAGATGGATTTGCAATTACTGGCAGTGTCTCTCTGTCTCTCTTTTCTTTCCTTAGATGTAGGTTTCAAAAGCGATTAGTGAGTCTGAGTGTTGATCTCAAGGCACTTTAACAAAGGTTGACTTCCAGAGGGCAGACACTTCTTTCTGAAAATCAGCATACTTTCAAATGTCTCAAGTTAAATACCTGTGAGCAAATCTGCCTGCATATTTTATTCTTCTCTGTTTAAAGGAGTGATGTTTTTATGAATATTTTTTGTTTTCCCTCTGTGAAACTTGATACAGGACTTCAGGTGTAATGCTGACCTTGTACAAAGATAAAGCAAGACTGAGAAGAAAGAAATGAATTCTTCTTTTCCTGGCTTGGAAATTATGAAAATCTTAATACTCAACAGATCTGTGTGCTCAGAGGTGGAGCTGGACTAACTATGGGCCTGACCACTTCTTTCCATTACAAAACCCTGTCCTCAGTTGCTTGCCAAATTTTAAAAAGTTGTGCGGCTATTTCCCATGACAGGTTCAACCAAAGTGGGGATTTTTAGGGAAAATTTCAGCTGTGTCCTTCACAGGCAGCATTCTTGTGGAAAAAATTTGTTTCATATATGGTTAAGGATTATATCACTTTACTGTGACACATATAACACTCACATAAGACGTGAATTAAATTTATAAGGCTATCTTCATTTTGGAATATCCTAAATTTTGATCAATTTACCTTAGAATTTTAATATTCACTTAAGCTACAGATTTTTGAGGGAAGTGGATGACAAATACAAAAACAACAGATTCTGTCTTATAGTAATAACATACAACCAACCATAAGATAAATATACTTGATTTGCTGTTATGTTTTGTGGCAGCAAAATGGACTGAAGTATTTAAAAAAAAAATTCAATTGTTTCAGATTTTCCAATGCCTGAATCAGATTTCAATTTCTTTTTGGAGGACTATAATGAGTTAAGACAATACAGAATTATAGCCATACCATATGTAAGGTTAATTTTAATGGTGATGGTTATGACTTTATAAACACCTTTCTTTAATTTGACATTTCTTTTACTTTAAATTATTTATATGCCCTGATGTGGTTCTTGCTTAGGAATTCTCTAAAAAACTGTTTAAAAATTCACAAAAACAACAAACTTGAAAACCAAGACAATTATTCCAAGATATGAGTAGCAGTTTGAAAATAAGTATTTCAGCTTCAAATTGTTGACTTAGGCTTAGGGCATAATTTACTAGTACAGTTTCCTTTACACTATTCTAGGAAACCATAAAGTTGATGGAAAATACAGCTAATTTCTCTCTCCATCTCTCCTGCACAGAACTCTACACAAACATATCTGTCTTAAAGACAGACAAAATACGATACTGCATTCTACTGTCCACATTTTTCAGTACTCATTTGAGATCACACAACGTTATTTAATCTTTTATTTACTGTTGAGAAGAAATATTTAAGATGAGGAGTATACCTTTTGGCTGCTACAAATCAAAAACTGGAAGGTTTCTTCTTGAAAAGGGCATCCTTAAATTCTTTTCAGGAAAACTGTCCAAATTCTCTTTCGTAAAATAGCCACCAACTCCAGCTGTCCTTAACAGGACTGCTGGTATTCCACAGCTGAGTGCTGTCTTCCTTTGCTCCCAAAGCAAAGTTTTCTGCAGGAAAAAAACCCCTGTGTCCTTACAAGAACTACCTATCTTATATAGTGAAATCTTATATGCCAAATGAAAACCAATTTTAAGCCTGCAGCTGGAACCAGGACTTGCATCTATATTCACTCGGGCCTTACCTCTGAAGCAACATATACAGATATTTTTACTGCCACCTCTCAAGTAAAAAGTCAGCTCTTATTTGCACACAAATAGATCTGTGTATAAAGTATCCATCTGAAGGCTGTGATGGCCATGTCCCAGAGAAGGAGCAATACTTTTTGTTTGTTTGTTTTCTTATTACAGGATAGTCATCACAACAAAGCTCAAGAACAAGTCAATACTGACCTCTATCAATGACACATTTTAGAACATTTGAAGAACACTGAGTTTTAGCTGGCTCAGGCAGAACTGGTAGCAGAGATTAGAACCAAAGGTAAAACACAGCAGGATAATTAGAATCAAAAACAACAGCTTCTGTCGAGTTTAAATCAGGGAGAACAGCAGCAAACCTCCTTTGGACTGTGGTCACAAGCAGAGCAGAGCCTGAGAGCTCATACTTGACATAACCAGTTTGACCTAAGGAAAGAAGCGGAATTGCAGCAGCCCCAAACAGCAGCAGCAGCAGCAGCAGCCGGGCAGGCAGTGGCGACATTCCAGCCCGGAGGAAACAGAAGCCTTTTAGGGCACTCACTTTCCCAGGAAGTCCCACACAAACCCCCCTACGTGTTGCGGTGCGGGGACCGACACCTGGTAGGGAGGGTGCAGTTTGCGGGAGGCGTGCTTTCTGAGGAAAGGCACAGTCACAAACAAACACCCCCCCGGAAAACAGAACAACACAACTCGGGGGGCCGGGGCGGGACAGGACACGTGGGGAGAGAAAGCCAGGAAGGAAACAGAACACAAAATGAAAAGTTACAGAGAGACAGGAGGTTATGGAATGGCAATACAAAAAGCAGACAGTTAGTTACAAAGGAATAACCAGACAGCTACAAAACCCTCTACACACCACCACAACTGGGGACAGAAACAAAACTTACAGGGCTGTTCACCCACAGAAGAAACGTGGACTTAGGGCCCACCTTCCCGTAAGAAAAAGCAAAATCCTCCCCACACAGAATATATACTAATGAGCTTGTGCTTTCAACCTTGTGTTGACTTGAGAATATTTTTCAAACTTTTGCACAGCATGCACCGTACTTAATACATTTTTAAAAAATCTTTTGTCCCATCAACAGCTGAGAAACAATATCACCCACTCAGTAATTGCAACAGCTACTGAAGAGTGGAAGCATTTCCCTCTTAATATAAACTTATACACAAGGCAGCTTTGCCTACATTAATAAGGCTGAAGAGAGCAGTTTCCTGCTTCTTATTTCATCTTCCTCTCCCTACTGTTTCTTCTCTTTCTCTGTTCCTCCATGCACACCTCCCTAACAGGCAACACATCTTTGCTGTGGATGAAACTGTGATACCATTTCTCAGTTCCTGACAGTGGATGCTCTAAGCTGCCACAGAAAACTAGCAAAAGAAAAAACTACAGGGAAGAGACACTCTCTCTTTTGAAAAATCCCATTCTTTTTAGTACAGTTATTTTCTGAATGTAACTTATTTATCCTCATCTTGCTCCACATGAAATACTGACTGTTCCTGACAGCCACCGCAATATTTGCTGTTTAGCTTGCTGACAATTGCTTCTGCAGGCACTAAGGCTCGTCTCTGCACAACAGAGTTCCATCAGCTGCAGAAGCATTAGAAGTCAAGATACTTTCTAGCTCGCTCTGCATGGACGACCATTTGGGAAAGACTTTTAAAAGGCAAAATTATCTATTTTTTTCAGGACACCGAGACTCTAGCTTTAAAACATGCATGCAACACACCTGGATATACAGGTTCAGCTATGTCTTACTTGAATTTGTGAGAGCTATGCCTGAAGAATTTATTCTATCAAAACAACAAACTGTTCTACAAACACACAACAGTGTCAGCAGCTTCTCCTACCCTCTCCATTCCCTCACAGCTCTATCTGCCCATCTAGTTCTACCTATATCAGCCCTATTTTCGAGCAGCCAGGTAACAAAAGCACACAGTAAGGCACCCTCTTCCTTACAAAGTGGCGTAATAAAGGACCAAAGATAGAAAAACTCTAAACAGACTTTCCCAAAACAGGCACTCTAAGGTTTTTAAGACAAGAAAAATGACTGTTATCTCTAACATTAATCAATTCTTTTGCTCTTTTAACTTTATACCATTCTCACCTTTCCAGTTCTGCTATCTTCTTATCCTTATCATTCTTCTCATTTTCCATCTCTTTCAAGATCTCCAGAAGACGATCCACTTCAGCCTGAGCCTTGCCAGACTCCTCCCGGAATCGCGTTACCTCTCTCTCCAGCTGCTGCATGCGGTCACTCAGCTCCGGGCTCGCCCTTGCCTCCAGGGCTGCCTCATGAGCCTGCAAGGAAAAGGTTCAAGAACAAAACACTTCATTCACATCTATGTATTTCACAGATGCAAAGACAATCCCAAAATGCCCTCTAGACACCTATTTGAAAATGGCAAGATTAATTACTACACGGAAATATACGAGGCCTATGCTAATTTTAAGTATGGAGAGATATTTTCTAGGAAAAGAAACATTTACAATAAATATAATTTTTAAAATTCAGCCTAAAAAAACCCCACGATTTTTAATCTGAAACAGAACTGAAATAAAAAAGAAACAGAAATATGAAAAAATGTTTAACTTCTTTGAAAGAAAAGAAAAATGGAAGCAAGTGTGAGTCTAAAAGTTTCTAAAATACACTTCTAAAACAGTGACAGGTCTATAGATTTAGTTATCTGAGGCATTTTTAACTTATACATTCTAGAAAAAGAAATCCCAGGTTAACAGCCTTCAATGACTACATCAATATGCAAAGAGTCAGATTTGCACAGATGGTGCTGATGTGCTCAAGCCCTTGCTAGTTCTGCGAGCCACACAGACCAGGGTTAATGAGTATGGTTACCTACTGAAATTATCTTTGCCTAATTATCTAGGAAATGCATTTTTCAAAATCAGGCTATTGGGACAAAAAGTATCAGACAACCACGGATAACACAATCCCAGCGAAGAGATTGTTTAGGGGTTTTTTTAATGGCTTGGTTTGTTACAAAAAATCACTAATTTATTAGTAAAATTAATTCAATAGTTCTCAAGCATATAAGAGACAGGAGGAATGCAGCATTTATGCCGGAAATTAAACCAGCAGACTAAGGACTATCCGTTTTCTCTCACCCTGCCCCTCTGCTCTTGGCTCTTGAACTGCAACGTGATACCAATTAAAACTATTTCAGAATTGCTCAAAATTGCTTCAGTGAATAGCAGGTTTGATGGAGCTATTCTGCTGACCAGGACTGCCTGCAAAACCCAAAGCCTTGCTCTTATCGAAACAAACCTACAACAGAAAACAAGACTACAGACTTTTCTTCCTTCTGTGTGCAGCTGTGGAAAGTTGTTTTACAAGCTGCCAATGTTCTGCTCCAAAGCACACTGAGTCTAGATCTGATAGTACAAGACTCTGTTGCTTTTAAAGGTAATTGGAGAGAAGTGCAGCAGTATAAAAACTCAGTGCTGAAAGCTGCTGCTTCCAAAGAACCAAATAGCAAAATTATATTTGGCTAAATCTGTTTAGTTATTCAGTAAAATAAGACTGGAGGAAAATATCCATTTATTGACCCCAACATTTTTGCCTTGAAGCGTCTAGTTTTTAATTAGCTCCTTTAAAGCCAAAACCACATTCTAGTAGAATCCAGGAGACTTGTGGAGCAGAATATTCTGGGAGTGAAGAACGTCTTGATGCCTGTCTTTACTGGGACTGACCTCGGGACAGATCTGGGTTTCCCAAACAAAGGAAAGGTTCACATGTTCCAGGGCCTTGGCCCTGCAGCTCTTGTCTGAGGGTCAGTACTAAACTGTTCTGGTTTTCTTTTTTTTTGAAACAAGAATTCCAGAAAACTGACTAAACTGGACAGTATTTTCTCCTAGAACAAAGTGCTCAGCACTCCCCAGGTCTCTCCAGGCAAGAGTGCTCAATAACCAAAAATCATGGAAGACCAGAACCCTTTCCTGAGGTAATGAATTTAGGAAGATTTCCAAGGCTCCCTACTCCTGAGTGACTTTCAAGTCAAACCCTGACATTCCTCTGTCACTGAACTGTAAGACTGAAAATCCTTCTGGGCTTCTGACCTGGACACGAGTGCACCCCTGTGAGCCTGGAAGCTTTGCGAAGCCTTTTGGACTTAGGGAAGTCAGTGCTATCAGATTCCTCACTGCCCCAAAAGCACTTCAAATCACACCCCCTTGGACAGGGCTCTCCACAGCAAGTGGAAGTGTAATGAATGCCCTGCCAAGAGGATGCAGACTCCAGGAGGACAGGGCAGCAGTGAGACTGACAAGTGTGTCAGCTCCATGAACAGCTGCAAGCACCAGGGGACACACTTGGCTTTGAAAACAGTGTTGGTGCGTGTTTCTGAAATGCCTTTTTGGGATTTCCAGCCTGCAGGAAATCTGAAATACTTGATTGCATTTCCTTTTCAGCTACACCTTAAATTTCAAAAACTCCTCCATCCTTCCTTCCCAAATACAAGGAATTGTGAACACTGTTTTGGGGGGCACCTATACGTCTGCTGAGGGCATCTGTATTCTCCCGAGAGACACCATGGATAGAGTTGTTTGCTTTTCACCAGACAAAGAGCCTGAATTCTTCTGTGCTGGATTTAGGTACATTTCCAACATATCAAATTGTTTGTTTTAACAAATACTCCTCCAGGCTCTTTAAAGTCATCCAAAATACATGATCAGATAATCAAGGAAGTTCTTTTTAAAAAAGGCAAAGTTACACTGTTAGCCTGGCTTATTAAACTCCCTAATTCAAAAGAAGTTACAAGACCTAATACAATCTGACTGTCAGAACAGTCCTGATTTATTTTACTCTGCTAATAAAAGCATCTCCATAACAACCCAAGAGACACTACTGAGAAGAGGAAATAAATTTTCTTTTCTAGAGAATGAGCCAACAAGTCAGTGTGTCTGGTTCTTATAGAACCAAAGGGCTATTTACACGACATAAATTATTAGTTAAGACACATAACACATGTTATTTGTGTATAATGCACGTAAGTATGGATACTTTCACCCAACACAAAGAGAACGTTATGTGATACGGTGTAAACTGGAGACCACTTCCTGCACTGTGAGTTACTGACTGAGTGACTTTGGTCCATTTTGTGGGTTTTGTACAAAATACGTGTTTCACGACCATATCTAAAATCCTACTGGATTCATTTATTGTATAAGAGAGAAAACCAATGCATTTAGAGGTTTCCCACAAACTCACATTAAGATTTGGAACAGATGAAATTGGCTACCTTCCCAATACAACACTGTGCAAAATAATTCATCTTTTTTTCTTTAATCGAAAAGCTAAACACAAATAATTAATTCCTATAGTCACAGTCAAAAAAACCACAAACAACTTGCCCCACCCACTAAAGGCGCACAAAAATTCCAAAATAAGTAGTAATTTCACTTTTGAAGCAGAATCAATATATAAAGTCACAAACGCACCATTTCTGCTGTGTTAAGAGACTAAAAGTATAGTTCAGTAAGACTGACTTCCATCTCTGCCTGACAGAGTATTTGTAAATCTGCAGTCTTTCAATACAGTTACGAACAAATGTGATACTGTATAAAAGAAGCATGATAAAAATTAAATCTAAAAAGCAGCTTGCTCTAAGGTGAAGGGAACACCATTTTCTCATCTACACAGGCCATTGAGTTTACCTGATTAGAGGCTTTTTAAACCCCTTGTTACTACTGACCCTGTCATTAGGTCTCTATGTCTGATCCCGTGTGGAGTGAAACAGGCGAATTTAAGCAATTATTAAACGTAACTTTTCTGTTAACTTTAAAGCAAAATTTAATTTTCACGAGCACAACCAAACTTGCACATTTCATTCTGCATCGATCTGTAAGAAACAGTCCCATTTTAGCTAGAGAGCAGCACCCTCTTAAGCAATGTTTTTATTAGCAAAGCTCATCTGATCGGTATTAATCTTTGCCAGAGTGAATTCAGTCCCAAATTCTATGTGGTTCAGGACTGAGAATAGGTTAAGTTACTGTGGATATGCTCTCACAGTTCTTAAGAGGGACTATAAACTAAGAGGTGGTTTAACAGCTTTCTGCTTTCCTGCTCTTAGCCATCATTTCCCATCTGGAATGTGGTAAGTGATGGGGTGAGTGCTTCAGGTACCTACAGAACATAAGAAAGAGTGATTGTTCCTCAAATCAATAACTGTACTATAACTTCTATTGCTTCCACAGAAAATCAGCTGACAAAGCCAACTTCTACAACTAAAACAAAGATGACCAATGTTTCATAGAAATAACCACTATTTACAGATGGAGAAGAGTGGAAGACAAAACACATTAAAGAGAATTTTCTAAGTTGAGACTTCTCGTGCCAAAAACCTCTTTTTTAAGAGGTAAGATAATCTTACAGCTTAAAGTGTGCCAGAGACAGGGAAGAAAACAATAGCACATATCTAATTTAAAGGTTCTAAAATGTAAATAAAAATTCCAAACGTTATGACCAAAATTCCAAAACAATATTCCTAAAATTTTAACTAAATCAAACAGCAAATAATTCACAGCAAACACCTTCTACTTTTACCTATGAATTAAGACAGTAAATTCAGTTTAACATTTCACATACAAATGTTGCCAGGAACTTTTGGCCACAAAGCAAAAGTTCCCAAGAACCTGAAATCCCACTTCAATCCACCCTCCTACCTCCAAGGGTCATGTCTCCTAAAAATAGTAAATGCACACACAAATACAAAAATATATTACGATTATTTACTGCAAAAGACAAACACTTTACCCACCTTCTGTACTTTTCCTACCACAAAGGCAGAAATTCAACTGATAAAACGTTTGTGCTGTCTTCTAGCATGTCTTTATTAGTTTTAACAAAATTGTAAATTTAAAAAACAACCAGACTTTCTTCTCCTTTAGTTCCAAGGCTCTACACACCATAAACTGTGAAAAGATTTTTGAAAAGGCTGGAATGGAAGTAAAAGGCTCAGAAAAATTCTCTGATGTACTATGTACTGTAAACTTGAGTCAGTCACAAGAGTTATTTGCTGTCTTTCAACCATCTCTACATGGTTAGCCTTTGTTAATGTAACTGCAAATTTTTGACACGGGATTATCAAGTATTCAGGTGGAAACAATTCATAAAACAGTTATTTTCTTTATGAAAAATCATAAAGAGAGGAAGATGCCTTGAGAGAGGCAACTTCCATTACGTAAAAAAGTGATCTCTCCAGAAAGAAACGAGTTCACACAGCCTCCTGTACCTGATCCTGTATGTTTGCTGTTCCAAACTGGAGAAGAAAACACAGTTTGCTCCTACATCTTCTGTTTTCTGATTTCAGAGTAATGAGTCTCAAAGAGTTCGCATGCTAGTAAAGATTTCGTGGAGAATGTGCTCTCCTGACAAAAACTCTTCTGCCTACTCGCAACAAGCACAATCTTTTCGTATTATATCTAATTTTCCCAACTTTTTATCAGCACTATTTAGCCAGGTTTAAATAATTTCTAATATGGAATGCCACACAAACTGAACTATTGCAAGCACCAGCAATTTTCTGACCCTCAGACAATGATTATCAGGATAGACAACTACATTCACCCTGAACATTGCCAAGAGTAACACAGGTATCAGACTCCTGGAAGTTTTGTAACACCATTTTTTATGCACAGAGCCACAAAAAAAATCTCTGATGAAAACCACCTTGGATTACGTAATTTACAGTGTCAAGATATTATTATACAAACACTCCTTGACAGGAGTGCTCTTTGACATCAAACAGGAGGCTGGAAATAGGATCCAAAATTAAACTGACATAGTACCAGCGAGCTTAATGGTTATACAAGTTTTTAAGCAATCTTTCACTTGCTGTAACTCAGTTTTTATTTTGAATATGCTGCTGCACACAGTGTTACAGAACGCTTTCACGCAAGAAGCTCGATTTGCATGGAAATTCTACCTTCTTGCTCTGAAAATGCACAGACAATGGAGATGACAGAAAAGCTACAGACACTTCAAGCACTGGCAGCAAAGGGAAACAAAAACACTGACACAATATTAAGCTGTCCAAACAAAAATGCAGTTAGACCAACGCAAACAGTGAAAACATCTCCAAAAGCCTTTTTGAACGTGACTGGTCAGACACAGCACTGCTTTTTGTTTGTACCCATACCCACTGCTAAAGTAATTCACCAATAACTGTGTGTTGGCCCAACTAGAAAAGCACAGGTCAATACACATGCAACACAAAAAATTAAATGTGCTGGCAATAGCCTCTCAGATTGCCAGGGAACTTACTAGCTTGGATGGATGACTCAATAAAACTTCAGGATGCTAAAGGGAGAAAGAAGATAGGAAAAGATGGAGAAAATTTGGAATAGGAACAGTGTGAGAGAGAAAAAGAAAAGATGCAACAAGAAAAGAATTTAAAATAATAACTGCAACATTAATTTACTAAGACGACCTAATCTTAATTAGTGGTTTTAGCATGCACTACTAACCAGCTTTTGAAACATGAGAAACATGGTGAGTTACCCTCGTGCAAGTTCCAAATTTCATGATTTTTTCAGTTGTCTGTCCAGCCCCCACGTATTTAATGTAGTTCTTTGTTTGGGTTTACAGACGAGTTTCACAGATTGAGAAGGACTTTAATTCCTAGTGCTTCCCTTGTATCAATTTCAAGACAGCTGAACGGTTTAGAAAACTAATTCAGTAACTGACAGTATCTGAATGCTGAACACAGTTGCTGGGTTTTTGCTTTTACTGTTACAAGACATCCTGATTTCCCTGGCAGTCTTTTTCTCTCTGTGTTGAATACACCATTTATTGTCCCTTCTTCGAAAAAAAAAAATTATCAGCTGAGAACAAAAAACAGTCTCATCTACCAATATTATCAGCAATATTTTCAGCTGTGGGAGGAAATCCATGTTCACAAAACCAGAAACCAGCAGAGTCTGTATTAGACTAGCCAAGCTAATTCTTAGGGACGATAGAATTTGGATTAACACTTCATTCAGTCATTTTCCCCCCTGTTTTTTGAAAGATACTATCCTCCTGAATTTGAAGAAAGAGCACCACAGCTGAAAAAAAAAACCCCAACCTCTAAATGAGCCTGTTGAATCTAGAGGTATTTTCCTGGCAGGGAATCACTGCTAATATTTTCAGATGAAAAGTTCCTAGAACTACACCAAGGGGAAGTTTGTTAACATACGGTTTTGGACTGTTTCTTCTCCCTGAAAATAAGGAGTGTATCTTTATGGATAAAAACTGCACTGGAAATGAAGATGGACAAAAATCCACTCATCTTTCCTGGAAAAAATTCTAGTACTAGTTGGTCTGTCCCAGATTAGAAAACAAAATGTAAGAAAGTATACTGAAAAAGCTGGGAAAAGAATATCCTGAAGAACAACAACACTTTTCACTATAAAATGAATACATTAAAACAGAAGTTTGGAAAAAGAGTTTCCTAAAGAAAAGAAAAACCACCAGAGAGAATAATACCCCTTCACAGAAAAACAGGGAGAGAACCTGTGTGTGATTCGCCTCTAATGATTCCATTTCAGCCAAAATGAAGACAGGTAATATTAGGCTATTGATGTTTTTCTGGTTGTAGAACTGAAGCTATCCTGACAATGGTTTAGGTAGCTTCCTTGGATAAAAGGATGCTCTACCAACCTCTAGCAAATCTTAGCTACAGTAGGTTCATCAGCTCATTACCAGTAAAACACTGACACAGAGTGAAACTGCAATTCATGACCGAGAATTCAAACGAAATGTCCTGCAGGTCTTCTGAAATACCACTGAAAACAGCCTGTGAAGTTAAATTAAATGTGTACAACTATCTTTTCTTGCTGTTGTGCTCTGCTGATGCTGAATAACAGGACAGCTGATTTTGTGGGACAGAATGAAAAAGGACAAACATGGGCTTAGATATGCATATCCAGAGTTTCATTTGCACAGTTCTCAGGTGCATTAACACCCACCTTGCACCCACACAACAGGAATTCTATACAGGTCTTAACTGATGACTCAAAGTCACACACTTCACTGCTGGCATATTATTTTCATTTGTTTTCATGCTGTTCTCCAGGCAGGGCCAACCATGCACCTGAATTTATCACATTAACACCTATAAGCATTGATAATTGGTATATGAAATATTTAGTTGATTTCTTTCAGCTGTTACATCAATTTAATGGCACAATTGCTGCTATGAGCTGTCCTGAGGCAGACTAGGCCTTAAATTCCTAGTAGCTGTTAA
Organism: Origma solitaria; assembly: GCA_013397895.1. Lineage (NCBI taxonomy): Eukaryota > Metazoa > Chordata > Aves > Passeriformes > Acanthizidae > Origma > Origma solitaria. The sequence goes on along the minus strand of VZRL01005187.1, from coordinate 685,448 downwards.
CAAAAAGCCAACAGCACTGTTACTGCATGAAGTGAAATCCAGACTTAGCACAGGTGTCTGAAAGTTACTTTCTGACAGGCTCAGCTCACAACATGGTTTGCATGGACACACCTTCGCAGTTCTTGCTGAAAAGAAATTCACAGAATTTTCTCTTAAGACCCAAAGATTTTTTTGTAGACACAGGAAATGTTTAGAACTGTATGCTTATAACACATACGTAAACATGAACTAGGATTACCTTCTTCAATTGAGTTTCCATCTTCAAACATTCTTCTTTTTTCTGCTCTAATGCAATTTCCAGTGTCTTGAGTCTTGAATCTTTCTTCAGTCCTGATGAAGCTAATGATGAAGCATGTTCCTTAAGATCCAGTAATGATGTCTAAATCAAAAGATGTGGAATAATTATCAACTAATTGCAATAGCTTCTTTCTATTCTGTCTTTATTTTCTTCCTATCCCTTCACACTATATTCAGGATCTAATTTAGAACAACATACTTTTTCAGGATGTTTATGTCACTAACTTAAGACAGCCTGAATTAATTCAACCTTTCAGGATCAAAATAAAACCTTGTCTGAATTAATTTTAAAATAATTTTTAAAGATGGACAATTCCGTAAACTGGAACTTGTGCTCCAGTGACAGTCATGTTTAAGAAAAATTGGTTTTCAATAAAATTGTGTTTAAAACAATATGTAGTTAGCAGATTTAGCCACTGAGGGGGTTCAAAGCTTTTTGGTATACAGCTTCCATGGGGTGAAACTGATTCATGCTCCCTAACTCCAAAAGACATCTCAACGTCTTTCTTTCTAAACCATTTTTGTGTTGTTTTTTCTTTCCCCATCAAATGCTCATTTCCATGTATACATATTTTTGTATTGTTTTACTTTGACTGAGTTTTGAAAAAAGATTGTAGGTACACAAGAGAGAAACAGAGAACATTTATATTTCTCTCATACAATTAAGGTAATTTGTCCAGCCAAGTGGCTCATTACCAGCAATCAACTTAATTAATCAAAAAAAGACTCGAGAGTAAAAAGAACAAGCAGTGTTGTTTGCATAAAGGAACAAACATGATCCTCATGCTTTTGGCACTCACAGCTTTGATCAGCCTCTGCTCTTTCCTCCCTACATTCACACAGGAGAAACTTGTTCCCAGCCTCCCCTTGTCTATAGGCACAGCTCAGTCAATGCCATCATGGACCGTCAGTCATTCACCACTAATAAGATTAACTGCTGCAAACAAGGGCATGGCTGCTATCCCTGAAAAGGTGGTCCTGAAACACTGCTGCTTTGCACATTATCAAACGTTGTATTTTACCAGATAAGCTTTGTTCAAGGGCAGTAACTATAAAGCAACAGTTTTCTTCATCTCAAATGAAACACAAATATACAACAATTCTACAAACAATTCTATCCCAACAGATTTGTGTTGCTGGTCAACCTCTTTCTCTGTGAGATCTCCTTGTAAAATGCTGACTCTCTCTTTCAGGTCCTTAATGTCTTTCTTGTAGTTGTCGATCTCTTCCTGTTTTTCTCGCTCATCTCTGTCACGCTGCTCCTTTAAACGTTCAATGGTCTTTTCCTGACAAAAGAAAGCACTCTGTGAAGAAAACCCCTCTTAGTCAATTCAGCTTCTGAGGCATCGTATCACAACACTTCTGACACACTTTAAATGAGAAGGAGTGTGTTGTCATCTTCCTTTCTACACAGTTGTAAAGATCCCCAAGAAGGAGAAAACTTGAGAAATCTATGGATTGCTGTGAAATACCAGGCTTTCTGGATCCCTGAAAATTCACAGTGTTGTTACAATGCAACCCGATTTATCTGCTTCTGTTTATCAAAATTAACCTAAACATAGATGTGCTACATTTTGCTTCCAGATTTATTTAAATCTTATTTTTCTACAAAGTACAGTTAAATCCGTGGTCCTTCAGAGAAGAAGGGGTGTCATGCCTATGTGACACAGGGATGTACATGCAGTAAGAAAAGGCAACAAAATAACTTTTCAGTACACCAGATATCAAGGGAGCTTTGGTCATCTTGGAAGCTGAAGGGATGCAAGCAAATTCCCCAACCTCAGGAAAGATTTTACCATAGTTCATAGCCCTGGTTCTCTGGCAATCACAAAAAAAAATACATATAGTTACTCCAAAAAGTTGTCCCAGCCAGAGGGAATGGCAAACTCCGTCTCTGAGCCGGTTATCTGCCGAGAATCGAGCCCAGAGAGATGTTAATTTTCGGGGATAATCCCTGGGACTCCTCGCCGGAGCTCCGCCGCTCCTCCCACACGCGGCGTGCTGCAGCGCCCTCTAGCGGCCCACGCGCTCCCGGCGAGGGGACGGGGCCGCGGCGTCAGCGCCCCGGGAGCGAACATTCCAGAAAACGGGAACATAACAGGGAACGGGAATGTCCCTGCGAACGGAACATTCCAGAAAACGGGAATATCCTAGGGAGCGGGAATGTCCCTGTGAACGGAACATTCCAGAAAACGGGAATATCCTAGGGAACAGGAATGTCCCTGCGAACGGAACATTCCAGAAAACGGGAATATCCTAGGGAGCGGGAATGTCCCTGTGAACGGAACATTCCAGGAAACGGGAACATTCCAGGGAACGGGAACATCCCAGAAAACGGGAATGTCCCTGCGAATGGAACATTCCAGAAAACGGGAATGTCCCTGGGAACGGGAACATTCCAGAAAACGGGAATGTCCCTGGGAACCGGAACATTCCAGAAAACGGGAATGTCCCTGGGAACGGGAACATCCCAGAAAACGGGAATATCCCTGCGAACGGAACATTCCAGGGAACGGGAACATCCCAGAAAACGGGAATGTCCCTGCGAATGGAACATTCCAGAAAACGGGAATGTCCCTGGGAACGGGAACATTCCAGAAAACGGGAATGTCCCTGGGAACCGGAACATTCCAGAAAACGGGAATGTCCCTGGGAACGGGAACATTCCAGAAAACGGGAATGTCCCTGGGAACCGGAACATTCCAGAAAACGGGAATGTCCCTGGGAACGGGAACATTCCAGAAAACGGGAATGTCCCTGGGAACCGGAACATTCCAGAAAACGGGAATGTCCCTGGGAACGGGAACATTCCAGAAAACGGGAATGTCCCTGGGAACCGGAACATTCCAGAAAACGGGAATGTCCCTGGGAACGGGAACATTCCAGAAAACGGGAATGTCCCTGGGAACCGGAACATTCCAGAAAACGGGAATGTCCCTGGGAACGGGAACATTCCAGAAAACGGGAATGTCCCTGGGAACATCCCAGGGAACGGGAATAGCCCTGGGAACGGGAACATTCCAGAAAATGGGAACATTGCAGAAAACGGGAATATCCCTGGGAACCGGAACATTCCAGAAAACGGGAATGTCCCTGGGAACGGGAACATCCCAGGCAACAGGAACGTTCCAGGGAACGGGAACATTCCAGAAAGTAGGAATCTCCCTGGGAACGGGAACATTCCAGGAGGCGGGAATATCCCTGGGGACGGGAACATTCCAGGGAAGGGGAATGTCCCAGGGAACATCCCAGGGAACGGGAACATTCCAGGGAACAGGAACGGTGCCTCTGGACACCTCAGCAGCAGAAACAACTCCCGAAGGAATTTCAGGGCTTTCCACACTCACTTTTTCTGCGAGTGCTTCCTCCAGCGTGGTCAGGGCAGTGTCAGTGTTGGTGGTGTCGGCCTGCAAGGATTTCACTCGATCCTTTAAGCTGCTCATCTGCTTCTCCTTGTCTCTCAGCTGTTCTTGAAGATTTTCGATCTGGAACAAAAGGAGTGAATTTTAAGACAACAGAAAGCAAAACCATCCAAAATCATCTTAGGAGTATATTAAATTATTAAAATTATTCTTAAAGCAAAGGAAGTAGGCAAGGGACTAATTCTTATAATCCTATACCAAACCATCAAATGATCTAACCAAAACCATTAAATAACAAGGAATAAGTAACCTTTCCAACAACCAGGAAGGAACTCAGAGCAACAAAGTCTAAACAGTATCCACAAGAACAACATAAAAGGTATTATTCCTAAGTTCTGAGGATGTTGGACACTGTAACTGATGGATGACCAATACATTAACAAAGACATCAAGAAAAACATTAAGAAAGGAAAAAGCTGAGAAAAACATTACTGCATATGTAAAATAACAAAGGCACTTGATAATTAAAAAGTTGTGAAAAAATATTATTTTAAATATTTTCTTTGGTACCATCGTATTTTTTGCTACACTGGCAAGTTTTGTTCGTCTTAAATGGTGGCTTGCTATGTGATGGACACAAAATGCCTTTCCCTGGGTAGAAAATACATCAGCCTTGTTTTCTGTACATGTGGAATTTGTCTCTGAATATATCTTTTGATACACTGCACAGACCTAATGCCAACCCCCTTTTATGCACATATGTACATCAAAAGAAACAGACACATTAACATGATGATAACCTGTGGAAAACAAATTTATCAACACAGTAAAGTGTATATAGATTTCTCAGTTGCTCCCTTTTTGTTCCTCCTGTTCTTCCTGCATCAGCAAACACCCATCATAAACTAATGAATGATATGTGGCATGTAAGGCGCCCAACTCCAAACCACTTGTAGCAAGATACCCTTTCAAAGACATTTGTAAGAAATAATGCAACCAGACAGCCCCAAAGGCAATCCAGCCCAGTATTCATAATGGTAAAATAAAGCATTAACTAGCCTTTTGTTTCACCTGTTGAACAGCAGTTGGCAGCTGCTTGGTTACTGGAAATAGAGCAACTATACTCAGGTTTTACTCTTCAAAACAGGAAAAACGTGATTACAGAGCAAATGGCTCTGTAGACATGGGCACTACTGCTTTGCTGTGTGTATTGAAATTACATCTGGGACACAGCAGAACGTGGGGATTGGTTTATCTTCATCATTAGTTTCTATCAGGGAAAAAAGTATAAGGCCTCCAAGTTATGCTCAAAACTAAATTTGGGCACAACACGAAACAAAATTAAGAGCACCAAAAATACCATAACCAGAGACATTATCATGTCCATCAGAAATAACTGTAAGAACTGAAAATTCCATTTTTATCTACTCCTATCTCTTGTTTAATGCCTTGTCAGCATACACTTGTAGCCCACGGAGCTTCAGAAAGAACTGACTGAAGAGTTCAGGGCTGCTGAGGAGGCAACACGCCCAAGAGCGGCCCGAGTGGCTGCTTTTGACTTCAGGAGCTTGCAGTGTCATCAGCTGTCTAGACAGGCTGGCTCTTCAGACAGCCAACCATGAAAATATACTGCAAAGAAGGCTGAGTTATTCTTAGACTCATGTTTACCTCTGGAAGAGAAACACTTTCGCCAGCAGCTCTGTCTGCTCTAAGAGGGGATAGTGCAGAGGGGCTTTGTGCTGTGAGCAACCCACACACAAGAGGCAGCTAAATAATTCTGCTTCAGCACATATTAAGGTGCTCACCAAGGCAACACAAGCGTTTATTTGCACAAGCCTGGTGTGCATTTTCATGTTTCAATTCTGCTGTTTGCTGTGAACAGAGTCAGATGACAGCTGTATGACAGGATAATGTATGAGTGCTGCACCTCCCCACTGCAACTGTACCCTCTGGTATTAAAAAATACTGTACTGTATTTAAAAAAAAAAAACCCAATTAAAAAAGTATTCACTATTTTTAATTACTACCAATCTTTATTCTTGGTATATTTATTTATTTTGCAGGGTAAAGACAGCAATCTATGGCTAAGTTAGCAACGCTGCCCTTAGTGGAAAGGTACACAAAGCTACACTGGGATCATCTGCTCTGCACACCCATTTTCTTGTCAATAATGATTTACTGGAATATTTTTGCCAACATTACCCGCTGTCAGGCACTATCATGTTTCAACTTGGGTGATTTATTCTTAGTTGTGTGGAACTAATTATTTTGCCTTCCAGCTCTGAAGCACAGAGGCCGAGGCAAGAGAAGCTTCTTCTGGCATTCTGCTCCAAAGGCAAGGAAGTGTTCTACCTCTTGCAAATACAGACTCAGTGAAAATCCCACACAAATGCAAATTAAAAACAGCCCAGAGATTCCAATGAAACATATCTAGTTAAATATCCATCAAGGCCACTAGATTGCCAGATTCCTCTAGTTAGAGGTTACTAGATCCTGTGTATGATGCTTCAGTCAAGAAATTCTCCTGTAAAGACAGTGTCCACCCTCTTGCTATACCCTGGGGCATGAGGAAATTGAACACTACCAAAACAATTTCTATCCTATCTAATTCCCATTTTCAGGGAAGCCAATGTATATGTTGTTCTTAAGTGTTGTCCCAGTTCCAAAGCACTGCCTAGAAAATATTACGCATTAGCAATGACTCACATCCTTAGACAGCTGTAAACCAGTTAAATTTAGTTTAGGAATTGCTTCATTCTGAGGAGTAATACCAATGGCCGAACCCAGTTCAAAGCAGAGTGTCTGAATCATAAAATCCTCCCATGGACACTGGGCAGCACAAGGAAGAGGTTTGACCTGAGAGGGGAGGCACTCTCTCCAGCCCACCGACACTGCTCACGTCTCAAAGCATGCAGACATTCATATGAATGGACAGTACCTTACGTAAAATGTAATTCAATAACAAAAGTGTAAAACCTGGTCAGAAGAGATATCATCTGGCAATATGTGAGACATTTGGTTGGCAACGTATGGTTAATAACAAAATCCATAAAAACATCTCTATCACTAAATTCTCTATCACTGGTTTATCTTAGAGCTTCTCTCCTTGTTTTTGTTGGTATTCATCAGTTAAGAGACTGCAGCCATTATCCACCACCAAGATTTCAGCCTTGCTGGCTCATTAAGACAATTTGTTGGTTCCAACTTGAGTGTGATACTTTCATTCCCACAAGTAATTCAAACCAAAACGCTGCTATTATAAACAGCCAAACAAAATAGTTTAAACTCTGCTTCTCCTCTTCAATGAAGTTTAGATATTACTCATTTATTTAATATATATTAAAATGTCATTATACTGAGAACCATGACTGAAATAATCTGGTAATTAATTTCCCAATCTAATTACGAATAACATCCATTTTGTTGAAATCCTGGCCTAACCATGCAGAATAACATCATGCTAATTCTCCTTTCAGCAGTGTCCTGACATTATGAAGCAATCTCTAAGACTGTGTTTTCCAAAGTTTTACTCCTACGACCTACTAAACACAAAAGGATTAAAACCCCAACTATTAGGGGGATATTTGCTCACTCCTGTTCCAAGTCTCTGAACAGGCTTTGACAAAAATGTGCACAGATTTCACTTAGGGAAGTTCATTACAGAGAAAACACAAATACTAAAAATTGGAGTAATTTCATATTGATGGTTCCCAAATGTTCAAGAAAAGGAAAATCAAAAGTACTTTATTGTGCAAGGCTGGTAAAATGACGGGAAAAAATGGACCTAGTAATTGTTATCTCAGATCTGATATTCTGTTTTGTAAGAAGCAGAATAAAAATAAGAAGTTGCAGCATTGCTTTTAGCACATCTTAAGGTTCACAGGGTTAACACTTAAAGGAACATTTTAGAAGTGTAAAGTGAAAAAGTTTCTACACTTACAATTAAACTACTTTACTTGGATAAACCATGTGCAGTATTTCACTGATAATTATTGTGAAACAGTAAATCGTCATGCTATGGCAACTTGATCTCTTTACTCAGCAATACTGATGATATTTCCCTGCCTTGCTTGAGATTTTGGGTTTGGTTCTCCCCAGAGTAAGGACACGGTGACTACTGACACCTCCCTGCTCAGAGACACACAGTGCAGTGCTACATATCACACTCACTGCAGAAAAAAGGGCAGCGAGAAAAGACACAGAGAAAGGAAAAGGCTTAACCCCTCAGAGCACTGAGATAAGCAAGAATGGAAATCAGGGAGCAGAAAAGACCAACCATTGAGGCAGAGCAATGGACAGGATGGGCACATGGGATTTAATGTTGATTATAAAGGAAATCCTCACAGCAAGCTAATCTCCATTTACATTATCACTTAGGATTGCTCAAGCAGAAGGCTGTACAACTTGAACAAAGATCTTAAATTAAATTACAATTCTGACACTGAATTACTTTGTCCAAATCACTGATTTATTATGATCAAAGATACACTGTAGGGTAAAACCCTACAGGTAACCCAGAGGGAAGTTAGTGGTCCATACTCATAAACCCTAAAAATTTTAAGAACCTAATGTATTAAATTAGCACCATCATTTGCTGGAACTCTTCATCATGTAGAGGAGAATCCTAAACATCAAATGCATGCTATTCTGAAACAAAAGGACTTTAGATTCTTCTGCTGACACTACTCCATACTGACCAGTTTTCCATCCTTTGGATGAAATCACAGACTTGAGAGCTATTAATATACCTGTGCCTTGTGCCAATCCTAATTATGGCATAAATATTGTGCAGAGACCCAGCTTAGAAGAATGCGTAGCCTAGTGAGTTCAAAATTTGCTCCTGAATCCAGGGGAACATTGATTTAAACTGAAAAATTCTCCTTCCTTGTTCTAGTGAGGATCCCTAAGCTGACTAACACAATCACCAATGTCTGTTCCAGACACAGCTCAGACAAAACCCCCAGGGGCAGAAAACGCCTGGTGACCAAAGGGCTGGAAATTGTGAAGTCTTGCAACCCAGAGAGCAATGAAAAGCCATGAGGAAGACTGATGTAAGCAACCTCAAAAATGGCACACAGCCTTGCTTTTCCTGCCTCTTCAATCATGGGGAAGTTTGTGTTTGTCTTGCATGACAGTGAATACACCAATAAAGCTTATTAGCTTTATCTTGCCAGAAAAACTACACGTTTAATTTATAATGAAGCAAGGGGCCCCAGAGTTGGCTGTCTTCCCAGATCCTTTCAAGAAAGCAGAATTTGTCAGTCCCCCTACCTATGAGTAATGTCCCGTCTTGCCAATCAAGAGGTTATCTCAAGGCCCAAGGAGGACATAGTATTAAAACGTCTGCTCCTCTTTCAGGGATACTAAAAAAGTTCCTTCCAAATATGACAGATTTGCCAGATTTGCTGAGTTGTGGTTTCAGATGATACTAGAAACTCCAATGGAGTTTTCTTGTAGCTGAGCTATTGCTATCCATCCTGTGTGACACTACTCCAGCAGTGTGCATCAGTTAAAACCCTGCATTATCCGAGCACAATAGCCAAACTACAGAACCAACATTGTTAACCTCACACGCCTGTGTTCTTTCTTTGTTTGAGCCTCCTTATCTACGAGGATTGCTTCAGAAAAAAAACCATCATGCACTTCAGTTACTAAAGTCAACAGGCAAGATTATTTAATATCATCAATATAAATGGAGAGAATATTCCTTACATTAGGTCTGAAAATCAGAAATTGACTTTCTTTCAGGCATATCAGAGCAACATCTGATTTTTTTAAAGAATATTACCATTTAAAAGAATATTACCATTTAAAAGAATATTACCATATTCCCATCTGGGAATATAAGTACATATGCTACATACAATCCAGTTGGTTTTATTTTTATTGTGGTATCACAAAATACTCCAAAATAAAAAAGTGGAAATATAAAAATAAAGCAGCACGTTCTCCACTTCAAAATTCTAAATTCTAACATAGGCAGGCATAAAACTTTATTTTGAATGCCATAGTAGCTGCAGTAGCAGTCATAACTGTGCATTAAAAAGTAATAGCATAAATAGTCTATTCCTGGGGTCAGTCCCTGGAGAACACACTGTCACCTGTACTGTCACCTCTAAACTATGCACTGTCTGCCATGGAAAACACTGTCTCAGGCTGAGTCTGTGGACCTTTCAGGACCCATATTCCAAATCAGAAAAATGTATGTTATTACATGGCTCTAAATCAAAGATACCAAATCTTATGTACTTAAGCCTCCACTGAGAGGGAAGGGATCTACCTGAAGCTGCTGTAACAAACTCTGTTTCGTAATAAACCATCTTTAAAACTAAACTAGCAAGGAGTTGAAAAATGATGTGAAGAAACTGTGTTATTCCCCTGCCTTAATATCATCTTATTAGTTGTACATTCACAGAACAACAATAGAAGAACAACAGAAGAACAACAATAAATGACACACCATGTCACCTGAGCTGGGCTGCAATTACTCTAAAAGATCTTAATGGGTTGTCAAAGAACTGGAAAGTCAAAATGGAGGAGTAAGAATCCTACTTTTGATCACGGCTCACTGTAAAATGAAAATAAATTCTGTGTTGTGTCCTAATTTTCCACATGGAAATTAAATAATTAATCTCCTACCTGGATGGCAGAAATGAAAAAAAATCTCACAGGATAATTATGCTGAATTTGAACTCGCATAATGAAGCCTCTTCAGTGTTCTCTGGCACTTTCATTGCTACTACAAGTACTGATTTGAGAGAGATGAAGGATTAAAAGCATGTATAATTTTTCCTATTATTCCTCTAATTGAAAACAATACTATTATCTAAAAGACCCACCCCCACATGGTAAAGCAATTTTGAGACTGTACTGGTGAAAAGAAAAGCTGCTGGAGCATCTTGGAGACAAAGGGCAACAAATAAGCCGGAATAGCTTCTAGAAATTTCTAAAAGCCACAAATTTCAATTTTGTTTTGTTCAGTGGTCATCAACAAGCCTGTAACAAAGGTCTGAATGAAAGAAAAAGCAGCAGCAGAAGAGGTCTGATATCCCTTCAGGGACACAGAGACACAAGTTCCCCATGACCCTCCAGGACACATCTTTGAGGTCACGTCTGTCAGATTTAATAAAGAAGCTGACATGAGCCTGTAGGGGATGTTTGGTCTTTTTTGTGGCGTTTGAAATCTCTGAACTGGGTTTAGAACCAGTTCAGTGGCATGACTTGAGACCTGGAGTAAAAAGAGCCGAAGTAGAGCTCTTTCTGACAGAGATACTCTTACAGAAATACTCTTGCAAGTATTGTGGATAAGCCAGAGAGTCCCTGAAGGAAAGTTCCTCTTTCATCAATTCCAGCTGAGCAGAAAGTCCAGAAAATCCACCTTTACCTCCCTGCAGGATCTGGGCTGATGAGCTGAGCCTAGATGGTGCTCCTCCTTAAACGTTCATGATCCGAGCACGTAAAAAGCACAGAATAAGCTCACCTACCTTGCCCACAGGGACGTTAGAGAGGCAGAAAATGATCCAGTCTGCAACAGGAGGGCACATGCACACCCACTCTGGGAATGAACGTGCAGCCCATCTTTGTTGGGAGAGCCTTTGCTCTTTGCTGCTGAGTTATTCTTTGCCATAGAGCTCACACAAATTGAGCCTCGGGCACACTGTGGGGATGAACAATTGCCTACAGTGTGGACACCATGGAACTTGTAAGCACTAAATGGCACTGTAGAGAGTCTCAAAGGGATCTCTCAAAGCCCATCCTGCGTTTTATTAATTCTTAGAAAACCAGATATTCATTCGCCTGGTAGGCAAGTTCAATGTCACACCTTGGATGGAACTACCATAAACTGAGTTAGATGTTTGAAAATGCAGTTCCTTCTCTGAGCTCTCTCATCTCTTCAGGATTTGAGCAGAAGAGCTGTCTGAGGAGGTAAACTTACTTCACAGATGAGGGAATAGAAAGAAAATAAACTTTAAAGCACAAACACTTAACTTCAAAAGTTATGAATACTAAACCAACACTACTGTTGTTGTAACTGTGATCACTGTGATTTTAAACAACTGAGTTATACATTTCATTTGCAGCCCTCTTCTCCTGCCACACAGTGTTTCTCATCATTAAGCATAAGACATTTATTCTGATTTCTAAGCTTTTTGAAAAGCAGAGGACATGTGGAGAAAGGCAATGCTTCTTATTCAAAAGTGCAGGAGCATTTGAAATCTTCCCAAATTCCAGCTAAACAAGTCAGCACAGGCACCAAAACAAAAAAAAAAAAAAACAACCAAACTGCGTTCTTCCTTTATCACAGGTCAATTATCACACAGAGCATGGGGAGTTGCCAAAAACACAGCTATGTTCAGACACTGAAACTTGCATTTCATTTGCCCGCAGCTGCATTGCACAAAGGGAGTGTTAACCCCGTCCCCAAGACAAAACACGACCTGCCCCCAAAGCAAGAGGTGATTGATTCCCTGCCCTGTTTTTTGGGGTTTTTTTTCAGCATACTATTACTTTTTTTTTTGTCCCCAATGCAATTTGCCTAAAATGCTTTGATTGGAGCTATCCAGGAGAACAGGACCTCAAAGCCTCTACATCTAAAAGCCTGGGTCCTTACTTTCCAATCTGAAGAGGCCATGTACTTTTAAAAGCAGCAATGAAAAAAGCTGAAAAACCAGGCCAGATGCATGAAGACACAAGATGGAACTGTCTCAATATGCATTACAGTGGTCTCAAAAAAAAAAGTATTAAAAAAAAGAGAACCTTTAGAACTGCCTATAAATGATCTAATGAAAGATCATTCTCAAGTATCAAGTAGGGCAAGGAAGAAAACGTGTGAAAAAACAGTGTTAAATGGCAATAAAACAACCTCAGTGACATTTAACATTTACGCAAATGTCAGATTCCCCACCTCTTGGTTAAACATTCAGCTGGGATCTCAATCTATGTCTGCTGCGTGCATGAGCAATTTTGTAGAACAAAAAGAAACACAGCACAAAAATCAGAAATCTGTGTTTCTGAAAAGATGAACAGTCAACAAAATGAGACTGTGAACACTGGGAATTAGGGCTCTGCTCTAGAATTATTAATGACTTATTTATGGCTAAAGTCCATGCCTGGACTTTCATTCCCACATTATGTTTGCTGTAACAGAGCTGAACATGACCTAAACCCTCATGATTTATGGTTATAGACAAGAAGAAAAGGCATTGGCCAGGTGTCAGAAATTAATCAATATTCTGAACTATGAATATCACAAGAATTCCATGGAATTGTTTAAAGGTCTAGGGAAAAAATAAAACAAAAAAACCCACATCCACAGCCTAATACATTGAATAAAAGCTCCAAGAACAGCTTCTCTAAAGATACAGAGAGGAAAATATTCTTCAAACTAAAATTTATTGCAACACATGCATTTCTCTCTCTTTACCTTGTGTAGCAGAAAATTGGGGTATACTGTGTGTGCAATTTGCCAATGATCATCCATAAGGACATTCATTGCCCTAGGACTCGATGCCCTTTGGGAAACCTCTCTAATTTGTCTGACAGGGTCTAGATGATTTTTTTTTTACCCAGACCTCCCCCATTTCACTGATAAGGTCTACATTTTCTAATCCAGAAAGATATGAAGGATAGACTGATTATCCTATTCTAGCAGTTCCCAAGAAACAGTAAGTATGATAAAACAGCCTTTCTAACAAAAGTTACACAAAGCTCTTCACAAACTTGCCAAGTAGGTTACAGAGAAATCATCCTAATTGCTTCTGCTGATAGAACTCTCCTTCATTTAGTCACCTACTGCAGTCACAGTCAGCCCTGTGCTTCAGATCAGTGTGGCTCAGGTAAGGTGCTGGGTGTGAAAGCATTGTTTTTTCAGATGATGTGCCCTCATAAAATGCCTCAGACACTGGTGATATTAAAATGGAAGCAGAAGCAGCACATGCAATCACTGAAAGGCAACAACCTCTGTTCTGAATTCTCTCTTTTTGTTAAAAATTCAAGCTGAAATTCATCCTTCATCATATTTCCATTATATCAATGGACTCAAACACCAATCTCCAGAATGTACATTCTAGTTCAGACTCTTTGATAGCTTTGGAAATCAAGATGCACCAGAGACATTTCTCTGACTTAGAGCGTTCCAACCTCACCTTCTTCTGAAGAACATTAACTTTGCGTTCCTTCACCTCCAGCATGTCCTTGAGGTCGTGGATCTCGCCTGCTTGAGTGCCCTTCTCCTCTGCCATCTCCTGAATCTGCTTTGTCTTCTTATTCAGCATCGTCTCCTTCTCCTCCAGACGCAACCGCAGCGCATCCACCTGCACTCAGAAATGCACAAGGGTTGTTTAGCACCCAAGGAGAGACATTTTGGAAAAGTTAAACTACACTTCCACAGGGAAGTATTACAAATAGATTCAGAAATCTAACACCCCTTTCTTTAAGAATTCAACGTGCGTAAGACTGGGATAAAACAGTTATCACAAGTGACAGGAGACTAAGCAGTAAAAATAATCAACTGTGTTATTCCCAAACTACATGAGGATAATGCTCCTTCTTGGAAAATCTCAAATCATACTTCGCACATAACTCAGATTCATATCATACAATAACGAATTTTTTTTCCTCAAAGTAGAAGCCAACACAATGTCTTGTTGAGATGCCTGTTTCTCACATGCAGGGAAACTGACCCCTTTATTTGAAACAATACTAATATTTAGAAAATAAACATTGACTTGTACCAAACAGTCACTTTATATTCTAGGTTTTAACCAGAATAGTAGCTGAGCTTGAAGGTAATGAAAACAGAGCTCTTTGCAGCCACTGCAGATCAACACTGGGAAGAGGTTACCTTAGGATGCCTAGAATATTTTGACTTAAAAAGCAAAGTAATAGTTTAAATCTGACACGTTTTCTGCAGCGTGCAGTTTCACAGTAAAGATAAAACTGAACAAATGACACAGAACAGGACACTGTGGGAGCAATTTGGACACACAAACACACTGAGAACTCCCATGGCCTCAGTGAATTTAGAAACACACTCTGGGAACTCTGGGGTGTCCTCAAGCTGCAAAACTGCACATTGAGCATCTTTTGCTTTTCCTTCTGCTTTTCCATGTGTTAAACAGAGCTCACAACACAAAGGAAATGGGAGAAGGAATCAGAGCTACCTGAATATAAATTTGATGAGAAGAATAAGGTCACCACAGAGCACAGACTAATCTCGAAGACCATTGTGGAATACGAAATCCAACACCACCAACCTGCTCGAGATACCAAAAGAAACCCACTGACCCCTATCCACTCAGCATTCAGACAGAGCTCAAATCTGCCAGCTTGGCTGCTAATCTTATTTGACAGTATCAGATTTGGTTCCTGTTAGCTGAATCCATTACAGGACATCAGTCACACAGAGTAAACAGGGTGATCAATGGATTTCTTGGTTCTTCTGTACAGAACAGGGTAGCAGAGACATGAAGAGAAAAGATGACAAGTGCTGGACAACCCCAGCTAGGGTAAGAATTTAGGAATTTACTATGCTTTTGGTTTTTCGAGCAATGTTTAGCTTTACCGTGTTATTCTAATTCCATTTCGAGTTGCTAATGGAAAAGTCGCCTCTGAGGCTCTGCATTTCCAGCGTGTTACACCCACAAAACCCTTTGCTGTTTTGTCTGCCTCCTTTCACACCGAGCAAGAAGCACTTGCCAGCAGGGAAAAGCGCTGCCCTGCTCTCGCCATCAGCGCTGCAATCCTGCTGCCACCTCCACGTCTGGAGCCTTCTCACTTACACATACGTTATTAAAATCACATTCCTGACCTCTCACCCAGCAAGTGGGGCATGGAGTAGGATCTGCAGGGATATTCGAGCACCAGGTCTTACCCAAATATGATTTATAGGACGGCTAGTGTTAGCAATGAAAGGTTTAGCAGGTGGATCAGGTTTTGTCTTCTTTTTAAAAACGTGCAGGTTTATAGATTGATTAGGTATTTTTCTCTCTGGATATCTTCGATATTAAAGCTAAGAGTCACATTTATTAATTCTTGAAGGGAAACTGAAAATCTCCCTCACAAGAATATCCACATACTCTCAACAGTTGTGTTGCAAAATATTTGAGACAGTCCAGATGCCTACGGCACAGCATTAAGTGAAAAGAGAACATCTGCAAATAGAAATTATCCCCAGAATGCTTTCCATTTTCTGATTGATTATTCTCTTTGAACTCTATATTAGCTTAGGGTTTGGTGTAAATTGCATTCCTGGTTTTATTTGTGTGAGGTCCTTGCCTAGGAAACCACAGAAAACACTTTCAGAAGTATTTTCAAAGGCTGGCAGGACACACAATCATCACCTTAGCACTATTCCTGGCAGAACACTGCACTTGTTTATTCATGTCAGCTCAGTTTACGTATGGCATCCTCCCACAGTGACAAGAATTGAGGTCTGTGGGAGTCAGGTGATGCCAAGTTCAACAGAGTCAGCTCAGGATTTTCTCAGGACATGGAAACGAGCAGGCAAACATCTACTGAGGTGCTGATGCCCTTCTCCCGGATTTTGGGTCTTGGATGGTGTTGCCTTAACCCTGGCTTAACCTAGCTATGGACTGCCATGACTTTAATTGACACGTGGCAGGTAAAATCTCACAGTGCAGCTCAGGCTGGTCCTCCCTGTGACCCCGGGCTGGCTCACCTGCCCTGCCTGCCCCTGGAGCGTCAGCAAAATCTGCACCCTTCAACAATGGCACCTTCACCACAGCAAGAGAGACCAAGACATTGGTCACTGTCACACTGTCACCTCTCTCCAGGGGGATACCATCCCCAAGACTTCCATTTCCTCACTGTAAGAATGCTATGTCAAAAACTGTGTTGGGAGCCACTGGTTTATCTTCAGAGAGTTTTCCAGAAGCACTGAGTAACACTCCACTCAGGTTTGTGACCTCAGCTCAATGTTTGCAGGTGTCAGCAACATTGCCACCTTCACCACAGCAGGAGAGACCAAGACATTCCCAGGCACAGGGGCCACTGTCACCTCTCTCCAGGGGGATACCATCCCCAAGACTTCCATTTCCTCACTGTAAGAATGCTATGTCAAAAACTGTGTTGGGAGCCACTGGTTTATCTTCAGAGAGTTTTCCAGAAGCACTGAATAACACTCCACTCAGGTTTGTGAGCTCAGCTCAATGCTTGCAGGTGTCAGCACTGCAGGTAGTGGTGCTGCTCAGTCTTGTTAGAAACACCCAACTCCCTTTTGCACAGTCCTCACTAAATGTAATCCATGCTCTGTCTCTGATTTGGCAGAGCCCACTGCAGTTTCAAAATGCCAGTAAGCCCCAATAAAGAAAGATCCTTAGACAAATGTATGTTCTAATGAGACATTAAGAGCAAATAAGTACTTCCTCAAAAGCAGATTCATTTTTCTACTGAATATTAATCTGAATTTGCCATAGGAACAGACCAATTACAGAACCATGCAGCTTGGGCAGTATACAAAAATAAAGGATATCATTCTCGTTGGTTAATGCAACTTCCCACTGAAGCCACACAACTTCTGGCACTGACCTAAGCTTTAGGGCTCACTGAGTAAAAACTTCATATGGATAAAGCCTTAATTCCAACATAAATACTGACTTATTTTTTGCTTTGTTTACAAAGTGACTGTACAATTTTAGAGCTATTTTTAAAGGTTTCTTCACCAATTGGAAAGTTAACCACAATATCCTCTCCACCCAGTGGCCCTCAAGATAAACAACCCACAAACAGCTCACTGCTGTTTGTAGTTCTAGAGTGGCAGGTGGCAAATCCATTTTTGAGATATTATATCAACAGCTTTCCCCACCTAACAGCAGGTTGCTTAACAGAAGACTAAATAAGAGGTAGAGGCATATGGAGGTATTCTCTTTTCTTTTAAAATGTTGATTTAAATATTACTTTAAAACACCAAGATGTTCTGAATAACTGTCAAGAGTATCTATCAATAATCTATAATCAAGCCTTTCTGGTTTTAAATAGTCTGTTTCAATTCTGTACATTTTAAGTGAATAAATATGGTATCTACCATAGCAACTGAAATTATGACCCTCTACTGAAGTCTTTTAGGTTGTTAATAAAGTGCATTTGTTCAAGAACTTCAACTCTCATGGGCAGAAAAGCACTATTTATTACTTAAAAGTGAGAATAGAAACGTGCTGCTAGCTTTGTAGGTTTGTCACAGTACTGCAGAGAGGTTTAACATATCTGTATTCTTTTCAGTCACTGCAGTGGAACAAAACCTGCAATTTACCTTTGAAAATGCTTATTTACCTAACACCTACTTTCAATAATATAATGAAATTTAGTTTTTTTAAAATAAACATGAACTAATCTAGGGTACATTCCTGAACTAGCAAAAAGGAATAAACAAATTTAACAAGAGGTTTATGATTGTAAACTGGTACACTTCCACAGTTCATACCCACTACTGCAACCTCAACTTGTACATAAATCTGAGAATAATCAGAAAAGCCATCTCCGAACATCAAAAGATTCACCAATTTTGCCTAAAGGAAAGCTAAACAAGGGTAAAAAGTTCAGATCTATTCTGTTATGCTCTTGTAACATGGAACCTTCAACCAGTGTCACCCCCAAATTTCCTGCACGCCTTTTCCACAGCTCCTTTGGCTTTGACTCTTTTAGCTGTAACAACACAGTTTTTGATGCTTCACTGCCATCTTTTGGACTTCCACTAACATTACAATTTTCCAAGCCAGGGAAGGAAATGCTGTCTGTACACAACAATTCATGCTTGCTCTTCAAGAATGTCCAGAAGCAACACATTTATCTGTATTTATTATCTGTCTGATGTTCAGCTAAACACCTGGGTCTTACAGTATGGGAATTTATTAAGCATTTGATATTGAAACACAGTTTTGAAAATATTCCTTTATCTTGGAAAATGCATCATAAAACACGAAATCCCATATTTTAAGAGTAAGCACAGCCTTACATGCAAGAGTTCCTGTGGATACAGACAGTGGCAGCGAAGCCTCTGCAGGGTCTATAATATTGGAAAAGTTCCTTTTCCTTCTCTACTCCAGCTACAGTCGGTGCAAATAAATCCTCCAGCTCAGACATTGCTGGAGGATTTATTTGCATTTTTGTATATTTGCATATTTTATTTGGATTTATTACTCCTAATTCAGCCAAGCACTTTCACACACACATTTGTCCTCAGATCAATCCCCTGGCCTAGAGAACCAAACACAGAATCCAAGACACAAAGTGCTCGGAACAAGCAGCACTGAATGGCTGTAGGATGGTACAACCTAAGAGGAGAAGAAATTCTGGATTTTCCCTCTTTCTCTGTGCCAAGCCAGTAAATAACGAATTGCCCATTTCACCTCTGTCTGCAGGATGGCAGCTCTTTGCTCCTTAGCTGTCAGAGACTCTTTCAGGACCTCGATGTGCTGCTTGCTGTCAGAGAACTGATTGGTGAGGGTCTCCAGCTTGGTCTGCAGGGCCAGCAGCTCGGTGTCCTTGCGGGACAGCTCCTGCTTCACCTGACCGATCTGAAACACAGAGAGCCGACAGGCAAGGGGAGAAATAATTTAATAATTTTCCCTTCCTTAATAAAATTACTGTAAATGCACATAACTATCAACAAACAGTATGATATTCTCAGACCATCCCACAGAACTATGAAGCTTTCAGTTATCTTGAGTGAAAGGCTGGCAAAAATTTGTGTCATGAGCAAAGGATACAGGGAAAGAGAGAGGGGAGCAATGTCATCCATTTTTCAAGAGAGGTTCTTTTTAATAGTGGCAGTGTTTTATTATTCACCTTCCAAAGGACTGACCAAACCCAGACACTTGGCAGGGAAAAGGTTTTCATGAAGATGAAGCAGAACTGGAATGACAAAGTAGCCCTACCCTTTAAGGCCAGAAAAGATGAGATAGCTCCAGGTCTCTGAGCGGCACAACATTTGCTTTGAAATGTCAAATCAGCAAGTTGCCCTCCAGCTCTTCACCTATCAGTGCAGCCTCACAGAGGATGGAAAGACACCTTTGCTTTCCCCACTATTTACAAAACCAGCATTTTATTCTATGAAACACCTTTTAGTTTATGGGAGCTTCTAAAAGCAGATGCATGCTTTTTTTTTTCATCAAAACAACATGAAAACTGTTCGTGGAATTGCATTTTGCTGAGAGTAATTTCCTAAATTTAATTTAGTGAATTAAGTCAGTACAGAAATGCAAATTTATTTTAACAAACATAGGTTGGATTATTATTTCAAAAGACAAACAGTAAAAAATGCTAAAATAAAGCATCAGAATGTACTGAAATCTCAATCTAAGTGCAATCATCACCCAGGACAACTTCTATTAGGTGTGAAAAAAAAAGGAAAAAATTTAAGAGGACAGGGAAGTCTAAATGCAGGGTCATGTCCAAGTTTATAATCAATTTTCTGGTTTGCTTCCTATCTCACAGAATAGCAATATTTTACTGCTACATCTTATATAGCAGAGAGGGACATATCTCTAAACACGAAACTGTTTTCCCCTTTTTAATTTGAACAATTTTGTTTGCGACATTAAAAAAAAAATCCCTTGGCCCCAAAAGGGCACATTGTCCAGTGCTTCAAAACAGAAATTAAAGGATATCCCAAGATAAAAAAATTGTTCAGGTCACCATCCACATTTGGAAACGGTGAACATAATAATTGCATAATTAATAATTTTAAAAAATTATTAGAATAAATGCACATACTAGTAGAAATAACTGAGAAAAACTTGGGTAAATGCAGTTTTATCTTGACAATACTCTTTTAATAACAGGCAATTAAAGAAACAAAACTGTTTATCAAAGAGTATTAAAATAGCATCAAAATAAGTAATTAAGGACTCCTGTGTTCTAGTGTGAAACAGTGCACATGAAGAAGTGGGGAAGAAGGACACGTATCTCAAAAAACCTCTCAAATTCATTTTATTAAGTGGAACAATGAGAAGGTATATAAGAATTTACAGAACTACTCAATAAGTTATTGTTCACTTAATTCAAATCTGCTAGGTTGGTTTTTTTCCCCATTTTTACTAAAAGCAAATCTGCTCAGAGGATGCCTCTGCCACTGTTCCAATTCAGCACAGAGGTATCGATGTCACAGAATATCGATGGTATTCTGCTGTCAGCCACCGGTTGCACAATCCTGCCAGGCACAGCAGAACTGCTGGGAAAAGATGAATTAATTATTTACTGCTGGTTATCTTTCCTAGACTATCCAAACAAAAAAGCCTCCTTAAAAAATTTCAGATGACACAAACTTTTTCGGTTAGTAGGCAGCCTGAACCACAGCAGAACTTTCTCAAAAACACAGATTCTTTTTGGGCTCATCTCAGAAGAGATGTTTACCACATTTCATGGCATTAGGATTCCCAAGAAGCACCCCAGGATTGTTGTCTCTAGAAATTCCCATTTCAGAGCTGCAGGCCCACACTGCCAATGTGCTAAAGCTCTTCAGTAAGGGCACAGAGCACATAATTCTGACTTGCAGGAGAAGTAAAGACAGCATCAAGTGCTTCCATCTCCTTGGTGAGAAACGATGTGCACTCTTCTGAGTGAAACTCAAACTTCACAGCAAAGGAATAACCTAAATTCATGCTGCTGAAATCAAACAGTCAGTTTTAAAAGTGTTCAGCATCCAGCTTCTGTTATTTTTAGTGAAACAATGTTAAGAGGGTTCAATGCAAGCTTTCAAATTAGTTTTATTAGGAAAAGCAAATCTCTTTCAAAGTCTGTCCCCAAAATGGGTGCTGAATACTTTTGAAAATCTGCTTCACTAGAGAAGAGTAGGTTATTGCTCAAACAGCTCATACCATTAAAAAAACAGCAACAAAACAAATACAGATGTTCAGCTGGAGAGTGATGTTATTTATGGACACCAGAGCCATGTGAACAAAAAGGCTGAGCAGGCTGTTAGTTCTACTTGTTATACCAAGTCATGGAGAAGGTAAGAGAAGAAAAGCTACCCCAGAAGGCAGAGAGGAGCAAGCCCCAGTGAATGGCCACTGCACACAAAAGAGAGATCTTACTGCAGAGACCTCGGTCTGGAGACCAGCCACTCTTTTTTTCAGGTCCTCCCCTTGAGCCTCTTTGGCACTTAGCTCTTCCTTCAGTTGCTCTACCTGTCACGACATTGTTATGCTTTTAAATATTTATTATTTGTCAGCTTCTAGTCAGCCTGTTTCAGTCCAGGTAACTAAAAGTGACAAAGAACTGAACAGAAGAATCAACACTGGTCACTCATTTTCTCTTCCATTCTTCATTAAGTCTTCTCAAAAGTTTAATGTCTGTGTAATTTCCTACAGGCTGCCAGATAAGAACTTGATTATGAAACAGAAGATGTATAGTTATGGTTATGTTTACATATGTCAAGTATTTGGCACTTATCCCAACAGTTTTGAAACTGGAATTCATAAGGAAATTACGACAGGAAAAAGGACATCAGCTTAGGAAAAATATTATTAATTGTCAAGATACAGCCACAAATTACTTATACAATGTAACACTGAGAAAATAAATCCTGTGCAATTACAGAACAAGGTAGGCCAGCAAGATGTCAAGATTGGAGATGGTTTTGAGTCAGGAGCAAATAGATAACAAAAAGGAGCAGATTTTCTTCCATTTGAATGGAAGCCTAACTGAAGTATGAAAATTTCTCTCATCTCTTCACTCAGCTCAGTCTAACGTACAACTATCATTTGTTTCCTCAATACCTTATTTTTCATGAATTTGGAATGACTACGGTACACCTCCATCTGCTTCATTTCCTCCTCACGTTCCTCTGTGCTCAGAGCTCCATTTGATTTCAGCATCTGAATCTCCTCTTCCAAATCCCGGAGGCCACGCTCCATAGAAGAAATTTTTGAATCCTAAAAATGATGAGAGGAGACAGGTAAAGACACAGTCAGACGATTTGTTAACATACCACAGGACTAAAACAAAAGAAGATACACGTCTGATAAATTATCTGCCCTTGAAATTTACTTATGAAGTTCTTAGAGAAATCAGTGTTCAACTCTTTACATATTAGTGCTCATATACTACTTTTTTAATTTTTATTTTTTTATTAAACTTTCAAGGAGAGCAAGAATTTAGTACTGAAAGAAAACATGGTTCAGGGCAGGGACACCATGGAGGATAAATAAATAAAGGAATACGAAGAAAAGTTCCCTTTCCAAAGACAGCATAAACCAGAGAAATTTAATTCTAATTGAATGGACAGCAAACTATGACTGCAAGAATGGCAAAAAATGGGGTTTGTGGCATTAGTAGTTTAAGTGGGGTCACAAACAGAGAACAGAAAAGCACAGACAATGTGCAACAATCCAGTTTCGATTGGATAAAGCAGTAAAGGATCTCTCAAGTATTCTGGCTCATATGTACAACGTAAAAAACATTTCACTGGTTTAAAAATAACCATTGGGAAAAATAAAAAAGTCAATCTATCATTATCCTCACAGCTCTATAGTATGATCAGAGCTATTCAGTGTACCTGATTTACTGTTTCTTTACAGGTTTTTTGTGTTAGGAACACCAGGAACAGATTTATACAGCATAGAGCTTCATGCATACTCATCATCACGGATATGTGCTTCGGAACTACAATCTCTTAAATTCTTAAATTTTTTCTTATTTCATTTTCCCAAATATATTTAGTCTTTCCTGAAAGACAGGTATGATTTGAAACTGTACTAAAGACTTCCATAAACAAAACCTTTCTAATTTTTTCTTTGTCTGATAAGCAAAGCTGAACAAGAAGCTGATTTTTACATATATAGGTTTTCATTCATGAGATGAGATTTTTTCAAAAGGACCACTATGAAGATTTAGTTGGATCTCCTGCCTAATGTCTTAGGTAAAAGGTGATACAGTATATTTTTGCAACAAAAAATGAGACATAAGAAGGTGAAGTGATATGTTGAAATGGACAACAGTTTCATTTCAGTGCTCAGAATTTTCCAGAAATAGCCACGTGTTTCTCTTTTGATAGTAAAGACACTTAATGTTATCAGATGGTCAATCAGTTTTCATTACAATGGACCACAAAGATGACTAATAAAAGAGTGACAGCAAAGGAAAGGCTTCAGAGTAGAAAGATCGGATATGAATATGGAAAACACTGATACAGAATGGAAAAAGTTGCAGAAGAAAAAAGGAAGGAAAATAAAAGAAAAAGGAGGGGTACAAAATGGAAAAGAACAGCTTGCAAAGACAGTTTCCAATTTTTCAACTGTATTTGTCCAAACCCTGTCTGATGTACTTTATGAGCCATCCAATATGAAATATGATTGCACAAAGCTGTGTAAACCACACACTTGATTGTGGCTCCTGAGCTCTTGGCCAAATGCCATCAGTCCATTAAATACTTAAGCTAATGGCCTAAGAATTCAATTCATCTAGAAAAGTTAGGTTTATGATGACATACAGACATATTTCTAGTTACATGATCCATTCTTTAAGTGGGTGTCGAGTTTGCTAACTTTGTTGATACACGGAACACAAAGCAGTATTTCAAATGTTGATAACATAAAAAGAAAAGAACCCACATCATAAAAACCTACAAATCTTTCATCCTAATCTATCATTCCTGTTCTTGTAATATAATGGACTGAAAGAAATCTGTGTCTGCTGCTGCAGGCAGACAGAAAACAAGTTTCTACTGTGTCTGTCTCTTCAGTGATCAATAATAACTAATAAAACAACAATAGAGAATAAAATGGTATAAAAGAAATATACTTATTTTAAATCACAAGACTGACAAAAGCATATGGTATTTGGCAGAGTAGCCTTTCACATGAAAACCCATTTTCCAGAGAAAAAATTGTGCCCATGCACAATCGTTTACCTTCATCTCAATAACAGTTTGTAGCGCCTTTGTCTTGGCCGTGTCGGGAGCGTTCTCAAACCGACGATGGATTTCCTGCACCAGCAGAAAAGAAAGCAACAGTTAACCAATGGCAGTGCCCCAACACAAACATAATCACCAGGAGCTTCTCTTTCTAATACAGAGCTAACTCAGTGCTGCTTTCTGATGTTGCCACTTCATACATTTTATCACTTCTCATATCACAGAAAGGATTGCCAAAAGCTCATTCAACAGAATCACAGCCTCAGTTAAAGCGGCACAGCAGAAACAGCACCTTTGACTATCCTCTTACTCAAAATAAACTTGAAATGACAGCTGGGTCTACCAAAAAGCTCTATCATCTGCCTGCTAAACTAATCTAAATTCTTGATAGCTGCTCATGGAAGACACACCCATAAAGCATTTGACTAAAGGCTTACTGAAAACAGCAACTATGTGGTTTTATTTCAACAAGTCATAGGTGCAGTTGTTAACTCTCTTTTTCCAACATTTTTTAGCCCAGAGTGGCAACATTTAACTACAGAGGACGAAAATCTTTCTCCACTTGGCCTTGAGCACAGCTGAAAATACACAAGTGTACAGCACATTGCTCTAGAAGCTCAGAGGATGCACACAAGAGGACACAAAGTCCATGTGATATTTCTGTTGATATAAATTCACAGACCTAGAATGCTTCAGACTGCTTGCTAAGGGGAAAAATTATAGAAAGCTGAAACAATTGTTCTATCATATAAAGTAGGGGTTTCAAGCCAACAAATGTAAAAAGAGGAGAAACAATATAGAAATTATTACACTTTTTCACTCTTTGTCTTAAAATAGTATTGTCCTTACAGCACATGCTAATGTTATCTGTAGGAATTCTGTTAAATTCTGTGAATTCTGTTAAAACGTTAATTTTATATGCCATAAAAATTCTCAGGTGCCCATAGAGCACAAACTGTGATGTCAGTTAAGCTAACAACAAATTGTGTTATGTGCCCACACACAGTTTATCCATCCACTCCCCTCAAACACCTAAAGGACAAATCCAAAAATCCATCCACAAATTTGTATTTTCAACAGATGTGGTGAGGGGTTAATATTCTGTATGGCAGTCATCCACACAACTTGTTCCACACCATTAATTATTTGAATGAAAAAGGTAGAGCTGCACAGGGCTTTTCAAAAATACTGAAATCAGTACTTGTGAGATTGTTAAGTGCTCCTACACAGCTCTGAAGAGAGCAACATCGAAATGTGTTGTGACATGACAAGGGCCACAAGAAAAATCTTGCATAAGTCTGGCAAAAAACCATTTGCATAAGTTGATGCCCATGAATGGTAATAACAAAAAAAACCAATAGAAGGTTTAACTGGTTTTAAATATTATATTTCTGTATTTTCTGAGAAGCTGTTTTTACAAGTGTGTTCACAGTGTATGGCGGTATTCTCTGAAATAAAAATCCTCAAAAAATAAACCTGAAAACCACTCTAAATAGATTTGTTTCTCCTAGAGTCAACAGAAAACGTGAGAGCCTCTGGACAAATATTACCAACACCATATGGACCAGAATGGAGCAATACCATTATTATTCTGCTTACCTGCACCTACATTCCCAAAATCAATTTACTCAAAGAAATGCAAACAAACTCTCAGGAGCTTTTAGAAATAGAGCTAAAGAAAAGATTAGAAAGTGAAAAAATTAATATGCCATAAATCTATTTTGGACACCGTATTATTTTTATTTTAGTAGTTAGATAATTTCCACTTGTGCAGTCGTGGCTTCTGACCTGAGAATATAAAAAATAAATATAAAAATCAGCTACTCCTATGGAACTGGAAGAGATGGAATACACAGCAGGAGAATTCCATGTCTGTGAAGGAATGCTAACACAACACTGTCTGCTTCCACCATTGCTCAGTGTCTTCCCAAACACAAAATTCTTCCGAGCTTCTTCCTGAGAAATGCCTGTACCTCCTCTGTCTGAAGTGATGCCCTGCACTCCAGCAAAGGAAATGTCCTACTTCTATCATCTTAAGTAATTCCACTGGGATTCGGATGACATAACCTGCTGAAAAATAACACCTCCCAACTCTTGACTGCACAGTAAGGACTTAATTTTGGCAACATGCCTGTGATCCTGAAGAGCCAGGAAAAAAGCTCCAGGCAGCCCAAAGCTCTCTGGAACACTGATTTAAAGAAGGAAAGCAGTGCACAGATACCCTTCTTAATTATACAGGCTACATCCATGGCTTTCAGTGGCAGAATGGAAAAATACTCATATATCTCTGATGTGTCCACATTCTGTTGTGGACACACATCCCAAAGATGAATGAAAATTAAGATTTTAACCTGTAAAACAGGATTCTGCACAATAGTTACAAACATGGGGCCACACACAAATATCAGGATCAGAAAAATACAAATCCAATTCTTCCTTGCCAGTTATCCAGTCTGATAAAGCAATACAGCATTTTTCCTTTGCTTTACTTTCACACATTAAGAGCTTTCAGATGTAACATTTAGCATCTTTGCACCTTTGAGTGCAACTTAAACTGTTACAACAAGGAGTGGCTCTTATAAATCTCTTTTGTAATTTTTTTTTGCTTTTGTAAGTTGAATGACTCCTTAATTTAAATGTGATAGCAAAAAGGAAAAATAAAAATTATGGTGCAAATGGATTCCAACTTTAAAGTGTATTCACAGGCAACAAAATTCCAAAATGGGTTGTTCTGTCCAAAAAACCCCATTAAGATTCAATAACTAGAACAAATACATGTGCTTATTAAGAAAAGTCAGAATTTAGTCCAAATATTAATTTTTTTAAATCTTAACTGTACAATCCATATCTTTGTACAATCAGTTATGATGTTCTGTGCCAGATCTTTGTATCATTCAGTGGACTGGGCAGTTTTCACTAAAAAGTGTTTGGTTTTAGTGTCCACCCTTGTCCTCCAGGCCTTACTAAATGAATATTGTATCTTTTGTACTTGAAGTTTAGTTTCTCAGATGGCTTTTTTGCCTACCTAGATCTTAGCAACCTCGTTCCAATTAATCACAACGAAATGCAAACGTTACAACCAAAGGAAAATTTTAGGAGCGTCCGTGAGTTCAGTATTAAGGATCACTGCTAATTAAAAAATTATTTAGTAGATATATAAGATAAAACAGATCTTTAGTTGTATAGAAGATCAAATCATACCTAACCTGATTTTCTTCTGAAAGCTTGGGGGGAACATGATGCCCTCAGAACTAACTAAGTGGAAGCTGCAGAGGTGATGGAAACAAAAGTCCTTTCAGAAGTGGAAGGATGGCAGGCAACAGGCAGAAGCTGCGGCACTGAAAATTTGGACCAGAATCTGGAAAGGATTTTACCAGGAGAACAACCAAATGCTGGAGCAGGTGCCCAGAGAGGTGTGGAATCCCCACGGCTTGAAATCGCTGCTCTGAGCAGAAGGTTGCATGGAATAACCTGTGGGAGAGCCCTTCAATCTGTGTGAGTCATTTATAT
This sequence comes from Origma solitaria, assembly GCA_013397895.1. Classification (NCBI taxonomy): domain Eukaryota; kingdom Metazoa; phylum Chordata; class Aves; order Passeriformes; family Acanthizidae; genus Origma; species Origma solitaria. Next base: position 657,410 of record VZRL01005187.1, on the reverse strand, counting down.
AAATATCTTTAGGACCTGCTGCCAGAAGGTGACTGGGTAGGATCACAATTGTTTAGTTTCAGGATTTTTTATGAATTTTTTTCAAAAAGCGCTTGATAACAGTAATTTTAACTTCTATTTCAGCAAGACTTATATATCCTTTTTTTCAGTTCATTTTTAAGAGTCCTATGGAATTTATTCCATTCCTATTAGAAGTTTTGCTACTAAAATGACATTGTTACACAAATCTGGAAACAGCAATCATGGCAGTTCCTTCGGAAATCATTTCTGTATTTTTCCACTTGTCATTTCCTGCATTTGCAAACCCAATCAACATAATTCCCTGGGGAAAAAAAAAAGTGAGTGTATTCATAAAGAGCATAAGTTGAAAAGATGTGCCGGCAATGGCACACACATTGATAATGGAGGGTGCCAATTCCTTTGAAACTCAGTTACCCCTGGCTAAAGAAACTCATCTCTGTTTTGCTGTTTTATTAATCCATTGAGACGATTATTTCTAAATCCAATTAAAACCTCGGATATTAGGACACTCAAGTTTGTTAACAAAAGGCATCACCTGAAGTGAAAATTAAAGCACAGCTTCCCGCTCGTCTCAGTATTTCAATCAGCAGGAAACAAAAGCAAAATCCCTCAAATCTTCGGCATTAGAGTAAAAGCAAGGTGAAATGAGAAAGTAATTCAAACCATCCAATTAGTTGTAAGTAGCAAGTCATTGTGTTGAAATTTCCCTGCAGAAGTGTGAATTCAAAAGCTAAAGGAAGGTCAGTTAAAAATTAAAATCTTAATCATGTAGAATTCCATTTACATATGTGCCATTATTAATTTTTTTCTCTCTTCCCTCTTATTTAAGGTGCAAAAGCATTCATTTCGTATTCAAATAAGCTTCTAACTTAGTCATGGTATTTTCAGTGTTTTTCTTGCACTGAAAAACTTCACATTTGTGGAAACAAAATTCCACAGATCTCACTTTTACTGAAAATAAGTGCAGTTAATGTTACCATCAGCAAGGAAAATATACCTAAGATGTAATTTGTAAACAAAGCAAATCATGTAATACATATTGACAAAGAAAATCTTCTAATATAACAAAACATCAAACGACATTAAAGTTTAAGCATTTTAAACCTCTAATCCCCAGACAGATTTATGCATTGTTTCACATAGTTTTAAAAATCTTGTCTGAAGGGTATGGAAGTGCTAAAATGAAATAGTAAGACATTCTGCTGTATGCCGAATTCATGTAGAAAAAATTCATGTAGCTCATTCATGTAGAAAAAAATAGTTTTGAAATAAGGTCAAGAATTAAGTATCTATAATTTACCTCCCATGCTAGAAAAAGCATATGAAGAAACCTACTGAAATTTTATTAATTATTTCACTTTGCTGAGACCATAACTACAATACAGAAAAAACATCCTGACGGATGACTGCAGTTCTGCTTTTATCCATTCACTTAATACCCACACAATATTTAACTATTGTATAAAAATCTGAAATTTGCTATAAGAATGAGGTGTTTCAGATTTTTTTGTAGTCTGAAAAAACGGGAAACAAATACATTATTTTCCAACCTAATTTTTCAACTTTTGAAGAATTATCAAGCTACCTACTTCTGCACTGAGGAAAGATGAAAATACTTTCGTATTTGTTTGAACACTTTTAACTGTCATTTTCTTCTAAAGTGACATATAGACTATTCCAAACTAAAGTGATATTTAAAAAAAATTAAAATGTGTAAAAAAAAAATTATACATATATGCTATATTATATATACAATACAATACATATAATATATAATATATATAATTATACATATATATATGCTTTCAGGTTGCCCATTTTCTCAAATTTTGACCTACAAAAGCTCTGTGTATTTTAAAACTACTTGCAGACCAATGAAGTGATTCTAATAAAGACATAACTATTCAAATTATCTTCATCACTTCTCCCTGCCATCCTCTTCTAAAGGGTCAAAAGGATGAAGCAGCAACCAAAAAACCAAAAACTTAGTTTCTTGAGCTCATCACGATGGTAGTAAGAGTTCCAGTGACTGAATCTATCTGCTCCTGCAGAACAATCTTCTCTCTGGAGGTATCTTATTTATGTTGCAAAACCTTGGCACAGGACAAAAGTGTCCTTTGAGTTAACTCTAATTGCTCCAATTAAAACTTCTAAATCCTCCGCAGAGCTCGGAGCAGAAGAGGGTAAGAATTTTAACACACCCATGGAAAAATAATTTGTTTGCAAAACTTGTCACAGCTCATTAAAATCCGGTCAGACGAGGGGAACAAGCTCTGGGCACAGCTCGTTGGGGCTCATTTTTAGTCAGCACATCCCTCCCTTTGCTCTGAGCCCCTTGTGCTGCCCTTTGGCCACGCCAGGATGAGGTTTGGATCATCTGGGGCTAAACACACCTGAGTTATAACCTGCTGTCTGCTCTGCCAGGCTCTGCCCCACGTGGAGCAGAGCAATGAGCGCTCACAGGAATTCAGGGCTCATTCCCAGGATGAGGTGGGCACTGTTCGGCTCCCAGTGGTGACAAGGAGGGGTCGGTTCCTGTGATAAGGCCGTGCTAGATAACTGTGATGCTCTTCACAAACAGCACTTTGTGGGGTTGCCATTTCTACAAACGCTGAGAAGGAAAAGAAATAATAGCTTTTTCTGCCATAGCCTCTTTGCTTAAGCTCATTGTGAATGAATGCCCTCATGAACCACCCATTTCGGTGCCTGTTTTACATACAAAACCTCCCTTTATCTGTTAAGCACTACATCCCTAACTCCTTCACTCAGTTTTGTACTCAGCTGGAATAAAAATCCATCTTGTTTGAATGGGACCAATTATTTAAAATAAAAATTTAAAAAAAAAAAAAAAGAAAAAAAAAAAGAAAAAATTCAAAACTGTAATTTACTACCAAGCAGTTTTTGGACACAAAGTATAAAGCTCCTGCTGGTTCTTCCCTTGTTCCACACCACTGTAACATGCAAGCCTTGGCTCTAGAACTGATTTCTGGATAACCTTCAGGATAAAGAGCCTTCTTTCTCTTTCTAAATAAATGGTTGTGGTCAGCCATCCACCCTTACAGTCCTTGTTGGACTGTCCTTACAAGTCTCAGTCTGCCCATAGCACTCCCAAGTGTTTAGAACACCAGGTATGGATGTAGTCACTTCATATTCTCCCATAAACTGCACTAAATAATTTTGTGTAATTTGCACTAAATCTGTGTAGCTGAGACAAAATTATTTCTAGGATTTTGGGGAGTGGGGAGGTTGTCAAAAAGAACACAGCAAGCTTTGTTATCGTCCCAGCTACGGACCATCACTGATAATTCTGCAACAGGCAAGTCGGGAACAAAGACGGTGCAGTTAATGCAACTTGGGAGCTATTCTGGAAGCTGTAGTCCAGCTGCTGGATTTCATCAAGTATTTCTTGCTGGTATGAAAATAATTTTGTTTTCGAAAGTTAAGTCTAGAATACCAACAATAATGATTGTCACTAAGGCCGAAGAAGGGGTATTCAAAATAGCAGCCATCTTTTTATAAACTGTGAAGCTTAAGCTTGTTTTCCAGGGTAGAGGAATGTGATGCAGGCACACAGTTATCTGCTGAAGTCAGGGCATTCTGATGCTCAGTGAGACATTTAAGTTTTCATTACTTTGTGTTCATGAGAGAATGTCCTCTGGATCAGCGAGTTGCTGAATACATCCTGCGCTGGATATAGTATCTTTCCTGTGGACTTATATGGAAAGATTTCTTGAGATCCCCAGAATTCAGAGCAATTGGGAAAAGCCCAAGAGAGGCAAATTGCTTATGGAGATACCTCTCAGTGGCTGCAGGAGAATCCATTTCATAATCTGGATTTGGGAGACTGAGACAATGCCTTGGGAAATGATCAAAAATATGTGGTATTTTCTATATGAAAAATATTTAAGTAGCACCGGACTTTTCAGCCTAGAAAAAGGGAGAACTTAGAATGGATATAACAACCTGAAACTGTGAGTGGCACACAGTTATAATCTTATCAGAACCATAACTCTGACCTCTCTTAGAATTTATTTTCCTTAGGAAATCAGTGCAATCTTTAGTACAGTAACAGCAATAGCAAAAGCTGAAGAAATCAATCAATTCACATTTAATTTTCAAGGTCTTACTGCTTGCCACTGTAACTGCACTGTCTGCCTGAAAAATTGTCTGATGACCTTGAGTCCCAACATGTAGGTTTTGAAGTCAGAAAATTGAGGGACACCTTTTTGGTCATTCTTTAGTATTATTTCCAGCAAATATTTTATCAGAAATCTAATCCCCCTGCAGAATCAGAAACAGTACTAATGGATTCTGACATCTCAGAACTTCTTTTGCTAAGATGGTCAAGACTGCTATTTTAGAAATACTATATTAGAAAACTATAAAGTTTTCTAATGTGTTTGGACACGAAATATAAACACTGACCTCCCAAGCTCTCGCAAATCCCTTTGAGATACTAATGCTTCCTTCAGTATTGAGAGAAGAGCTTAGCAAGCCTTTGCAGACACTGGGAACGCTAGATATAGAACCATCAAGAAAACAGATTCATTTCTCCATTTCTCCACGGCAGCTCAAACATTCCATCGTTAGTATCTGGGGTAGCAAAGGGCTAAAGTAACCCGAAACTATGGAAACACAGATGAACATAACAGGGTCAGCTGAGGAGGCTGACTCAGACACACCAAACAGGTGACACACCTGAGAGAGACAACTTCCAAGTGAGAAACAGAGCGACTGGGAGGCAGAGCCTGCAGAGCATCCTGGTGCTCAGGCACTCAGGTGCAGTCAGCTGCAATTTCCTGTGATTTTCTCCAGCCTGCCAGAGCCCCAGGCGTGAGACTTGAGTTTCGTGCAGGTAAGTCTGAGGTCACTCAGCTCAGCCTCGCTCAGAGCTCAAGGACAGCACAGAGGTACAGACAAAGCCATTCCTGCTGTCACTCAGCTCCTCCAGGCACTGTGTTCGAGGCTGTGAGGGTGCTCAGCTTCAAGGCTGGATCCCTCACCCCATCAGTGGTTTGAGCTACAAATACATTATACCCAGCTTACACTTCTCAGCGAATTGCAGCCACCGAACCAGCGAGGAGTAATTAATTTTATAACATTTGATAAATTGCATTTGCACTTTCAAGTCAGTAGGTCATCTCCACCTCCTCCAGGAAGATTTTTACCATAAAGACTAGGATTTAAATTAGTGATGATTTCCAAATATGCATGAATGAAGCAAGAATTCTCATCTCTCAACATCTACTCATCATCAGCAGGAACAAACGTAACCGCATTCCTAAAAAATTGCACAGCTCCTGCCAGCTTTTCATTTATGTTGCTGGACTTAGAGCAGAAACAAATGGAAGCCATTTGAGGCTCTTCCTGAAATAGTTACAAGAATTGGAACAGAATTATCATTGGTTGCTAAATAAAGGAAAAACTGTAGTGCAGAAACTCTGGAATCATATTATCTTCATTCCAGACACTCAAGAGATTATTGCTCTAAAAAAATAAATCTGGCCTAAATCTGGCTCAGAAATGCAATGGGCTCCAGCTTTCTTATATAAATGCTTGCAAGAGCACAAGCACAATGGGTCAGGCCCTGCAAAACATATGAATAAGAGGTATTAAGAAGATTTATGTGCTGCATACGCTCATCTCAAAAAACTCTTCCAGGCCTTGCTTTTTTGCCTTCTTAGAGAGAGATCTTAAATCTTGGTGTACATGCAGAGCTTTCAAAAAAATGCTGAACCAGGAAATAGACACCAACATGCAGAAAAGGTCATTAGATTCATACACGTGAATATCCATGTACACACACATGGATAGTTATCACTTCATGCCCCCAGTCGACAGATGTAAAATAATCTTTACACAGAATCTTACCACTGCTGAATCCATGTATGCACATATTTATCTGTGCATCTGCACAATCCATGCTGAATTACCAGCCTTTTAGAAGTTCATATTAAAATACTTTAGGAGGCTGGTTGACAAGAAGAAAATGCATTTGGATAGTATCAAAAGTGTAACAACACTGGCTACACAATAACTCATTTTCTTTCATGTATTTTCCTTTGTTTTACTAAGATATTTATATTCTGTATAGCCTATATTTTATTATTATTGGTTTAGAATGATGAATTGTGGAAAAACGCCTGCCACTGTACTCTTTTAAGGTACAATACAGATATAGCACTGGTTTTTCTGCTTTCAGAAGGATGGTGAGAAGGGGTTACTATGCATGCAGCAGTGTCCCTTTAAGAAATCTTTTTTTTGGCTGTGCATCCAGGGCAGCTAATAGTTTTATCAAACACCCTTCACAGCAAGATGACTGTTTCCATGGAAACTGTAGAGCAATCATCCATTACTCTTGCAAAGATTTCTCTCTCTGTGCTCACCTAAATACAGGTAGCTACTTCCTCTCTAACTACAACAGAAGAGAACAATTCATTTTTCAGGCTATGGGGCAATTCACCTCCAGTTTCCTATGGAGACTACGGCACAAAACCCCAAAAGGTACAAGCAAGGAAGCCATAAAGAAGTTTCAAACTAGGCACTAATTTGGTCAAGTCTGTAATGTAAAATACAGCTTATAGAGAGGATGGAAGATTCTTTCTTTACAACTGTGAAATGCATAGGAGACAGAGAAGAGTTTAAGATTGGAGATGAATGCTAAGTTTGGTCACTCACCTCTCTCAGCATGTTGTTTTCTTTTTCCTTCTGTTCGAGAAGGCTTTCCAAGTGGTGCACGTGCATCTCTGCCTCAGCCAAGCGTCTTGTCCGCTCATGGTCCTCCTCGGTGGCTTTTGCTGACAGACCTTTACTCTGCAGCATCTCCAGCAGCTTTTTGATGGACTCATCCCGTGCGTTTAAGGTCTGTTTCTGCGTCTCAATGCGCAGTTCCATCTCCTCCAAGGTTTTCCGGAGCAGGAACAGCTCCTTGGCCTGGCGCTCGTGCTCCGCGTGCAGCCGCTGGAAGTTCTCCTCGGTCAGCTCTGCCACGAAGGGCTCGCTGGTCCTAGAGCTGCTGTCCTGCTGGAACAGCTGGTTCAGGTCCCGCTGGATCCGCAGCTCGTCCTGGAGAGCCTGGATGGTCATCTGCATGTGCTGAAAGAACAGATACATAAAATCAGAGGGTTTCTCTGCTGGAGGAATAAAGTATGAGCCACATCAGTCCCCCTGAAGCACCAGCCAAGAGGAAACCACAATAGCAACGGAGCAACACTGGGTTTTTTAAAGCAGAACTGAGGTAGGACTGGGTTATACTACAGAAAGTTCCAGTCCCTCCTTCTGTGCCTGGCAGAGGTTGGTTAACACTTAGAAGACTCTTGCTCATAGTGAGAATGTCAGAGCAACCTCCAAACCTTAAAGCTGAGGCTCTACAGGTAGGCAATCCAAAGTACTTCATCTATTCAATTAATGCTTGTTGATTGAGCTGTAGAGAAAACCAACTGCACTCATTACATCATCTGTACCTACACAACACCCATCAGGTCATTAGGACTACAACAGCAGTAGCGAGACAATGTCCTCAAATTTTGTTCAAATTAAACAATAACCTACTAGATATAACTTTCCAATTCCACACGAGTTAAGTCCATTTGTATTTGAGGAGCTCTACTTGTTCCCAGCCCAGCTGTGTGTAGTTCCTCCAGCTAACAAACAAATTCCCACATGCTTCCACCTGCCTCTCCACATACTGCCACTGCAGCATTTCCTTTCTCCCAGGCGAGAAAAGAGCTTCTTCTGAACAACCACATCATCTATTAAATGAAATTATTTCCTCTACTCAACGTTGTCTCAGAATCAAACTTGGGTTATTTATAAACATCAATGGACTAAATCACCACAACCAAATTCTTACATTTTTACCATCTGATCTGCTGGGAAATGTCATTTCAGGTTACATAGACAAAAACTGTGTCTCAGACCCACAGAAATAATTTCCCCTAAACATGGAAAAGCCTCCATCGAACTTTTGGGTCAATGAACCAAAATCTATTATATGATTCAAATACATGATGTGGAAAAAAAAAAATTAATATCAGTGACAAAGAGGATTTACTGGTATCCATCAGTCTGTGAAGGAAAGACAAGGAGTTTGGAACACCTGACAATGGCTCAGCAGCTGCCTGTAACTCAGTTTCCCAGGAAAAATAAAGAGGTGGGGCTGGAGGAAAGGTTAGAGTTGAGCTTATGAATAACTCCCACTGTTCTCTGAACTGCTGCTCAGCTGAGAACAAACTTTATTATGTGAAAGGTAACTGGAAAACACACCACAGAAAATGATTCTATGCTTTTGACTCCCACTCTTTTCCAACATGCAAAATGTATGCAAAATGGGCTCTTTTCTCTGCCTTCCAATTTTTTTTATGGTTCTCAGAATAATAGAACAGTATTCTTTACTAGCTGGTATCATGACTAAACTACTTTTTCAGTTAAAATTTCTTGTTTTCCATGTCATTTCAAAGAAAACATTTTCCCCCGAAGGAGCAGGCAAGTTTTACTAGCTTCCCATCCATTTTTTGACTTCACTTTTAAACCAGCAACTATCCTAGCAAGGCAAAATAGTTTCCAAGTTCATGCAATACTAGCCACTGATGCTTAATGCTACACCTAAGACCTGATGAGAGACCTCAAACAAACTTGAAAAACACTGTTGAAATAGTGTTATCTAGAAACAAACATAAAAAAATACTTTTAACACCACTGAGCTTCATTATGTCATACTCTACTGTATAAGTACCAATCATACTTTTGTGAAACAGTTTAATACAGGCAATGCAATTAAAGTCAGAGAAATTATGATGAACCTCTACTTTGCTTGAAATTTATTGCTCTTATCTCAGATCTTGAGATTCCCTATTTTTTTCCAAGCGGTGAATACTGGTCTTTAAGCCTCACTACGAATTTTAACTACACCTGCAAATCACAAAGTCTTTAAGCCTCACTACGAATTATAACTACACCTGCAAATCACAAGGGTATTTTTGTGAGCACAGTTCTCTGGTCTCACTGGTTGTGTCCAACATACTTTTCTCCTGACAGAGCTCAGCACCTTCAGGCTCATCCCAAACAGAAGTCCTAAAGGTGCAAACATAACCACTTTGTAACATAACCTCTGCCTCTATTCCTTCCAGGGGTCAACTTCCAAACCAGGCTCTGCATAGAGACAAGAGTTTGACTTCTATCCAGCAGCCCAAAATTTACACCTCTAAGTAGCAGAACATGATTCCATCTTGGCCTCCACCTACCAGGGCTCACATTCACATTTCCCACACCTTGGCAGATTGGTGAGCTTCCAACCTCCAGGATGACTGCAGCCAATGACGGAGAATTTCCTGATGTTTAGTTCCCAAAATGCTGCTGTTGCAGACTCAGGGTAATGCAATGTACCTACTGCTGTAGTGGTGAGTTTGGGAACCTTGCTGCAGGCAGCTCTTTTCATCTCTCTCTGTTGAAGCTTTTCCTTTTTGCATAAAATATTTAAAGATTTAGTAGGCCTGACAGAAAGTATTAAAGAGAGCACAGCTTCTTATTCTAATTGGTAAAACACATAAGAACAGAAAGACCTGAATAGCAATATTTCTAACCAACTTAAATGTTTATCATCTCACCATTCCAAAGGATGGGGGAATGTGCATTTTAACTTTCTCAGTCAGAAAAAGAAATTTAATTGATATTCTACAGCCAAGACCTGTATTCTAACCTTATATTTTAGATCAAAAGGAGGCAGCCATTGCTACTACCATGATTTTGAAAGAAAGGATTAAATTGTGACATGCTTTCTAAAGAAAGCATTTCCACGCTCATCTTTGCAAGACAGAGCTTGACCTACTAAGCTACAGTGTTTAATATTCCAATATGCATTTGTCCATTTGGGTCTGGTGGCCTCATTCAGGTTATTCATAGTGCAGATACTGTCCTTGTAACTACTGTAATCAGATATAGAACTTCTCCCATAATTTATTCAAGAAGTCTAAATGCCTAAATTGGATCTCTGGGTTCTGCAACACAGGCAAGGCACCTATACACCCAACAATTCCGGAGTTAAGTTCTCCCTAATCTCCTGGATTTAAATTCTAAGTAGGTTAAACCAGGAAAATTCCTTTAATTTTTGAATACCAAGAAAAAATACAGTATGTTCAAGAGAAGCCTGGCAACAATCAACAAAAAGAAAAAGAATGTACTCTTTCCCAGAAACAAGGGAAAAACATAATAGGCAATTATATGACAATGACACAGAGATGTGTCACAATGAGGTGGGAAGCACTGCTACATTCTGCAAAACTCAACGATTTAAAAAAAAATTCTCTTACACCAGGAGAACACTGAAAGCTCAATCATGAGCAGGAGAATACAGGGTCATGGTAAGGACAGGGAGAGAAAGAGAGGTCCTACTAGAGTATATTTAGTGGTGTGAAAGCTTCCACCTGGAAGAGAGAGGTTCAAGCTCTACCTCATTTTCGTATGACCCCAAGAAGGCTCCAGTCAGGAAGCAGTAAGGTGTTCTTGGGTGGATCTCTAACAAGGTGTTCTTACAGAAAGGACAGAGGGATTCTGCTTTGCACAAATATCAGAATATTGACTGACTTCAAAAGTCATAAAGGGAAGAGGATCAGGGTCTTAGTTCAAATTAGCAAAGAGACCCCTCAGCAACTCCCACACTCCAGTGAGCATCCCTAACCAAGCCTATTTCCTGCTTGGGTTAATGTCATCTCACTCTTCCCTAATTATTAATCAGAAATTTCACTCTGCAGGGGAAAAAAAAAATCCTAACAAAAATTTTGCCGAGATTGGCAGATTTAATAAAAGCTTCTTATAAAAATATTACTGACAAACTTAGATACTGAAAATTTCCTGGTCACTTCCACTGTTAACCCCCAAAGCCAGTACATCCTGTACTGAATGACAGCTTTATAAGGTACATATACTTGGCAGTTTTCTGCCAATTTACTCTGCGATCAGTTCTGGAAACACACAGGACAGGTGTGCTGCTTTTGGCTGGGGTAGAGTCATTTCTCTTGACAGAAGTTCGTATGGTGCTATGTTTTGAATTTGTGACCAAAACAGTGTTGATAACTCAGGGATGTATTTATTTTTCAGGCTCCAACACAGGGACAAAAAAAAAAAAAAAAAAAGTTTAAAAGAAGATGCAAATATAATTTGTTAATCAAACAAAAACTAGGTTTTGGAAGATGTCAGTTTACAGCTAATCTGTCCTTCAGCCAATTATTTTTACAACTGTGAAAAAAAAAAAATCCCAAGCTTTCAGCTATAAAAGCCTACCCAGGTCTGAAATGCATTTGTATCTATAAACACAGCCTTACTTTTGTTTTTAGTTCATCATGACTACAATGCTATTTCTCTAGAAAGGAAAGATACAATAATTGCACTACAGCTTATTTCAGGACAATTCTGTAAGGTCTACACCCTCAAATGTGCATCACCAGGAGAATGTAAAGGTGATTTTCCTGTCAGCAAATCCGCATGTGCAACCACAAAGTTTTGCATTATGGCAATACCTCTCACGTTTTTACGACAAAAGCATTTCAAACATTTGCACGAGGATGAACGGCACTCAAAATGCAAAATGTCAGCATATGGATTTGGCCATTCCAGGGAATCTCTCTCTCCCTCTCTCCCATGCTCAAAGAGTTAATGTTTTGGCAGCGTTTCTGGGAAATGGATAGTGCTGAATGCAGGCAGAAGCAAAGGCCTGGCTGGCAGAGGGAGTCCCTGCTGACATTCAGCTGCAGCCCACGCAAAGACACTGAAAAAAGGGCTAATGTCAGGTGTCCAGCAGGGCTGGGATGAAACAGAACTTGCTGATTCCAGAAATGCTACATAGTCCCTGTAAGATGGATCAGGGCCTTCAAAACCCTTATTTAAATGGAAATGAGTGGGTGATTTTTATAATGTTCGGCTTAGATACAAAATACTGCTATGATTTTAATAGGATTTAATTTGTGAGAGTCAAAGAAAGAGACCTGTATTTTAAAGACAACCCTACGTTGCATTATCTCTGAGACAGCAGAAGGGGAAGATGGTAAAAAAGTGTTGCAGATAAAGAGCTTAAGTTGTCAGAAATACATTTGTCAGCTGAACTAGACTCACACAAAATGATTCATTTAAGGGGGCAGTGTGCAGCAGCCTCATTCCTTTGCCCCTGATTTGTACAAAAAAAACCCAACAAACCCCAAACCAGCCCACAGGAATGAATTTAGAGCCCGAAAGTAAGCAGATCAGGAACAACCTACTAAAGCTGTAGCCACAGAAGAACAAAAACTGCGACACAATCACCACATACACAGTGTACAGGTACATTAAAAAAACACTGCAAGGTAAAATAAGTGCAGGACACCAACTCCCAGTGCTAAATGTCCACATGGAAGAGTTTATCTGTGGTAAACATCAAGTAGCTACCAAAAATAAAGGTAGGCTGTTTCTATGGTCAAAGTATGTACATGGGCAGCTTCTATAGAATACCTCATGCACCGTAAAAATGTATTGATTCTAAAGAAATTTTTGCACATACCTGTGTGGTAAGAATAAAAATTCTGATTAAGCATAGACAAACCTATTAAAATCCTGAAAAACACATATTTATCAGTTTTTGAGCTATGAATATAATTCCGACAGTTCTCTGACTTCCTAAGGGAATTTGAGCTCTGTGGCAGGCACCAGAAATGGTCTAGCAGGTAACAGAATTCAAAGGGAAATTATTTCTGAAGTCATATCAGTAAGTCCCAGCTACTCTGTGTTTACATTTCCAAAGGTAGGTACTTCTACATCAGTAGTTTACTGTGCTTCAGAAGCTTTTTCTCATGCAAATCTTCCTAGAATCTACATTTCGTACCCTTTGAATGTCAGCATACTATGATCCTGGAACTAAGAAACTGGATTCTTTTAAAGCGCCCCTCATCTTTCTTGAGAATAGGCATTCTGGGATTAGGGCAAATATTTAGAATTTCTCATTGGAATCAACAATTTACATACTGACTTTAACCTCTATTTCCCACCAGGCTGTCCAAATTGGGTTAGCATTACACTACTTAAACATCATGTTTTATTTATTTACAAATATGAGCTTTGATTTTTTTTGTTCTTATGCCACTAAAGAAACAAGAGCATTTGCATATTTGCAGTTTCATCCACTGCAGTAAAATAACTCTTTCCAGATTCTGTCTCCCCTGTCTGGCAAGCATAAGCTTCTTTTGTCACAAACTGTGCAGATAAAATGGATCCTCGTGCAAGAGTTTTGTAAAAAAAATATAAAAAGCCAACACACAAACATCAAACTGATCTATATTCAGGCCAGCCATGACAGAACTTGTAGGGTTCGATCTTAGCCTATTTTGAATGTCTACACAACACACCCAATTTCATCCACAGATTACTTCTAAATTGCATCTGTGAAATAGGTGCTTCAGAGCCAAATTCAGCTTCTGTGAACCTCTCATCCCATGAAAGTAATTATAAATTATTATGGCAGCTATGGGAAAGAGAATTTTAACATTTACATATGTAAGAAAGTCTGATATTTTCAAATTAATAGCATCTATATGAAACATGACTCATTTGTTAATAGATTAAGAGCTTTCCTGCAAAAATGTATTATTAGTCACCTCAATTAGGGAGGTCAGCAAATCCATCTTTCCATTAGCTGACGCGAGGAATCAATCCAAGATAAAAGGTGCTCTGCTCCACAACCTTTAATCTCGTGTTCAGTACTTTCCAACACGTGAGCATACATCAAAACATGCTCTAAAAAGGAAAAATAGCTGCTGATTTCTAATGAGAGTACTGCATGAAAAAAAATCGATGCAAAAGAAAGCTGCTGATTGCTTAATCCACATCACCTTCCCCCTCACCCCTCTCACCCAGATTTAAACCTTCCATACTAGTTGGTTTGGAGAGATTACAGTATAAATCTCAATGCACATATCCATGTGTCCCACAAGGATATTTTCACCAAAATACCTTGAATAACTGCATTTGCATGCATAAACTAAACACCTCTCATGTAAGAGTATAAGCCTGGGAGTAGGCTGGAAATTTAAATATTTCAAGATTGTGAATGCTGAGGACTGAAGAAACAATTACAAGGTAGGCTCTGACACATAAACTGCTAATATTTCAAATAGCTAGTTTTAATGTAAAACAGCAAGTTTTCAACTTCTGCTTGCCCACAGCAATAGAATACTTTGTCCCTCATGACAGAATGGAATCCTTCACCTGCAAACAACAGTGGAAAATCTCCTGAGCCACCCAATGCTCAGAGACTGTGGATTGACCAAAGTGTTCTTTCCACACTTGTGTCTCTAGAAATTGAGCTCTCAGCTGAAGAAATATTTGTAAGCCCATTAGACTGAACTATCAAACCTGGACAGCAGCTCATGAGCAATTTAAAAACACTGAAATTTATTGATGTTTTGTTTGTTGGCTATTTTAATGCATTTTCTTGAGCAGGTAAAGCATCAGATGACCAGATATGGCCATAAATGTGAGAAGACTGCACACAGGACTTGAAATAACAGAACACCTGATATTCAGGATCTCATAAACAGCATTTGGCTGTACTGTGACACAAGGAAAGTTCTTGCCAAAGGGTCTTTACCCCATATGCAGCCAAAACAGGGAGAGAACCAACAGCAAAAACAGACCACGTGTAGAATGCAGCTTTGCCACTCCACTCGTAGTTTTCCTTGTGGTGATTAGATGGTGACCTTGCAAGGCAAAAGTCATCTTCAGGAGATGATTAGAGTGCAGAGACACTGTATTGTCCCACAACTCATCCCAGTGTTTCACAAGAAGGCAGAACCAATTTTACTCTGTCATGGTCATGCTTCTTGCTCTGCTGTTCATAGTCTCTCCAATGTGCCTTCCTAACTGATTTCTATCCTACACAGAATTTTCACTGTTGCATCTTCTCACATTTGCCTTATCATCAGTTCTTCAGGGATAGCAAACCAAGTTTACTGCAAAAGTATTTGCACACAGTTTTCTTGTTTTAAGCCACAATAAGGAACAACTGCAAACTTTCACACTCAAAAATCCAAAAGGCCTAAAATGATTGCTGAAACAAGAGCAGTACCCAGGTCTATCAGCCACTGTAGAGGACCACAATATGTGCATTCCTACATTCAGAAAAACCAAAACCAAAAGCAAAATCAACTTATTCATTGTCCCTTCCTGAAGTAAAAGCTATGGGCCTTTTTGAAGTTATCAATGCACTACAGTCAGCCACAATGGTAGCAATTATTTAAAGTCTATTTTACAAGATTACAGCCTGAAGTTCTCACAATTAAGACAAGTTCTTGCCAGACAGAAGATATGCATCCCTTCCATCTCTGCAACTTTATTAATTTCCTTTGAAATGCAAGGAGGAAGAAAATAGAAATCTCTTTTTAACGAAGTCTACAAAAGCAGCAAGTGATCACTGGTAAGACTCAACTAAGCCTGTGGCTTTTGATACAATACATGATATCTTCAGCCCTCCACCATGAAACATTGGCTACACTCACAAAGGAACAGACTTGAAAATCATCTTTTCTGGATACGTCAAGTCTCTTACACCAAGTACTGTTTTGGGAAGACAGGCATTTCAAATGAATTACTAGAATTTCAGGATAAATTTAGAAAATGGCTGCAGCAATCACTGTCCCTGTGAAAGAACATACAAAAAACCTCTGATCAAAATGTTCTGGCACTTACCCTCATGTTGAAATGACAGCAGCACCTTTGACAGCACAGCAGAACACAGCACATTGCACTGAGTTCTAGAGGAGCTCTGTGTGGCTTTTAGGAGGCTGAGCAGCTTTAAGAGATAAGCAACAGAAAAGCATGAAGTGAACTCGGATAGCTCTGGAAATGGGAAGGCCTAGCACAACCCATCCAAATAGGAAGCATTCAAATTTCTGGGAGATGTACCATGACAATGATGGATGCAGCTTTGGAAGTCCAAATTCAAAGATTTTCATTATTAACATCTTTACTGGATCCTAGAATGTGATGGAAAATACCCGAACAGAGAAGCTTTTCCATTCAGGAGAGCAGTTCTTCGCCACAGACATCTTTCAGCTAGGAACAAGGATTTTCAAAGCGAGAGGCAATTCCCTCTTGCAGCAGTGCTCAGCCACCCACCCCTCCAGACATCAGGTGCAGTAAGCTGAATTCTTGGTAGGCATCAGAAATCCATCTGCTCAGAATGTGAACTAGACAAGCTAAAATGATATCTGCAACAGGACTGACAGCTAGAACGACTTGTGTCAGGGAAAAGCTTTAACACTGTCCTGTCTCACCTTGCACATCACTCTAGGCATCGAGGGAATAGGGAAGAACATAAAGGAGATCTGACTTCACAGTAATAAACATAAAACTATCCAACACTGAAGAGTCTTGCACTGCCCATGGATCAAAAGGGACAGTTGGTATAGATTGATAAAATCATTTAGGGTAAATCTCTCACTGAACAAATACTGGCTCTTGATAAATCTTTTCAGGAGCTACTTACTCCTGAACTAGTACCACACGGCCATTCAAGCAGTTTGTCATGCTGTTAGGCTTCTTGCACAGCAATGACTGAACTCTCTTCCTTCTTTATATACCAGGCTGAGAACACATAACTGTTCCAAATCTGCAGTCATGGAGATAAAATGGATAGAAATGCTGTGCAATGAAGTCTTCTGGTTCTTTATGCAGGACATTTCATAACCAGGTGCTCTGCATTTAAACACAATTCAGAGAACCACCTTCATCTGCTGATAGATCTGCATGAAGAGGTGTCCAGACAGAAAGGAGGATGTATTCCCTGCTGTGAGCTCGAGGCATCAATCCACCAACTCTGTCTGAACACAGAGAGTCATCTCAGAGCTACGTGTTTTACAAGAGCCTGTTAATTCAGAACTAAAACCCAAAATAATTGAAAAGGGCTTGTAGCACTGAAGATCTGCAACACTCACTTGTCTAAGGTTAGACATTTCATTTCGAGGCAACAGAACAAGCTGGCACTGAAGACTCAAATTCTACTCATCTCTTGGGTATGCTCTGGGGCCAAGAAAGAATTAGGGGAAGGACCCTCTCTTTTTATCCATCTCAGTGCCGAAGGCTGAAGGAGCAATGGTGATTTTTATTTAAATACAAAGTTTAAGGCACATTTCAGAACAACCTGCTCTACTTTCCCAGAGAAATAAACCCATATGTTAATTAAATGCAGAGTTTAGCCCTTTTTCTTTCCACTCAAATGGATGCCTAGATTAGCTTTACTAGACAGAAGATTCATACACCTAATTAACACAGAAACCCTGAATATATTACTAAGAAACCATTCCACAACCCCAGACTTCATAATCCTTAAATTCCTTTTAGATTTCACCTAGCATTAACATATGTTTTACTCATCATTAAAACAGTCTCTTGGCAACACTTTCTTGAGATACTTTTCCTGTAGAGATTCACGACTGGGTAAGGAATAAGGAACACATGAAGAGTTCTCCTCTATCCTTTCAGGGAACGAGGAGGAAGAAACAGGAAGAGCCAGCAGATCAATACCTGGCCCCGAGCCTGGTGGCACTGGCAGGATTTTGCGGTTTTTAATTATAGATCAGTTTACATGACAGCAGGCCTGCTGGCAAGGGCCAGGGTACACCTGTCTCCACGGGGAAACAGGATCTGCCCAGGAGCCAGCAGGGCTCATTGAGAGCTCCAAACTACATCGCAAGGGGGAACGGAAAACAAACAGGCTCGCTCGAGATAATATATGTTAAAAATAAAATCCCATTATTTGGTGATTTTTAGCAGAAAAGGACAGAGCAGCTCCTTTCGATTAAACTACCACAAACAATTCAAGAATAAAAAATAGTGCTAATTCAACTGTTTTAATTTAAGTAAAAGCAGCTGAAAAACAGCTAGTGATTAAATTATTCAAAATTTTATACAGAATAGGTGGAAAAAAGCTTTTTTTAAAAGGTAAATCACTACTTGAGCTAGTGAAGAGTGATTTATAAACTCAAACCTGAGCTACTGTCAGACAAAAAGCATATATAACAGGGACTAAAATCATTAAAAAATTGAATCTTTCCTTGGTCAAGATTAAAATAATTTTTTTAAAAGCTCTGGAGAACAGCCAAGCAAATAATGTAATTGCATTTCTCTGAGTCAAAAATCACCATCCTATCACTTTCTAACCATCGCTGCCCTCGAATCCTTTGGACAGCAACTGTCATGTTTATGTATGTGCTGAGATAGGCAGAATAATACACCAGCACCGAAACACAGCCACAAAATAAAGAGTAAATCAAACTGTTACAGCAGAAAAGGACTGAGAGCGATAAATAATGAATGAATAAAGGTTTTCAAGAAAGCATTACCATTTTCATGGTCTAAAGGTGTGAGCACAAGATTTGTATGGAGAGGTGGAAACTCCACCAGCTGATAAACAGAACAGCTCTCAGAGCACCCCTGTCCCTCATTAGGCTTGGCTGCTTTTGTATTAAATCTCTGAAACTATAAAGCAGCAAATAACAAATACAGTGAATTAATACTGGTTATGTATTTAAAAAATATTGTTTTATCAGTCTGTGATTTTTAGAATTCAGTACAGGTTTACTGCATATTATATTTTTCCCACTCCACACGCACAGCTCTGCTCGCTACCCCACAGACACCTCTGTCTCACAGGAGCCAGTTAAGTGTAATGAACTCCCTCCAGAATATCCCCCCGAATTTCCTACTGAAACTGAGCAATGTTACTCAGAACAACATTTCTTATTTTGTTCTCAGATTGAAAATTGCTGCTTATGTCCCTTTTCCACCCCTTAAAAAGGAGGTTTCGACTCCCAAAGTTTGCTCCCTCTTCTCTTGGCTGTATCATTGAATCTAGAGCGAGATGTTTCACTTTTCTACAAGCCCTGCTGTGGTCACCAGCCTCTCCTTGGAGACATTTTTTTCCCTTCAAAAAAGGGGTAGGTATTGCCATAGAGATAATCAGAATATTTAATGAATTTTAATCAGAATATTTAACTAATTTATTAATTATTTAATATATAATTAAATATAAATTAAATATCAATTAATTATAATACAAAATAATTAATATGTAATCAATAATAATTATATAATAGAATATTATAAGATAGACTATATATTATAATATATTATACTATAAACATTATATGTTATATATTAAT
>VZRL01005187.1:599254-638193 GCA_013397895.1 Origma solitaria | reverse complement strand
CATATTATACATCATTATTATATATTATTATATCATTATATATTTTAATAAATTATTATAATACATTATAATATATAATATATATTATATATTTTATATAGATAATGTTAGATATATTATAATACAATATTATCATATAATATAATCCAATACAATATAATATAATAGTGATTAATTAATAGTAATGATTAATAATTAATATAATATAAAATGATTAATATAATTAAATAGAAATTAAATATAATTTAATTCTATATTAAATATAATATTTAATAATATGCCCTGAAAAAGCTGTGCTATGATAGCACAGACATGACTGCTACAACTTTATAACAACCTCTACTATCTGTTTTAATGAAAATACAATAGGTCAAGCCTGTTGCTAATATGAGGTTTCTATCTGAGCTCTCTTCCAGAAAATAAATACTTTCCTTGAAACAAATCTGTGCATTACCGATGTAATAACGAACAACACTTAGACATAATGGCGCCTAAACACTAAGCATACCTTAATTTTCCCAGAAGACAGACTGATAGCCTTACAGGAAAATTCAGTAATTTCTTTGGAGGAAGAATTTAACCCTCCAAATCTCAGTGCATCATTCTCCTCGCAGCAGAAGTGCCCATGAGTCAGGGTTGACGCCAGGCAGAGGCACAATGACCTTCCTGTGCGCCAACTGCTCGGCCTGGCAGTGACCCAGCAGCAGCTCTGCTCCAGCCAAGAATTCCTGGGCTGTGGTTCTGTGCCCTCCCTGGCTCCAGCAGCCCTGCTTGTGCTCCCAGCATCCCAGCCAGGTGACAGCCACAGCAGCTCTGTGCCCTCCCTGGCTCCAGCAGCCCTGCCCACACTGCCAGCTGCACACCCCCAGCATCCCAGCCAGGTGACAGCCATGNGCAGCCCTGCCCACACTGCCAGCTGCACACCCCCAGCATCCCAGCCAGGTGACAGCCACGGCAGTGCTGTGCCCTCCCTGCTCCTGCAGCCCTGCCCACACTGCCAGCTGCACACCCCCAGCATCCCAGCCAGGTGACAGCCATGGCAGGTGAGGGCCCCCCTGGCTCCAGCAGCCCTGCCCGCACTGCCAGCTGCACCCCCCCAGCATCCCAGCCAGGTGACAGCCATGGCAGGTGAGGGCCCTCCTGGCTCCAGCAGCCCTGCTTGTGCTCCCAGCATCCCCGCCAGGTGACAGCCATGGCAGGTGAGGGCCCTCCTGGCTCCAGCAGCCCTGCTTGTGCTCCCAGCATCCCCGCCAGGTGACAGCCATGGCAGGTGAGGGCCCTCCTGGCTCCAGCAGCCCTGCCCGCACTGCCAGCTCCACACTTCCAGCTCCAGGTGACAGCCATGGCAGCTCTGTGCCCTCCCTGGCTCCAGCAGCCCTGCCCACACCCCCAACTGCACACACCCAGCACCAGGTGACAGCCAGGACAGCTCTGTGCCCTCCCTGGCTCCAGCAGCCCTGCTTGTGCTCCCAGCATCCCAGCCAGGTGACAGCCACGGCAGTGCTGTGCCCTCCCTGCTCCTGCAGCCCTGCCCGCACTGCCAGCTCCACACTTCCAGCTCCAGGTGACAGCCATGGCAGCTCTGTGCCCTCCCTGGCTCCAGCAGCCCTGCCCGCACTGCCAGCTGCACACCCCCAGCATCCCAGCCAGGTGACAGCCATGGCACCCACATCCTCCCTCTCTTAATGACAGCAACTGCATTCAACCCAAACAGAAGCCCTGGGTACATTCTGACACTACTAAAATAAATACGATGTGTGATTAAGGCTTCAAAAAGACTAAGACATTTATGGATTCTATTATTTCTCTCCCTCCCCACACCAAAATCTGTATTAGGGATGCTAGTTGAAAAGATAAAACAATTATCTTAACCAACTGTGTTTAATGTTCCTAATGAAAAGTTTCAAGGAGCCTTAATTTTTTATTGGTATGTCTGCTCTGAATACATTTTCAGTGAAGGGATAGAGCATGAACAATAAGTCACTAAAAATAACTGTGCTGACACAGTGACTTAAATGAAAAATCAAGTATTCTTCATAAGTGATTTTAATAGAAAAAACCCACAATTATGTAAAATTAGTCTGACAGAAAAATTTCTTTTATTACTTAGAAGCAACAATCAGAAAAAAAAAGTGTGTTTTTAAAAAGACCAAGTTATATATAAAGATGATGACAAAACTCATTAGAAGGTAACTCATGCAATGCTATCTCTGGTAAAGATAAATAGGATATTTTATTACAGGCAAAGAAAACTCCTTCACAAGAAGTGCAACTCAAACCACGTGGGTTTCAGGCTTCAGGTCAGTACAAAGCTGAACTGCACAGTGAAGGAACAAGGCAGAGGGGAAAAGAGGATCAGTTCTCAGGTGCCTGAATTTCTGCTGTCCAGTCCGCTGAGATTACAGCGATTAGGATGCCCACTCTTGTGGGCAGATAAAAGAGAGGATGCTTTAACCTCAGATGGTTAGTCTGCTGTTAATAGTTGTTTCAGGATGCACTGTGTGATTCCATCACTGACCTCTGGTACCCAGAAATGAACAGCACAAGGCAGAATCACAGAACAGCCAGGGCTGGAAGGGACCTCTGCAGATCAGCCATTCCAACATCTCTGCCAAGGCAGGGGCACCTGGAGCAGGTGAAAGTGGAGTGATCCAGGAGGGATTGGAATGTCTCCAGACAGGGAGACTCCCTGACTGTTCAGGGCTCTGCCACCCTCAGAGTAATGATGTTCTTCCTCATGTTGAGGGGCAACTTCTTGTGTTTTAGTTTATGACCGTAACAACTTCTTTAGAAGACAAATATCAAAGGTTATTTATTTACTCCAAGCCTGTTGGTATTTCATAGCTGAATTCCATCTGGATAGTAATTAAGAGTCAGAAATCAGCTGCATTCATTAAACACGATTTAGATACTTGTATCAAATACATTTGCTAATGAATAGATTAAACTAAAAAAAAGTTCAGGGCATGGAGACATTTATCAGGTGCTAAATCTCAAAAATATGTGTAGGACTCTTACTGAGTCAATCAGTTGATCAACCAATCCAGAACGAGAGACAACATCTGGTCTGAAATGCAACACTCACATCCTCAGAAGATGAATGGTGCTTATTTTAGTTAGAGCAGCAGAACTTATTTAGAGGTTCTAATAAAATTTCTGAATGAAAGAATCAGCAGCAGGAAGATTTCAATCCGTCTGGACAGCACAGAAGACTTCAACAAGGCTCTCAATTACAAAAACTAATGCTGCACCAGGATGAACTTCTCCTTAGTGCACACAAACTGAGGCATGGGGGATGCAGAGAAGAACCATCCAGTGAAGCACATCTCACCTAAAGGCAGATCTTCAGTGCACGAGCTGGATCTCCTGGCAAAGGAGATGAGGTAGAAATGGCTTTGAGATTCTGTTTGGGCATAAACGGATTAAGGATGTTTCTCTTCTAATTCTCTGCACTGCTCTTTCATAAGCCATTTATAACGGTGTTATTTCATATTTAGTCACAACGTTTATTTACTTTTAACAAAGCATTTGTGAAGTGTGTCTTAGAGGTAGCTTAGTTACAGATCATTCCTCACTTAAGGCTGTAACAAACTGGTAAACAGAACACTTGTACACAAGAATGAAGGAAAACTGAAGGCCTGAAATGGTTGTTAAAAGAACCTGGATGAAGCTAACAGGCTAGCGTTCATGAGATTGACTTTGAAATCGTATAGAGACTTTCTAAACAGCAACAGACCTGCCTAGAAACTCAAAGAAAACCTCACCACTTCATGTTACACCTATGTAAGCTTTCCTGTAATTCATAAAGAGAAAGATGGAGGCTCTCAGGAAACTGCTTTGGTCATGGTAAGTAATCATCTGCAACTGATGCCTTACAAGAAGAGAAATCCATCTTATGTTCTCAAAACTCCCTGGGCTTTGAGAACACTTATGCAGGACAAGCACCTTGAGCAGACCAAGAGCCAAGGAGTGTGAGCTGACAGCTGACCTTTGACTCCAGTAAAACATGGAATCCTTTCGGCAGGTGCACAGTGTGAGTCTGAATGGCTGGTACTCCTGCAGACTGACAGCAGGGGTTCATGAAAAGAGAGGTTAGGAAAGCAGCAGGATGTCACAGGCATGACTCTCGGTATCCAGCAGACAGGAATGCAAGATAAAGGCATTTCAGCCAGGAACATGACTAACCAAAAGTGACTGCGGAAGGGGACGGAGACTGAGGCAAAATGAGTCACATGCTTCCCAAAGAACACTCCAAACATGCCAAGGAGAGAACACAAACTGAGCAAGTGACGTGAGTGACTGGTAGCCTGCACATAAAGATCATCGGCAGATCACACTCAAGTGAACTGTGACATCTGTCCAATATTTAAGAGGCTAACGTATGAAATACAGAGGGCTCCTCTATGCAGCAGGCTCATCTAAACTCTTCATGAGAGTAAGCCTTCAGCCTGGGCTTATTTATGAGGAGCTTTCTGGGTAGGGGAATCATCCAGAAGTGCTTTGAGTTGATCCAGCTGAAAGGAAATATAAACAGGTCTGAGGAGCTTTGTATGCTTTACAATTCTACAGAGAATAATCCTAGAAGAGAGGGTTCCTCTCCTTCCGCCTGTCCGTCCATCCATCCTCCCATCCTCTTATGGTCCATACCGGTAAGACTTGTAAAACCTGGTGAACTCCCTCTAATCTCAGCACTGCAACAAAGCAGTTCAAGGATAGATGCAAAAAAAAGGGATTTTGCCTCCATGAGAAGATTTCATCAGATTTAAACACACTGATCCACGCAAGGCTGTATGGAAGCAACATATTTCACAGGAATAAAAAACGCTAGCTCCAGCCAACATCACCTGGTAAAGCACACAATTTAAAGAGAACCTGTAGAATAGGTCAGAGCACTATGGAGGGAGCAGAAGGAAGATTTCTGCACAGGCTCTGATGTAACCAGAGTCCACTCCCAACAGACCCAGCAACAGTCTAAACTGATATGAGGGATACAGGCATCTCCCAAGTCTAGGACACAAGAAAAATGCTCTCTCATTTAATAAGGTCTTTAACTCAGGTAGGACAAGCTGATGCAGACACAGATTAATGTCTTCTGATTCATCTTCTGCGCTTGCTCACGTACAGATGGATCTGAAGACTTTCAAGACGGAAGGACCTTCCCTTGATGCCCCAAAGCATGCAAGTCTTGGAACCAGGACCATATGGAGACACTGCCAAAGAACTAACTTCATGCTAGACTCATTGCCTACAAGTTGGAGGAGGAATCACGAGTTGAATGTTTATGCAGATCTCAAACATTAAAGATTACTCTGATTCAAGGCCAAAGCTGATGGATGTGTCCAGAAAATAATTAAGTAGTCTCCCCTCCCTTACTTGAAAGGCATTGGACTGGAAGTCTTTGTAAACCAAATATTTCCTCAGGGATCTGCTCCTCCAAGAAAACATAAGTATTTGGCACTCCTGCTGGGCAAGGGCATAATGGATGCCATTTAAAATAAGTCAGCATCAGGAAATGAGACAGACACATGAAAGCAAAGAGAAAGAATTACTCAAAAACCAGCTAAACAGCATAAAAAAAACCTCTATGTGATGCAAGCTGTTGCTCAGCCCTGTGCCACTGAAGGTACCATGTCAGCTGTGTGCTCGAGAGGTGCACTACATGCTTCTTTTACAATTTACAGATCCATTAAAAAATTTGGTTGGAACCCAGTCCAAGCCCTCACTTAAAGCAAGGCTAGTAGCAAAACTGGATCAGCTCAGCTCCTCCCAAATATTTATCCTTGTGCCATAACCTGTGGATTAGCAACTTGACATATATTTCAAGCCTGACATATACTAGCAGAACTTTCCTTTTAGTTTGTTTAAACAGGAAATAAGTTGGACTGCATTTGTGCAGAGACAGTCAAAAATTTCAGTCTCACTCATATACACATGTAACTCGAGCTAGAATTCCAAATCCTGTGTGTATTGCATATATATAATAATATTAACCAGAGAGTATCTCTGCTCAGCATGAGCTGTTCAAGGTAATTGTAACATATTAAAGCTGTATCCTACAGACCTGTATTGCATAGCAAAGCTGCCCCCATCTTCAAAAGCAAGAATTCTCACAGATGATAAAGAGTATGAAAGCAGCAAAAAGTAAAAATACTGAGTATTCAGATTCAGTTGCTTTCCTACCTCAGCGTTTTTCATAATTTATCTTGGCTAAAACCAAACCAGCGTGTAAGGAGCAAAGTTACTAGATGTAAAAATGTTCATCAAGTCCTCACAACAGCAGTTTCAAAGTGAAAAAAAAACCTAGGAAAAAATCAGTTAATAAATATTTATGCTTTCTAGACCACAACAATGCTGCACTTTTCACCAAAGATCGATAGTACCACATCTTTCAATGCTCCATCTCCTACTTTTGCAAGGGCCTCTGCACTCCCTCAGGCAACCTCATTTCCTTTTCTCTTTATCTGTTCTGAACACAGCCAACTTCTATGCAATGGAAAACAGAAACCAGCTTAGCAAAAGACAGGTTTAACCAACCTAACAGGCAAGAGAAGCTGAAAGGAAGAAAAAAAAAATCATTAATTTATTAGCATAATGATCAGCAATGTTGGGATCTGTAGGAAAGTATGTGCCCATAAATCAAGCAGTGCAAAAGGAAAGTTTTTACACGAGCTTCAATACAATAAGTCAAATAATTTTCAGAGAAATCAGAAGAGACCTTTGCTTTCCTTCAACTAACATTTTAGGCTTCTTGTTACAGATTAATACAATGTGCCTAAGCCTTTGCTGCTCCCTTTCTCTCCTCCCAGACTGGTTTTCAAGAAGTGTTTTCATACAGCAAGTAACCAACTGAGTTTGTTTTATGGCATAACAGACTAACTTGAAATTTAGCAGGCCAGGCTACACACAGCTTTTTCCAGCAGCTGTGGGGGACAACATTTTTCATACCACTGACTTCTTTAAAAAAATCTTTTAGCCCAGACTGAGTGCAAATGGTATGGCACTGATCTCAAAGCAGCTGTTTTCCTATTGAAGGTGAATATCCTCTGCACAAATCCCACCAGGAAGAAATTGGTTAGTAATCAATAAGCAATTAAAAACACATAAAAAATATTGTTCTGTCCTGAGAAGGGTCTAATTCCCATTTCCACTGTGACCCTGAAGAAAAACACAGCTTTTTCCAAGTTCAAAACATTTCTTCTGAGACAGATGATACTGAAGGAAGCTGATCTATCCAGTAAATGCACATTACAGCAGTAATGGCTGTGAGTATTGCCCTGCAGACAAGGCATTTGTTATTGCTTCCTTAGGCTTTTTACACCATCTATTCCTTTTCCTGGATATCCCTTCTAAGAGCTCCTTATGCCCATTTCACTGACATATATATGTCTATATTAAAAATTCACATATATTTATGAAGTAAAAATTTTAAAATGCTGATTAGCAATAGAATTTGAAACATTTTATTACTAAGAAAATTATGTTCCTATGCACATTAAATTTTCAGTGCTGCTATTAGGGAAGTCGTATCTCAC
Source organism: Origma solitaria (assembly GCA_013397895.1). Taxonomy (NCBI): domain Eukaryota; kingdom Metazoa; phylum Chordata; class Aves; order Passeriformes; family Acanthizidae; genus Origma; species Origma solitaria. The sequence goes on along the minus strand of VZRL01005187.1, from coordinate 630,661 downwards.
ACACTTTTTTTTTTAATGCAGAGACAAATTGAAAACCTCAATTTCTCCTAACCTCATCCATGGGGCATAAAGTTTTATTTCTTCCACAGCTTATGCAAAGGAAGTAGTAGTTAAAGAAATATTCCAGTTCTTCCACCAACAGATATGACAAGAGGACTTTGCTGGGGCTCATTTGCTTATAAGCACCAACTTAGAATTACTGCCTGCGGTATTTTTGAGTCAAGCTGATTCTGTGAGATTAAGTACTCGGCTGATAGGATTTTTTATAGTATTATTTTTTATGTTTTGTGGGAAAAAAGAGCCCTCATGGCTTCAATTCTAACCCTAGCAAGTTAATGCTTGAATTGCAGCAGCTGCATATTCCCCACCTACACACAGAAAAAAGGGCATCATCAGTTTCTTTGCACACAGATCTTCTGGAACATCGAGCTCCGAGGCTGCCAGGGATGCCAGGTGCCAGCCGAAAAACCCACCAGACTACCACGCAGTGGCGAACTAGGAAAATGCCCCTATATCAAAGAGCAGAACAAAATTTAATTTGTTCATGGATTAGAAATGCCGTTCAGAGTCAAATCACACAAACTCAGGGGAGACACTTGCCCTAAAGACCTTATTCCAAAGTCATACATCTCCTGGCTCTGTTCCTCTCCTGTTGTCTAACTGGGTTAGAGGCACAAAGAAGAGGAGGGGAAGCTTTTGATCACTTGCCCATCAGCAGCTAATCTTTAACGTGTGCTCAGTTTACCTCTAACCTGCCAGAGACAGAAGGTGACAGCTGGAAAGTTTGTACATTTTGTTTAGCATTTAGTTTTGTAACAGGAATTACAGAGTCACACCACTAATGAGATTAGATACTTATTTAAAATTCACATGGATATTCTGGAATGTGTGTAATTCATAAAGCTGTATTTAGCATTGGAATCTTCAACATAAACAGCTATAATTACCTACATGTCCATTAATCATTAATTTTTTGTTGATTTTTGGCAATTACCACTGTCTCTTCTTGCTCTCATTTTCCACTAAGCTGGCAGACCAAGGGTTACATGAAAGAAACATTAACTTTTAAGCCAGACAGTCATATTTAGCAGTTAGAAGTACTGGTATGAACAGTAAGAAGTGAAAATAACACACACCCCTGACAGGGGTAAAACAGTCCATTTTCCTTGGGTTTTATGTGCATTTATCAAGATTTGGAGAGGACTCTGACTCAGCCCTATCTCTGGAACACACTGTGACTTAGTTGTTACAAAAACTTACATTCTACCTCTTGACCACCGTGAGTTCCTCCCACAGAAAGATATTCATAGAGGTAAAAGGATGTCTGCTAAAAATGCAAATAGACTTTCAGCATGCAGCATTATTTGACAGCAATGGAACCTAATTACAAGAGGCAATTGCTGAAAGAAGCACTCCTTGAAACACCAGCATCAGACTGGATCGATCCATTTCCTAGACTCTAATGAACAAATATCCTTCAAAAAGCCTCTGCTCTCACTATACAGACATGGAAATTTTACTGTTGCTCTGTGAATGAGCTGGTAAATATTTCAGACAACACAAAAGGCAGAATAAAATCAGCAGTTTCCCTTTTTTGCAATTCACACCATTATGGGTGTCATCCCCTTCGAAGACAGGTTGGCAACTCAGCAATTTGAGTAAAGATGTTTCTTGTCACAGAGTGGCTGGAGGAAAACACCTGGAATTGATAAGCAGCAATCCTGAGCAATGAATAACTGGAGGTACTGTCTCAGCACAGCTTTGGTCATTGTCCTGGAGGAGATCAGGCTCCAGGGAGACGTTCCAGCACCTTCCAGTACCAAATGGGGCTACAGGAAAACCAGAGAGGGACTTCTCACAAGGGCACGTAGTGAGGGGACAAGAGGTGATGGTTTTAAACTGGAAGAGAGCAGATTTTGATTATATATTATGAAGCAATTCTTCACTCTGAGGGTGGTGAGGCAGTGGCACGGAGCAGCTGCAGATATCCCATCCCTGGATATGTTCAAGGCAAGGTTGGAAGGGGCTTAGAGCAGCCTGGCCCGGGGGAAGGTGTCCCTGCCCATGGCAAGGGGCTTGGGTCTACACAATTTTTAAGGTCCCTTCCAACCTCAACCGCTCTATGATTCCATGAATAAATTACCTGCAATGAGAGAGATTAAACAATTCTTGCATTGGAGGGACTGTACCATCACTGGCAATAATATCGTTACGAACTTGAAATGCAAGATGGATTGAATCCTCTTAAAATGGCAATGGAAATCCATCATTGATCTTTGCAGTATTTGAAATTATACAAATAACACTTCCCTTCAAACGGTTGTGGAGGAAAAAGTTTCAGTCTTTAGTTTAACCATCTTGAGAAATGGTTAAGAAAAGACAACTTTCAAATCCCATCTCATCTCTTGAGAAAGGTCCCTGAAGGTAGATAACTGCAGGGCCTGAAACTGCACAGTAATGTCAAATACTTACAATTACACTTTCTCTATTGAGCAAATTCTTAACAAAAATGGTCTAGTTTCTTGAAACAAAAGCCTCTTTCCCAAACAGGGATAATAAATGTGGGAAGGAAAAAAAAGAAGAAAAAAAAGAAAATTAATTGTACCACTTGCATATACCAAACCTGCTACTTTAACACAAAAAGCTTACAAGACTGAGCATTTCCACCATAAGAATCCCTGGCACTAAAAATTAAATTCTGGTCAGGAACAAGCAAAGTTCTTCGGTGTGTGATATCAGTACTGAAGAAAAGGGAAGAGGGAGGCTCTCGGAAGAGATTCACCAAGCTGGACTCAGAGGTGTAACTATTTCACCAAACAGGACTCAGAGTTGTAAATATTTTCACCAAACCACACTCAGAGCTNAGCTGTGACTATTTCACCAAACCACACTCAGAGCTGTGACTATTTCACCAAACCACACTCAGAGCTGTGACTATTTCACCAAACCACACTCAGAGCTGTGACTATTTCACCAAACCACACTCAGAGCTGTGACTATTTCACCAAACCACACTCAGAGCTGTGACTATTTCACCAAACCACACTCAGAGCTGTGACTATTTCACCAAACCACACTCAGAGCTGTGACTATTTCACCAAACCACACTCAGAGCTGTGACTATTTCACCAAACCACACTCAGAGCTGTGACTATTTCACCAAACCACACTCAGAGCTGTGACTATTTCACCAAACCACACTCAGAGCTGTGACTATTTCACCAAACCACACTCAGAGCTGTGACTATTTCACCAAACCACACTCAGAGCTGTGACTATTTCACCAAACCACACTCAGAGCTGTGACTATTTCACCAAACCACACTCAGAGCTGTGACTATTTCACCAAACCACACTCAGAGCTGTGACTATTTCACCAAACCACACTCAGAGCTGTGACTATTTCACCAAACCACACTCAGAGCTGTAACTATTTCACCAAACCACACTCAGAGCTGTAACTATTTCACCAAACCACACTCAGAGCTGTAACTATTTCAGCAGGTGCAGACAGGTTCGGGCAAACACGGAGTGCAGGGTGTGATTGCAAAAGTGTTTTTGCACCTGAGCACTGATGGGACAGGAATATCAACAACACAGATGTGAGAGATCACCTGAGCAAAGCAAACACTGGGAAGACAAAGGGAATTCAGATGTGCAAGAAAGAACAACACAACTTATGAAGAAGCTAAGTAAAGGACAAACCTCTTACCTCCAAACCAATTTCACCAACATACAGGGGAACTACAGAGGGGAAAATCCAAAATGAGCCAGCCAGACAGCGGTAAATCAGTTGTGTGTTGTCAACAGAAACATGTTAAAGAGATTTAAAGTATCTAAAATAAATATATGTCTTTATATATACACAGATGCATATACAAACTCACACACAAACGTATTTAATAGAAGATAAACAGAAAAGAATGTCCTGACACATCCCAAAGAAAAAATGTGAGACTCAGACTCATAAAGGAAGTTAAAAGGTAGCAGCAAATGCCTTTAAAGCCTGAATGTAAAACAGCAGGGTAAAAATAATCAGGACAGCAGCTCCTGATCAACATCAGGATTTCCACATCCAGCTGAATACTAGATTTGAAGAGCTAAAGATATCCACAGAACTAAATGAAGGCTGAGTGACCAAATAAAAATCTTCCACAACATAAAACAAGGAAAGGTATAAAATTTGCAAGGTACTTACAAAAACCGGCATTTTAAAAGATGGCAATAAGGAAAATTAACCAATGGGGACTCTAAATTAGCGGTGAAAGATGAAAAAGTCAGATTGCTTGCTGTATGCTTGCTTTACAAGTTTTGGAAGAGCTTATGATAACATGAATGCTTTATCTGGAAAGTAATGGAAGACTGCTGAAATCTGTAATGACCCAGTACATAAATATTCTGTAATGAACTTGCATACGCCAAGATGTACAGGATTTTTTTAAACCAGGTCTTTAACCTAAAAACTGATCATAGGCACGCATTTTATAAATTGGTTAAACAGACTGTGGGTTAAACAGACAGTGTATGAAAAACTCAAGCGTAGATCAAAATAAAATGGCTAACTATAGTCTGAAAAATTAAACTCTAAGGCTAGAGAAAACCCTCAGGAAACTTGGATGGCAAGATTATAGAAAAAACTAACATGGTCTGACCTGAATTGAAACTGAACACTGAGCCAAAGGCAGAGCAGCTACAGAACTGTCATAAAGACTAAACACTTCTTGAAGTTAAAAAAAGATCAAGTGACAACATAAGGCTCACCACAAAACTCTCATACAGATATGCCTACATGTTGATTAATATTTTAAATGCACCAATACCATCTGTAACATAATAACTTCCTCCCTCAGAGACATATTTAAAAATAAATTATAGTCATGACCATTAGTTCAGCTGCTTTGAAACACAAAAACCCTGTTCATAGAAGTTAACATTAAACTTATTAAAAAAATTGGAGAAAAATGCATCCAGTAAAGAAACTAATGAACACTTAAAAATAAAACTGCAATAGAATCAAAGCTAAAGAAAAGACGGGAAACAAAACAAATCAAAATTATCTATGCCCTGAACATAGTATTTGGAAAAAAAGCAGTTACAATTTTATAAATAGCCTTGGATTTGTGGGAATACTGTCAAACATAAGCCTTGAAGTCCCAAGCCTGGAAGTCATCTGGATCCAAAGCATGTGAGTGCAGCTGCTCACTGTAAAGCCTGCGTGCTTCACGAAGAGAAGAACACAGCGCTGGCAAGAGCACACGAGCACTGCCACACCTGACACTGCCACTGCAGCCTGAGCACACAGGTGAGCTCTGGTGCCTGTGGCTGTCAGCAGGAGAGAGGAGCTCAGCTGCTGCCAGGCACAGTGCACGCCTGGGCAGCTGAGACTGCAGCACCTCGAGCAGGGAGAGGTCAGAAACACCGCACACAAAAGCAGACGGGTTCCAGTTTTAGCGCTGCCAATGTCCTCAATATAGGGTTGGGGTTCAATGCTTTGGTTGTCCCGAAGTCCACTCAGTACTATTGTATTTTATGCAGATAAATATCTGTGGCAAGCCCGGTCACTATGGAAGAACGAGAAATCTTGGGTTGCTATCAAGGCTTAGACAACTGGAAAATTTAGGCCATTATTTAGACTAGAAACCTAATACATTATGCCAATCTATGAAAACGAGAGTTACAATACAGTAACTCAGATTGAAAAAGACAGCAAGAGGTCATCTAGTTTAACCTCCTACTCAAGGCATGGTCATCTATGAGATCAAACCAATTTGCCCAGAAATTTATCCAGTCAGATCTTGAAAATCTTCGATTTATATCCATTATTTCTCATCCTCCCACCATGCAGCATCCAGTCTAGTTCCTCTTCTCAAAAACAACCTCATAGTACAGGAAGGCTGCTGTTAATCCTCTTGGAGCCTTCTCTTCACCAAATTAACCAAAGCCCATTCTCACAGGGCCTGTGTGAGGGCTTCAGCCCACCAGTCACCCTGGCACCCCTCCTAGAAGATGCCCACTTATGGACATGTTTTTCTGCATCGGAAGGACAAAGTTGGACAGAGTATTCTGCGTGTGGCTGAACAAGTGTGAAGCTGAAGGAGATGATCACCACACAAACCTCTCTGCTGCCAGAATGCTCCCGTGCCTCACGTTCAACTTGCTGCCCCCCAAACCCTTTTCCACAGAGCTGCTCCCCAACCTCCATCTTTCCCAGGAGCTTTTGATTCCCATTCCTCCTTGCTGACTCTCACAAGCCTCCTGCCCATTCACTCCTGCAGCCAAGTCCCTCTGCAGATCAACTGGGCCCCTTGGGGTGATGCCACCTGAATGAAGGGGACAATGTCACCTGCATGTGGTCATAAGTTAAGATGTCAAATACCACTGAGCTTGTTACAGGCAACTCCAGAGCAATCAACCCCTTAATGGCCCTCTGACCTGATCCTACAACCAGCTCTTTACCCACCTGCCTGCCCAGCCACTCACACCATGGCATTCCAACTCGGAATGACAAGAGCGCTGTGGGAAACAGTGATGAAAGCCTTACCAGAGGAAAGGACATCCTTTCCTTTCTCATCCACACACCCAGACATTTTATCACAGAAGGCAATGAGATCAGGCATGATTAATCCTTGACAAATCCATCCTGACTGCACCCAGTCACGATCTCGTCACTGACATGCTCAAAAATGTGTTCCAAAAGGACTCATTCCCCAATATTTCCGGGGACTGAAGCAAGAAGCACCATCCCATAATTCCAAGGCTTGTCCTCTGACCTGTTTTGAAGATCGTGGAACATTCATCTTTCCCCAAAGAAGACCACTCCCCAGTTTCTTTAGTCTGTTAAGGATAATAGCAATAAGCCTTCCAGGGGCATCAAACAGCAATCTCCTCACTCTGTGGTCTTGCACAGATCAAGCCCTTTCAAGGAATCCCTGAGTCAACCCTCATTCAATTCAGGGCTGGCAGTTCTTCTCCTTGAAACACAACTCTGATCAGAGGCCTGGGGGATTTCTCTGGTACCTGAGCAGATTGGTATATCACAGAAAGATGCAACATTTTGTTCAAATGTGTTCTCTCTCTATTTGCATACTGTGGGAGACTGTGGGAAGCCAAGTGGGAAGGATGAAGAAATTGAGTAATCTGTCTAGGGGATCAACAGCAGCCTGCATTTCACAGTAAAAGTTCTTAAGTTCCCCAAGCAGGAGCTGAAAAAAAACCCAAACAACCTTCTCTATTCCTTTCCTTAATACTTGCCCAAGAATGGGAGCCTTCAGAAACCAAGGCATACTTTTAGTGAGTTTATAAAATCAAAAGGAAAATTCAATACTTACTCATTACTTCCAACCAAACTCTGTTCTGAACATAGATATTGTGAGCAAAGAGTAAGTGATTCACAAGTGTTGGCATAAGCAAGATTGATTTCATTCTGGAGCTCATTAAAAACATGTTTTATAGTAATAAAAATACATTTACGGTTCTAAGGTTACACATTTTAATCTTGCTTCCCTCGGCCCTGCTGCTTAAGGAACGCAGTCACGTGAAAATTAACCTTTTTCCAAGCCACTCTTCAGTGAGAACACTTCCCCAACACTCAGTTCACCCAAAGAATCCACTCACCTCTCTAAAACCAGCACCAGCCAAAAGGGACAGTGACAAATTATCAGAGATTAATGATGATGGAAATTCAGCATTTTAAAAACAAATTCCATCCAAGAACTACATTAAAAAATATTTGTACAGATCAGGACTTCCTAATATTTGGGTTGACTCACACTGAATTGATTTTGCTTTATCTACCATATGCTGAGTCTGTGCTCACATTATTACACCAACAATTGCACCTCATTTGGTGCAGAGACTGATGGGCACTAGAGGGGAAAAAAGCCCTAAAGGGATAGCAATTACTGATAGTGTCCAATGGGTCTGGAGTTTCGTTGCAGACGATGCATCAAGAATGAACAGAAAACAGATCAGTGAGGAAATACAATTAAGACAACAGATGGATGTTTTTTCCAGAGAGTTTCTGTCAGGTGCTGATTGTCAATTTGGTTTGTTTCCCCACAGCTTATGATATCCACACTCTTTTGATGTTGATCTACCTGTTGGGCATTCAGAAAATGCACAAATAATTTGTTATTATGGAGTCAGCATAAACTGCACTTTGAACGTGAGGTATTAGAGGAACTCCATGAAAAGCAGGGCCCTTCTTGTTTCCATGTTAGCCATGTAAACAAGGAGCTTGGATACATGTGTGTGTGCCTCAGGGCAGAACCTGTTGCACAAAACTGAACTTGTGCAATTTAAATGATTCCAACATCAAAAATGACATAAAAACAATTATGCTGCTCATCTCCCAACAGCCAGCCCAGCGCTGAAGGGGGAAAGGAAACGTACTTAAGGAGGAGGAAACCAGCCTAAAAGAACACAAGAGATAAAATTATTTGGGAAGAAAAAAATATCCATTTTAGCTACAACTTCAGTATTGTACATAGGGGTGCCATCACTTCTAATAAAAATACTTCTCTAATACATTACACTTCATGTTTCAGATAAGCTCCTATCATCTTAATTTAATAGCACCTATTAAAGGTGCTATTAAACACACTGGTTAACAGCACCTTTTAATGACAAAAATCCTGATGTGATAGGCAAAAGCTCTGAAAAGAACTGAGATGTTAATTCAGAGCATGTTAACACAGGTTAAGAGGGAAGATGTTTCCTTTTGGAAACTAAATCTCTTTATGGCATTAATAGCAGGTTTGTAGCTTGGAAGGACTAACACACTGTCTTTCAGTACTCGTAATTCAGGTTTATGACGCAATGTACAAGGGATGCAAAGTATCAATTAAACCTGGCAGAACTTTACTTTAGAATTTAGCAGAATTTTACTTTAGAAGTTAGTAAACTCAGCCAGTTACTTTAGAATTAACAGAGATCATAAACCTCCAAATTCAGGTAGTCATGGTCTGTCTTTTCAATTACAAAATACCTTACTGTGTGCAAATGTGCCCAATTCAGTCCAGAAAGTGACTTTCATAAATTAAGGGCAGCCTTTTCATCACCAGGCCTCCCATCACTCCAAAAAAGTGAAGACTAATATGAAATAATTCACACGGTAACAAGTTTTGCAAGTTAAACACCATTTCTGTTTGCAGTATATGTAACTATGAATAAAAAGGTAGGGACCACCACTGATTCTCATAGCTTGAAAATTCAACAAAAGAAGCCTAGCTGAATGGAAGATTAGCGGCAAAAATGTTCATCCAATGAGAAAGAAAAAAAACGAAAAATATAGCACCTTCCTCCTTAAAATGAAAAAGCAGTGACAATATAAAAATGCTGAGGTAAAATAACCTATTTTTAAGAAAAAAATATTACTTTTGCATTTTTGTAGTGAAGTCCGCTATTCATGAAGTTCTACCGGACGGAGCAGAATTTCAGAAAATTAAGTGCTCAGCAGCAAAACCTCACCTCAGTTTCAGCTACATATGAGAAGATTGACCTTCTGGTTATTGGTGTTAATCAGCACAATTAAATGCAGTGGATGTGAAGGTGTCACAGCATCAGCTGCTGTCTATCTTTAATAATCAGGTTTTTTTGCAGCAAATCACCTGCTAACAAGCTCAACCTGTGAAGTACAGATCTGCTTTGCCCAGATCAATCTTCAAAGAGTGTCTAGCATTCAGCAATTCACAAAGAAACATTAACAACCATATTAAGTATAAAAGAAAGTGAATTAATGATTCTGTCCACAAATTCCCAGACTTCCAGATTAAAGAAGTCCAACATGAAACATGAGAAGAAGTTAATTAATAAAAAAGTGGTGCTAAATATAAATGAATGACGATTCTCACCCAGTCAGAAAGGAGACAGACTGGAGGTATCTCAAAGGCATACAGATTTGAGCTGATTCAACTAAATGGAAAGGAGGAGAGGAATAATTTTTTTAATAGGTATACACTAAGTGGATTTTGCATTGAGAAAACACAGCATGCAGTTTTAGAAGGCAAATCTTGAATGCATTCCCAGCTTCAGCCAAAAAAAAAAAGGAAAAAAAAAAGAAAAAAAAAGAGAAAANAAGAGGGAAAGGAAGAGGGAAAGGAAGAGGGAAAGGAAGAGGGAAAGGAAGAGGGAAAGGAAGAGGGAAAGGAAGAGGGAAAGGAAGAGGGAAAGGAAGAGGGAAAGGAAGAGGGAAAGGAAGAGGGAAAGGAAGAGGGAAAGGAAGAGGGAAAGGAAGAGGGAAAGGAAGAGGGAAAGGAAGAGGGAAAGGAAGAGGGAAAGGAAGAGGGAAAGGAAGAGGGAAAGGAAGAGGGAAAGGAAGAGGGAAAGGAAGAGGGAAAGGAAGAGGGAAAGGAAGAGGGAAAGGAAGAGGGAAAGGAAGAGGGAAAGGAAGAGGGAAAGGAAGAGGGAAAGGAAGAGGGAAAGGAAGAGGGAAAGGAAGAGGGAAAGGAAGAGGGAAAGGAAGAGGGAAAGGAAGAGGGAAAGGAAGAAAAAAGCTTCTCCTGGATAGAAATGATAACTTGGAACCTTCTTTAAATCACAAACATTAATTTTGAATCTTACTTCTGGAGGATGGAGGAGGGAGAATATAACAGCAGCACAACCACACTTGCTCAACTGCTGCATGTTGAGTGCAAACCCTAATTTTAAAGTCACATTGTAAACATATCGACTTTAAAAAGCTCAAAAAAATTAGGACTGGTTTTGTAAAAGCAATTGGAAGGTATACAATTTCCACCTGAATGGCTCATAAAGGATTAATTAGCAGAGGAGCAGGCATAAGGATCTCACTAGGACATTACAGAGCAGCAGAAAGGATTACAAATCACCACCTGAGCACACACAGCAGTGCCCACATCTACCAATTCTTTGGTCAAGCATGTGCACAGGGCTTCTCACAAATCCTGGCCACAGCATGCTTCTTCAAACTTTTCTGTCATTCTGTCAAAATCATTTGCTATTCCATACCAAAATTAAATCAGTGTTAAGAAAAACTTGTTTACTCATTTTATTGCAAGGTGATTTTTCAGGTACCCTCCGCCCAAATAAATTACTGCAGGTAATTCAATTTTTGGAACGTTCCAGTCACAGTGAAGTGATTGGAAAATCTAAACACATCCCTGCGAAGAGGATCATAAAATGGCTGAGTTTATTTTCCTTCACCCATAAAAAGTGTGTTTGACTGCACATATAGAGCACACTATTTACTTTCCCATATGAAACTGTACCTGTGTTTTCTTAGAAAGGTCCCTCCTTTGAGTAACCAAGCTCTCAGATCTGTAAAAATGGTTACACATTAACAGGCTCACAGGACATGGCCAAACCTGACCAGCCCACACCAGCTGAGGGAGAAAGGTTTAAATGGCATCCTCCAAATCAATGCTTCCACAAATACAATAATTTGACTTTACTCAACTGACACACAGGCTGATGAAGACTGGGCAATTCCTCAACCCTTAAAAAAAAAAAAAAAAAAGCCCAGGTATGGTGGTAAGCCTTTTTTACAATTACTCTGGATAAATGATTAATCTTCACAAGAAATGACATCTGTTCAAACTGACCTATCTGCACACCAAAGGAAGATTTCTGAAAAGTACATACATGTGTTATGCTAATATAAACCACAAAAATACGCCATAGTTGATGAGATCAAAAAATCATCTAGATTTTTACCTCTGTCCTCTCCCAAAGTTGTTCTCTCCCATCTCATCGGAGTTACTGAGCTGCATAATCAGAAAAACACTGAAATATTAGTATTTAACTAAGCTGTACCTAACAATCACAACACTGTCATTGGTACTCCTAAACTGAAGAGATGAATAATGAATCACTGAAGAATTTCATTCTCCTCATTAACCTAATCGAGGGTAATAAGGCAGTTACTTCCGAAGTCTCCAGCGCAGGGCACAGCATTTCCGAACAACCTATTTAAAAGCCTTTATTATGCTTGCTCTTTCTGCCCATTTCCTTTTTCTAGGATTATTCTGGGATCCATCATTTCACCTATTAGCACTAATTCTCAGCCTAAAGCTTTTGTCATCCTCTCCATGGATATCCTTCTCTCATCCACCAAAGAAACACTGAAACCTCTTGCCACAGAAGCCAAAAACACTTTCAGGAACTTCATACGTAAATTTTTAGTCGATGCCAAATCCAAAAGTATGACCACTCTTAAAAAGAATGTCTCTTTCTCATCAATCAACTGCTTCTTTAGATCAGATAAAAGGCATTTATTGGCTATGGAGGAGTCGTATCTTCCATAGGCACAATTTACTTTCCAAACAGGTTGGTGTTCCTTAGCTGTGTTGCTTTTGACATTTATAACATTTTAAGAGCTTTGGTATGACGCCCTGAATCCTTTAGCAAATCAAATGTTTGCTGTTAAATGTTCCCATCTCACAAAAGAGACATAAGAATCAGCCTCGTGGAGGCTCCTGGCTGTGAGATCAGATACCCACGCAGCCAATTGCAGCCTCTCTAATGAGGACATCTCTAACGAGCTCTCGTTATCCCAAGCTACTTTTATTGCTTCATGGTTTGCTTCTGTTCATCCAAGAACTGGCACTCACTTACATGCATAAAGTCTAATAAATTATGCCAATAGAAAAATAAAATTAAAAAAAGAACAAGTCTAACAACAGGTTAAGCCTGAGACCAGGACCTGTAGGTACAAGATTGCTCAAAGACAATATGCTTCAACACAAACAAATGTTCAGAAAGCTTTTCTCTCCCCTCAGTCAAAAAAAAAAGTATTTGTCATCTGAGACACGATTCCACTAAAAATCAGACCATTATTCAGAATTTCGTGATTCCTGTAAGGGAAAAAGGTATGCAAGGTTCATCACAGTGCATTAAAAAAGGGCAGGATTTGTGTGGGGGTGTATATACATTCATATTATACATATTAATATGTATTAATATATAATAATATATATTAATGCCAGGAGCAATCAACTGCTATGGAAGAAACAGATCCCAAAGTACCTGAAGAAATGAGATTTTCATCTCTGAATGGCCCCAGTTCATGTGCTGACTTGTTCTAATCTCAGAAACAAGTGACAAGAAGCATCAATGTGTAGCCCTGTACTCTTTGGAATCCACATCAACATATAATTAGAAGACCATCTGTTCACGAAATTTAACCACCCAAGGTTGCTCGTACCTGATCATTTGATAAGGAGGATCAAAAAAATCCATCAAGTTAACACCAAGCACACTGTCTTGTGTGGAAAGCTGCATCTGAGAGATGTTTTAGACACTGAAAGACTCTCCAGTGAAGTGCCTGCTCCTCCATAGTGCTGCTCACGATGGCACAGGATGGACTGGCTGGGAAAAATGCAACCATACTGAGCTTTGATACAGATTCCAGCGAGGCTTAGTTAATTCTGGACTCCCATTTATTATTTGCTTGTTTTTCCAAAGCTAGGCTGTCACCCTGCTTCTCTCTGCAGCCCACCGAAGCAGGGGAAGGGGGAGGAGAAGCAGCAGGAGAGGGCACCAGTGCAGAAACAGAGACGGATGACAGTACAGAACCTGGTTAGAATGCAGATATCATACAGGAGCAGCATTAAACAAAGCACCTTAGAGTATAATTTATTCTCCACCTCTCTGCTATATTTGCAAAGCATTGAAAAATATCTTTTTACTGGACAGCTGATCTCCATCCTTTCCTTCCTCCATCAATAAAAAGTTTATTTTCATTGTGCTACACATTAAATTAGAAGTCATCACCCCATGACCTGATCTTATTTTGCGTGCTTGCCATGAACTGCCCAACACTGCTAGAAAACTATACACAGCCTTTAAATTCCTTTTGATGTTGTAGAATCGAACTGTGGAAGAACCTATCTCCAACCCTAGTTGCTTACCCTTGTTGACTTATACTATTTATTTTCCAAAACAGTGATAATAAATCATTTAAAAGCAATCCTTCCAGGAACTGCATGCAGCTCAGGACTACATTTTTCTCTCTGTTGCAAGGGGATCCGGGACCAGTAACCCCAACTCAGGGAAAAGCAAAAGCAGCCCACTGTTAACACACTTTAATCATTTAAATAGCAACAGGAATAAGAAGTAGAACATAAATTAATTTTTAAACCTTGTATATAGCTCAACAAACAGCTTAAAAGCAACAAGCATCAAGTTTACTGATGATTGCACATTACTTAGCATTCCAGTTTACAAACGAAGCTGCTAAAATTAAACTGAAGAAGGCAGTCACATGGTATTTATTCCTGTAACTGTTATACATAAGTTTAACTCCTCTGATTTCTAAAGCAATGATCACCAGAAAAAGCCTTAACAGTGTTCTGTGACAGTACTTAGGCATCTGATCACACTCATTTTAGGGAGCACACATGCAATACAAGACTATTTTATGCTTTTGAGGGGTTTGGGTTAGTGATTTTTTTGGGGTGTTTGGGATGTTATGAGTTGTTTCTTCTTCTCTTCCTAGGGTGAATCCATAAGAAGGCTTTCTTAATGGAGGTCAACTGACAAAAACTCAAATGATCACGAGATCACTTCAAATACTGATCTGGATATTGATAAAATATCCTTCCTTTCTTTTCTTTATGGTTTAAATGCCAATACTGACTTAGCAATTGCGAAACATTATGTATATGGGAATGCCACAATTTCTCCCCAACAGTACAGAAGTTTTTAGTGTTTAATTCAAGGTTATTAATAGAAAAAAAAAAAAAAGTAAAGCGCTCCCAGGATAAATAAAGGAAAACAGACTATTTAATATTCTTTGGAAGCAAAATCATCACTACATCAAGGAGGTTTTTTCCTGATTTACTAAGATCTCTGCGTTCCAATGGCACTTTGCAAAACCTTGACTGTTGCTACCTGGTTCTCAAGGCTGCCAATATAAACAAAAAGCCCTTTCTGCCTCACATCCAAGGTACTGCTACTGCAAGCACTGAACAAATCACTTAGATAAAACAACTGCTATCACCACAGAAGGAAACCAAATACACTTTGTCCTTGTATTTTTTCCACTACAGATGGTGACTCTGACCTTTCCAAGACAACCCAATATCAATCTGAAAACACTACGCAAAAACATAATTATGTAGACCTTATGGGTTATGAAACTAAGTTTTGCTGAAAATACTTTCTTTTCAAGGTCTACTGATTGCTATCTTCAGGCAAAAATTGAAGATACAATTATGAACCACTACATTTAGCAGATGCAGCCATTTTTCCATGTGTTCAACAGATGATGGCAAAAATTATAAGGAAAAACTACAACGCATTATCCACTCAAAGGAAAAAAAAAGTGTAATCCTTAATAGCTGTGTTACCTGCAGACAAGCAGTTGTGATCTGATTTCTGTCAAGGATCTCAAATCACCACAAATCACTGTTACTGAAAACATTGCTATTCCATTGTGTCCACTAAACACAGGTGTATACAGAAAATGAATTCAAAGGAGTTGGATACTGGAACATCTAGAGCACTACCAAGTTATTCACTAATTCCCTTCCTGCCAGCTGAGCCTGAAGTGTCATTTAACAATGTTTCTCTCATCGATTACTACTTCAGATAGCTGGCAGGGCTGCTCTTGATGAGTTATCCAACTCATGTACCACTTCCAGAGCTCAGAAATGTCCCCTCTAAACTCTTTTGGTCTCTAGCTCTTATCTCAGAATACATATACACAAATATTTATCCTAAATACAGAAGTTTCTCTGTCTTGCTAACATCTCTAAGCATTAAATGGACTGTTAATGGGATCTTGGAAAATCTACCTTGCTGAAAAAAACCTATTCTTTCCAATTAACAGGTTAGTCATAACAGCCCACTCTGCTGATCATCTTCAAATCTGTGAGGCTTTCTCCTATCACCAAACTCAAAAGAGTTAAAAAAAAAGCTCTCTTTCAGTTTTTGGTCCTGGAGGCATACGTGAAGATTGACATAAGTATTATCATCAAAATAAAATACAATCATAAGTATTATCATCAAAATAAAATACAATATTTTTTCCATGGACTGGCAATTCCACTTAAAGTGCTCCTCTGCTTTTTACTTAAATCAATACCAGGCAGAGTGAGGCCAGCACATGAAAATGCTGGATTTGGCATCGAAAAGCTGTAACATCAGCAGAAAATACAAATAATGTAGGAGCACCTCTGCACTACTGCCACCATCTATCACTGCTGACTCTTCACTGGGTGACTGAGAGCCTCACACAGTTTCACACTGCCTAGTTCAGACTTTGGAAAGCAAGAACACTTGAGGGAAAAAATTAGCAAGTCAAACACCACAAATACAGTAATGCTGAAAGGAACAATGGCTTCTAGAGAAATACAGTATTACAGACAGGACATTTCAGGAATATTTACACTAAATGGTGGAATAATACACTGCAACCCTAGTTAGGAGACTAACATCTGAACAGTCTCAATACATATCAGAGTAAGAATTAGAACAGGAAGAGTCTGCTCTAAGTTCTGCAGAATTTAAAGTAATCCCTGCTCCAGCTTAACAGCAAAAAAAGCACAGTTAAACTACTGAGTTCAACAGCACCACTGACGTCATATGTTTTATTACAAGCCGCTTTTAAGTTGGTAGTATTCCCCTTCTCTGTTTAATGGATCAAGTAGAGAGCAGCTGTTCAGCCCATGCTGCAGCCCAAAGCAACCCAAGCTATTAGATCCCACCTCGACAGGAAATATGGACAAAAGGAGCATTGGGGAATACAGAAAAGCACATCATGGATGGTTTTACTTCCCTATAGAATTGAAAAAAAGACACAACACAGGGTGTTCTCTTGGGTGATCACATGACAATTTTTGAAGTTGTGCTGCAACTTGATAAATGCTTCCGATACCAAGCACTCTTGAGGAGGTGGTTTTGAGTTACTCTAAAAGAGAATTGAATTATAATTCATGCTGCAACTGGGGAAAGACAGAAGGAGCCTTAAAGCTGGCAGCATTCAAGAGAGCCAACAGGCATCTGCCATTGAAGGAATTATTTAAGTGCAACGCTCTGGGATACAGGGAATGCCTTTAAGCAATGCCTATGGAATCACATATTGCACAATTAAACAACCATAATGTACGAAAGCTTGGTTTTCTATAGCTAATAACTAACTCAGGAATGGGGCTAGCAGTAGAATGACACAGCACTAAGACACATCAAATTTTTTATAACACATAACTGAAAAAAAAAATTACATCCATTGAGATGTGAGAATTAATCTGATTTTCAGAGAAAGAATCTACTCACTAGAAGCTCAGCCAGTCTCGTAACAGCAGCACCCAAAGCATTTCAGAGGTTACCACATGGACAACTACATTTTAAAAAGTGAGATGCTCATCACACACTACCAAGAAATGGAAAGTACTCCTGACTCTGGAGAAGAATGCTGGTGAAATGCTGGAGTACATCCATCACACTTCTCCATCACAACAAAGCACAACGTTCTTCAAGTGCTTACCCCACGCAAGGTGAAATTCCTTTCAGAAATATTTTCTTGGTTAAACTCTCTGACTCAGACATCCAAGGTGTCTAACCACAGAAAGACCACAGAAATGCATCAAAGTAAAAAGATGTTTTCAGCAGTACCACACTATTTTAGCTGAAGCATAAATCTGATCTTAAAAGCAGATCAGTCGAATGTGGGAAATTTCAGTGCTGGGCGTTAGACATCAAATTTGCATTGCACTACTTATTTTAAGGCACAATCACCTGGCCATAAGCAAGTTTCAACTGAGAGGAATTCCTTTGTCCTTGGGTTTCACATCACCCCAGCACTGCCCAGTTTTTAGGCAAATTATTTCTATCATAGTGCAAAACATACTCACTGTTTTTCCTTTCCTCTTCTGGCTCCTGATGAAGGGGTTTCCAGGGAAACTTAAAACCACACATACACCAAAAAAAAAATTATTTTTCAACTCAGAAAAATATAGCTCCCACTAAAGCCTGCTGAGGAGAGTGATACCATGCCAAAACCAAGCTCCTGTTTACTGGTTTCATCAATTCCTCCTTGAATATGCATGGGTTTGCATAACTGAGCAATCATTTGCACTCTCCTCTTGGCTTCATGCAAAGAATGATTGGTTAACTAATCCACATTGCACTGAAAACTGTCGTGTTTCTGCAAGGATCCGTGTTGACTACAGCAACACTTCCCATGTTTGGTTTTGAGCTCTTCAAAGTGAGATGTCAATGACATTCCCCATTTATGACAAGAAAGGATTTTCTGTCTCTCCAAGATCAGTAACAAAGGATGAAAATAAAGCTCAGCATACACTCCAGCTGTAGCATTTGCTCAGAGTGGCTGATGAATAGAGCTGTGCTACACCACATCTGGGGAGAGGAGCACAGCTGGCAAGGCCAAAGCACTCCCCAGCCCCGGGAGAGCTCCAGAGGAGCACGGGCACAGCATCCTCAGCACCACATGCAGGACAGCCCTCCCAGCTGCGGCCCTAAGAGGACACGCGAAAGAATGTGCCTGCCTCAGGGCAAGCAGCAGGCTCTTTAATCTCCAGAAAATCCAGAAAATTCCTTGGAAATCAATAAGCAATACATTTACATGCACACGTTCCTGAGAAACAGGAAAAAAAACCGCAAAGATAACTGCATTTACTCACAGAAGGCTGAGGTAGCAATCAGCCAGGGCTCACATTTTCAGCTACTTTTAATAACTTCCAAAACCAAGGGGCAATTCAATCATTCGAGGTGACAAGAACAGCAATACAATCAGGGACAATCAAGTGTGTGCAGGAGAATAAAAGAGGCATGACCACAGGAAAGAGATTGAGATGACTATCAGATAATGGCACGAGTCAGTCAGCATCTTGGCTCCGTGAATTGAGTCAATTTTTAACAATACAACTGCTCCGAGATAAGCTTCATATAAAGCACAAGTACTGCACGTGCAAGACGGCTTTAATAAAAGTGATGTGCTGAGATACTCATATTAAAGTCTAAAACTCCAGTTCCTGCAATTACACTGGAACTCGTTTTAGAAGGAGGCTGAAGGGGTAATGAAGATATTTTTCTGGTCCCCCAACAGATCTGGGAAATTCCTTGTTCAGAGCCTAAACAGAAAGTCTGTTTAATCACAGAAAATCCTATTAAACTGATCTTCCACATAAAGGGCTGAAGTGACCAACTCCAAAAGGCTATAGAAGACACAATGAATTTGGAATTTAATTAGAACACACTGTTAGCTAACTATAATCTATTAATTAGCATTCCTAGTTTTTACAGCTCAATGCAATAATACCCCTGTACTTTTAAATTGCACCCTTCTGTTTGGACCAAAGTTACACAATTCTACCAGTGTGGTAGTAATTACAGTGATTGCCTAGAGAACAGCAGCCTAGAAATATCTGTAAATATTTAAATAGGGGATAACGGAAAGACAAGGAAATAAAAAATAAAATAGAAGAATCACTGTTCTCTAACATATTCATATTTAGTAATTGCTTAATCCACTCTAAACCATACATTCATTACATTTTTCTTGAAAGATTTCCAAAGCAGCATCAAATGTCAAAACTGATTTCAGAAAAAATGTTATTGTATTCCAAGACATTCTCTTCAATATGAAAACAGGGCTAAAAATGAAAAGAATTTCGGAATTAAAAAACTTACCTGCAACTGAAAAACAAACAACACCAGAAACTTGAGTGATTGGTAGTCCAGGTATTTGTTATCCTAGTATTGTACCATTATAACTAAAATTTTCATTACATTACCCCCTCTAATGAAATTCTACCTTTGCAATTAAAAAAAAGTTAGTACATTCTGTATCTCAGGGAATGCTTCAAGAGGTAAAGAGCACAGAAATATTAACTATGAACAGAATAAACACTTTCAAAAAGAAACTGAATGGTTACCATCAGTCCTAGGGGAAAAAAGCTCACATGACACCCAAGGAAAAAGGAACAGTCAGGGTGGTTTACAAGTCTGACAAGAAACATTTTAACACAGACTTGCAAATTGAAAACATCGTACCCCCAGCAGTTACCCAAGAAAAGCCCCAATCTAATTTAGCTGCTTAAATGTGACATGCAAGTTCATTAAAATCATTTAATCATGCTATCACACTAACACAGCAGCGACGTTAGATGACAAACCTGGTTCTCTTCTTGCAAAACTCTATACTGCTCCTTCCAAATGGTGATTTTTGAAGCTTCATCTTTCCTCAGAGCTCTCTCCTTTTTTAGCTCAGGACTCCAGAAGGTCTTGATGCTGTTCATGGAAGAGCTCAGCTTGCTTTCCTTCACCTCCACATCCTTGCGAAGCAGATCGTTTTCCCTCAACACCTCTTTGAGCTGCGTCTGCAGATCCATGATGGTGTTGTCCCGGGCCTGGCGCAGCGAGTGAGGCACGGTGGACGCCATGCTCACCGGGGGGAGGTGGTGCTCCCCGAACGCGATGGTGTCGCTGGCAACTCCACTGGTGGCGATGTTAGGGCTGCTGCCCATCGCAGTCATCCTAACACCGTAAGGCAGCCGCCCGCCCGAGCGGCCCAGGGTCATGGTGCTCTTCGGGGTGTCCGCACCCACGTTCTCATGGTCACTTAGGTACATAGGGCCGGACGTAGCGTAGGCAGCGTTTAAGGACTGAATGTTTTCCATAGAAAGGGTTTTCCCACTGCCACCCGCAGTACTGCTCCCGGAGCTGCCCCCCGTGCTGTTGGTTCGCCGGTGGCCCAGGCGCGGCGAGCGCGGGAGGCGCGGGGAGCGCCCCGGGCTCTGCGTGCTCGGCTCCACCTTGCCCACGGAACGAGCGCTCCCGTACATGGTTGAGCTGGTGGTGAGAGGCAATCGGCTAGGCAAAGAGCAGGAATGAAGAGAATTCCTGGTAAGCTCTTCGATGGTTGTAAGTCAACTTAAGGCCAATCACAACTGGTAACAGATCCGGCTGTCCATCTTTGAAGTCACGTGCTCACGATGTTCAGGACCATATCTGTATCAATAAGAATAGCATATTAAAAGCTGTATCAATGAAAATAACACTTTAAATACCTAGTTTATCACCAAATATTTGTCCCACATTAGAATAAAGTATATTCTACTACCTTTATACTTCTCCAGTATTTTTCAATTCACACTAACAAAAAAAAGCCATCTTTTATTTAAACTCTCATATTTAAACTCAAAAAATAACTCCCATTCTTGCTTTTCTACTGTTATAGTATCACAATAAAGGGGGAAGGAAGAGTGAACCAATTAATCTTCAAGCCATAATTTTGTTGGTCATGATGAAACCCTTCAGAAGTCACCTGAATGTTTTTTCCTATTTCTAACTAGCCCTAAGGCTTTACCTGTTACCTTTCTGAGTAAGAGAGAATCAAAATTTAAAAACCATTCCATAGCATATCTTTCCTCCAAGCAGTGCCAGCTTCCATAGGACATGGTTTCTACACCCTTATGCTGTGAAATCATCCTGCAAATGGGAAGGCAGGATGGGCTGGAATGATTCTGACCACGATCCAGACCAGCAGGTTCCGTTAGCATTGCTGTGAGCCCTACATCAAACACAGAAGTCAGAACCAAAACTAAGAATAATCATGAAGTCGTTAGTGACCACAGAACTTAAGTAAGCACAGATGCAAATCTGAAAGAGCAGCAAGGACCCAGCAATGAGACCAACGAGGACAAGAGAATCACAGGAGAATCTCTCCCAACAGAGAATCACAGCTCCACTGAAAACTGGTTCTAGACTCTTGTTTCCTCTCAAACTAAATGTAACTTAAATCTTTGTCCAGGTTAAGAAAATATTTCCGCTGAAATATCCTTCTCATTAACCAGTTGAGATTAATTCCATTAAATAATATTTCAACAGCAGGGACCTCTTAAAACACAGAACAGTAAGACACCATCATGTTGCTGTTCCTTCTCTCCTCTAGTTTTTCTTTAAATAACAACTCCAGTGGCACATGCAATAGAATTCCTTATTTTTGCAGAGCAAGATGATGCTGTTGTACAAGTGCTACCAGGGAACACTTTAGCACAGGGACTCTGGGCTGGGATCACAATTAATAGTCAAGCTCTAGCAAAGAAGCAAGAAATGTAACTGAACTGCTGCACTGTAGAACTTAGCCCACTATACAGTTCTCCCTTTTTTTCCCCACTATTTTTTTCCAGTGTAAACTATTTCATATTACTCTTTTGGCTCAAAGCTGTAACACAGAAACATTCCTCATACCATTGGAGGAAAGAATACCAGTCAGTGCCCAAAAATGCAGCAGCATCTTATACATCCCAACAGCTTTCCTTTCACACCAGTTTTCATCTATCTGCCCCTTCTGCTCAGACTTCAGGTTTGCCTGACTTAGGAATAAACTTCTCCAAACCAGCATGTTTGTGAGATAATAACTGGGCAAACAGGTTAAAGCTTAAAAGAAGGATATATTTACAAAAGAAATTGTAGAAATACTGCAAGAGTGTGGAGGGAAAGAGACTATAAAACAGTATTGCACAAAATACTGGAAAAGGGTAGAAAGAAAAAAGTAAAAATGATGAAGATAAAGCATTTTTCCTTTTAGAATGAAAGCTTAGCATAGGAAAAGATAACAGCAACAAATAGTTTTAGAATGTTTCATTTAACCGTAAATTTTCAATGGAAAACAAGATCAGGGTAAGAGCATTTTATCATTTTCACACAATTTCATAGAAGATACAATGGCATGAGTAATTTTATAGAGCTTATGGATTTGATACTGCTTTGTGAGCAGTTCTCAATATGTTCAAGTGCTCACTCTTTTTTAAATGACAAGAAAAGCTAACAACAACATCACTACAGAATATTTCAGAGCACAAATGTAAAGAGGAACAGGCAAGGAAAAACAGCCACCAGCACTAACTGAAATTATCTACCAAAGCAACACCTACAGATGTATTTTTTTAATACAAGTTATATTTCTTCTATTGCAACTACATATCCTTATGTAAAACAGTACAGAAATATAAACTATATAACAAAGTCTACAGTGTTGCACTGAAGTTGCTTCAATAAGCAAGACACTGTGCCCCAGATCTGGAAGAAAAACACTTCTTCCAAACAGAAAGGCTATTTCAGACTAGCCTCTGTTTGAGATATCAAAATGCTAAAAATGCTGCTGTGACACCACTTGAGCACTCAAAACAAGTCAGATATGATTTCTTAGACACTGCATGAAGTACATTCCACCGAGAGTTTGCATTCATTAGGATTCTCTTGAAAATTAATCCAAATCACAGCACTTAATTCATTTGCTGAAAACTCACCACAGTAAATCAGGGCAAACACTCATTAACAGCTTTAGATGAGTTTAACTTGAACCAAAAGATTAGACTTACGTGCATTTCAGTTAAAGGACTTCACCCCAAAAACACTGAATTTAAAAGCCGCTAGAAGTACATGGCTGCTGCACACAGAAGGATCACCTGGTGAAGTCCTTAACACACCAGAGGAGCTCAAAAGTTTTTAGATAATTTCTACCTGGTGAAGTCCTTAACACACCAGAGGAGCTCAAAAGTTTTTAGATAATTTCTACCTGGTGAAGTCCTTAACACACCAGAGGAGCTCAAAAGTTTTTAGATAATTTCTACCTGGTGAAGTCCTTAACACACCAGAGGAGCTCAAAAGTTTTTAGGTAATTTCTACCTGGTAAAGTCCTTAACACACCAGAGGAGCTCAGAAGTTTTTAGATAATTTCTAATGAGCTCCGCACCCTCAACATGGAAAATCACAGAACTGCCTTCTCCTTGGACCAGCAAACATTTTGTTAAACTATAAATAGTTTACAGTGAATGAAAGTGGCCCATATCGCTGACAAAAAGGCAGCAGAGAGGAGCTGGTACCACAGCAGGTGCTGTGCAGGAACATCTTCAATTCTGGTGGGCAGGCAGGGGAGCTCTCATCACCTGAACTCGGGAGTCCTGTGCTAGCTCAGCTCCAGGCTTGGGTTCACAGCTAGGCACATCCCCTCTGCTACTCCCGAAAAATCAAATAATTCAAGCTATGAAAGCCAAGGGCTAGAATTAGCAGTTGATCAGGGTTATGGGAAGGATTCCCAGCGCTGGCACTGCTGAAACTCAGGGAGAAGAACTCTTCTGTTGCTGCCATGCATTGCACTGCACTCACTCTTCACACAAAAGCAGTAGATTAAGAAGAAAAGCTGTCTTTGGAAACAAGCAAATGTAACCCTCCAGTGTTTTTCTTGAAATGAAACTTTCATTACCCCATTGTTAGACCTTAAAATTGTGAATATTCCAAATATTAACTAAATACACCCTTTCACACATGTAGCCAGATTCAGTATTTCCATTGACACAGATCTGCCACAGTCCAAAACAAAAAAAGGTTACAAGATAAATCTTAACTTTATTTCCCCTCCATTTTTTTTTCTGGTAGCATTTATCACTGGCCATATCATTTTGCTGTAGAAGCAGATATTAATACAATTCACACAAGGAAAATTATCCTTTATCCTGGAAACAGCAAAGCCAGGGAAGTGACAAAAAAATTTTTCTTTTTTGCAATACTAATTAATCAGCAAGAAGAAAGAATTCTAATTTCCTCCCAGAGCCCATGCAAATGTAAATGGAAGATTTCTTTCAGATAACATCATAACCAGAAAAGTTAGTTTTTCAGTATTCTGACCCACACTAGCATTTTTCTGGGAATCTCACAAGTGTTGTCTCTTATCGTCCAGGAGGCCAACATGCAGCGCTGTTACTATTTTCCTCTTCTACTGAGACTCTAAATTTAGTCACAAATAAATCATCCCTTAACCTTACAAGATGGTGGTAACCACAAGGAACACTGTCCAACTCTGAATGTACTAACCATCTTCCCTTTGCAAATTCTCCTGGAGATTTTAAAAACCTTTGTTTTTTCCGCCAAGATAGGAACCCTAACCCAAGATTACAAAAAAAAACAAACCCAGAGACTCTAAACATAAAGAGCTTAAAAAAACAAACCAGTTGAAGCCAGTGCTAAACCATTTTTCAAGATAGCTTGTATAACTTTACAATTATGAAACAAAATTCTCGTTTGCTGTTCATTAACAGAACAAAAACTTCAAAGAGCATCCTATATGCAAGCCAAATAAAAAAAAATTCACAGCACCCCAAGTAAAAACTTTATATATGCATTTATATTTATATTTATATCTATATTTATATTTATTTAAATTGGCATAGCACACCTCTGCAAGCACAAAGACCTGACCTGCTTTAGTATAAGTTGAAAATGCTATCTAGCAATTATGGAAAAACTTGAAAGAAGAACTATCAGAAAAAAAATAGGCAAGAATTACACAATATTGTAGAAAAAGGTCTGGAAAAGGACGGTTACACACACATTTTCTGTACTAAAATTCTAAAATAGGTAACATCACATCCTGCTTGAAGTGTCAGCTAAGAAAAACGCCAGCTCAGATCACAGGTGACTGTCCAAAAACACTCTGAGACAGACACCATTAACTGTGGAAAAGGTTATTACAATTATTATTAATTATTATCACAATAAAGGGGGAAGGAAGAGAGAACCCATCAATCTTCAAGCCATAATTCTGTTGGTCATGATGAAACCCTTCAGAAGTCACCTGAATCTTTTTTCCTATTTCTAACTGTTACCTTTCTGAGTAAGAGAGAATCAAAATCAGACATTTATTAGTACTGCAGTGCAACCTGTGGCTGCTAAAATCCACCTGTTCCATTCCAACAACCTGGTCCTAGGCAGTGAAAAGCAAGGGAGAGCCCAGCTTCCCTCAGAACAGCAAAGCACGTACAAATCAAATAAGCACGGTAATATCCGGACCAATACATAATAAAAATGGGAATACAGAGCAGGCCAAAAGCTGGGAACTCCTGGATCAGGGCCTGGCATGCTGGAAGAACAGTAAAAAGCCACCTGCACAACTCCATCCAGATTTACTTGTGAGGCAATTATGACATGAGAGAGGGCAGGAACAGAAACGTGAGTCTTGTCGAAAAATCGGGTGGTTTTCAATACAAGACTTGTATTGGGGTGTCGTAAGAATGTAAGAAATTCTGGAAGGATCACGTTAACATCAAACCTCAGTATAAACAATCCAATAAAATGTGTTTACCAGGTCTGTCACACTCGGCCCCTATATCTAGTGTTTGATGTGAACCCATGGCTCAGAGGGCAGGTGTTCCTGGCTACAGCTGACAGAAAACAGAAGATTCATTAAAACAAAATTCTGTTAATCTCTGGAAGATCTCTCTGTCACATAAATTAATTATGCCTTTCGTATCTTTCCCTGCTCCAGGAGAAATACTAATACCACAGAAACTACTTCTAGTAGCAAGCAACAACATACTGCAGAAATACAGGGAAAAATCCAGCTTACATCTGTTAAAACAAAAAGAATTTTAGAGTAACTTCTGCAGCCTTCAGCAAGTCCTCTGAATTTCTCTGCTGCAGTTTCTGTTCAGGACTGAACTTCCCTGTCTGCACAAGGAAAGCTTTGAATGTCAGTTCTCTAATAAAGGCAAAGTCAGCCTTTACAAGAGGCATCTTAATCTGATAAAAGACTGGAGCAGACACATTAGGCTTCATTAACAGAGGTAGCGATTGTTCCCATTTACATAATTCACACCCGAATAGTTAAAGGCAAGTGAGTATAACTAGATCACACAGCAGGACAGAGACTGCAGAGTAGATAGAACAGAGGGGAGGGCAGGCAGGGAAGATGGAATTCCAAAAAAAAGAAAACCTTACATTCCAATAAAACCCTGCCGGGTATCTTTCCCCTGGAATCCAAAGAGTGGGTATAATGACAGAATTGGCATGATTCACAACAACTTAGAGGTGTGTTAACCAAGGAAAAAATGAATTCCTGTTGCTTCCTAGTCTTCATCACAGTTACAAAACCTATGGCTGCTGTGTTACTTTATGTAAAAAGTGTGAAGCCTCTGTCTCTTAGGGCTATTTTGTAGATTTAGGTTTGACTAGTTTTGGAAGCTAAGAATGCTCACTACTTTTCATGTAAAATTAATGACTGTTACACACAACAAGAACAGAAGAAAGTTTACTGTGGAAACTCGCTGCAAGCCAGCCAATGCTGGACACAAGGCATTGAAACCATGGAATTCAGGGCTGTTTATCAAAATATCCTTGTGGCCTTGACAGCAAAAAAACCAAAAATGATAAATGAAATTAAGGCAGAAATAAGACAGAAAACTAACTCCTCATATTAGGATTGATTCTTATTCCTAAAGAGCACATAAATAGATGCTGAAGCACTGCCAGCTGTTTATATCCAATCCTTTTTAAAAGCTGGGGGATGGTGGTGGTGTTTGGTCTGTATTTGTTTAATTAAGTTCACCTACTTGCACATCTGCCAGGTTCACTGAATGGAACAGAGCCTTTGTTCTGTCTCACCCAACACAAGATGCGAATGCATACATTCTCCCCCACACATACAGACGGAGAAATCTTCCCAGAAAAGCACCTCAAAAATCCCCAACAAGCTTCAGGTGACTTTGACATACTAAAAAAATTTGTTTTGTAAAAGGCAGATCATCAACCCTGACCCTAACAGTTTTAGGGGAAAAAAACAGCATTCATTTGTCAAGGGAGTGTTTTGTTTCTAAGCATAAAGCGACATTTCTGTTAAACACTTTTTACATTTAAAGGTTAGCATAAATGGCATCCACACACTTCAAGTCACCACAGAACATGGAAACATCTTGATTCCCTGTCCTTTTTAGACACCATTATGTTTCCCATTCCTACAAGGTATCCCATCCAGAAAACACTACCTGCAAGTCTGTAAATGAGAGAGCCAGAAATACTCATCAGCTTCCTCGTTAATTTGTCTCCCACAAGTACACAATTCCTTTCATGGGAGCTACTTACTCAACAAGGAAGACATAAGACAGAACATGCTCTGTTCTCCTCTACAGCATTTTCTTTGCATAGGCAGTTTTAACTGACATCAAGTTTTGTTTTTTATAATACCCTTAAGTCTTGATATCAGCATAAAGGGTCTGTTGTCACCACCAAAGCTCCATTCCTTTCTATCTCCTTCCCCCAAAAACAAGACCACAAAAAAAAAGGCTTACCATTATTATAATAAATCCATCTATTTCAGCTAAACCCTAAACCTTTATTTACTCATATTTACACAATTTTTCTGATATGCCACTTGCTTATAAGGACTTTTTGCTAGAGCTCCGGAGGTTGGCCTCAACTTGAGGCACTATGGATATTTCTAATATTTCTATTTACCTCATCTCACTTGTCAGACTTTAATGGTTCTGCTCCCAGTGTAGAGTTAACCTGGTCCCTCTTCTTTCTGTTCTGGATGCTGTGACAGAAATGTTTCTGTCTTCCTGCAGAGACCAGAGCACACTCTGCTTAACACTACCTGGACATCACACTGGAAGGTTTCCAAGGTGTGGCAGAAACCTCATACACTGTTCCAGCACCTCCTCTTGCCTACAGCTTTCAGGATTTCACTGAATCTGTCCCAGAATGATGAGCCCATGGAGCAGATATGATCCTTCCCAATTGCTGCTTCTTGCCTGGATTTACCAGACTGGACCCCTCCCAGTCCCTCCCTGTCCCACCTTCTTATTGCTGCCATGCATAGAGAGTCTGGGTAGGTGCATCAGAATTTCTTTTGTGCAATGACTGGGACAAATAATTAAAAGTCTCTAAATTTAAAGCAGATGTGAAAAGGAAAAAAACCATCGTGCCCTTTTTAAATGCAAAACACAAAAAGCAACAGTTGTCAGAACTTCAACATATCAATTATATCACACATATCACTTCCTAGTGATAAACTAATTAAATTCACTCTAATTATTTAGAAGATTGCAGATGTTAATCTTCTGTCACTGTATGGCTAAAGAGCATATAGACTCATTTTGGAGTATAAAGTCAGTAAATATTATGTGTTTGCACCATGGCTGTTTCTCTCTTGCCCACAGGTGGCATACAACCAGCAGCCCACTTCCCAACAGCAGAAACAAAATGTTAAAAGCAGTGAAGGTATTTCAAAAGCCCAGAAGGACCTAGAAGCACAAGTGAACCCATGTAGACAGCCAGCCTAAAGTCACCACGGGTAACATCACAGCATAAGGCAAAGCATGCTCCAGCTACAGAAATTCCATCATAATCTCACCCTGACAACAAAGTTGGGCTAACAATATTGACATAACCCATGTGCTAGAAAACATCACTATTGCTAAATCAGCACTGGATTTTCTAGGATCTCCTGCTCTATGATCCACTGCATGCCAGAGTTAAACTCTTAGATAGCAAGGGAGAGAACCCTCCTCACACAGACTGCTCTTGGAGCAGGGTGGGCAGCAAGGCTCAAGAACCCACAGTATGGCTTTAGTTCTAGTTAATTCTATAATTTAAAAAGCCACATGCATCCCTCCATACTTACATTTCTAATCAAACCATACTCAGCTAAAACAAGCCAGACCCTCTGAATATAACACAATTCTCCAGTGGCTTAGCCACGTAAGTGTTGTGACAAAACTCTCACCCAAGAGAGTTTTTCGGGGCAACAGGCTTGAAAATAGAGGGGTGAGGGGAGGGGGGATAACAATGGGAGAGTATCCTGCTTCACAAAATAAGGAATAGCAGCAAGGAACTCACACACTGCTTACAATAGCATGGTGAAATATTTCTATTCATACAGCAGCACATAACTCCTACCAGGAACTGAGAAGGCGGCAGATTCAAAGAAAAAAAAGAAAGCAAAGAAAAAAGGTAAAAGCCCACTAAATACCAAAACCTCCTCAAAAAACCAGCCAGGGTTTCTTTCATCACCAGGATTTGCAATTCAGTAAAAGGGTACAGGCCACATAAATATCAAACCTGCCTTTTTGCTAGTCAGGCCATTAGCCACATATTACAAATGAAAAGTTATGTGAACGGAATCTCAAAAAAGCTCGTGACAGGATCAAAAAGAATGCTAAAAATTATGAAAAACACGATGCTTTAATATAGCCCAGAGAGCAGGTTTTTTTCAGTTTAGGCTTCTGCTAACATCCCAACAGTGATTTAATTACAGCTAAACGGGTTTCCCAGAAGTGGTGGAAGAAGTTCAAATTATATTGAATATTATGACAGACTCAACATTTCATTCAGCAGATCCCAACCTTTTCCTAGCTGCAGCTCCTCTTGCAGCTTAATGCATTCAGACAATTCCAAATTTCTGGATGATATAGTAGTCATAGACTTGACTATTCTGGGAACTGCTGTTCCGTGATAAAGTTCTGAACTGTGCTTCCAGAACTGAACTACATTCAGTACAGCTGTTAACTAAATAATTACTGTTTTCATTACCGAAAAAAAACCCCCACCTATTTTACTGCCAACTCTAGTCACAGCAGCACGAGCAAGGTGATTTCTCTCTCCTCATCCTATCTGAAATGGCTCAAAGGGTGCTGACTCATAATTGACCCCGAATTGGGGCACACATCTGAGCTGCTGCAGTTTCCAACACAAACTCCACTAACGTGTCAGCCTGCAGCTCAGGAGATGTGTGTTCAGCCACCTACGGCTACAGACGCAATAATCTCAGGGAGCAAAGGAGGGCAGGCAGCTGGTGGAGGTTACTGCTGCAGACATCCTTGCCCAGCTGGCCATTGTTTGAGAATTAAAACCCCACAGCCAAAGCAGACAACTTTCTGTGGTTACAGCCTGTTGGATTTGTGGTAACACGTTATCCAGCTACAACCACCCTGCACACTTGAACGTGGCCCCCAAAACGTGCTTGGACAAAATCTAAAACACACTTTGTTCCTCAGAACAATTCTATTTTTACCCATTTTTTTTCATTCTCTCGGCTCCTGTACTGCTTCCCACCTCCACCACCACCTTATAGGTGTTTCTTTACATCTCTGCATCTCCTGGTCTCTCCCATTTCCACTTTAAACCATTCCACACCGTACCAGCACAAACCATAACACGAACTTCCACGGCGCATGCAACATTCCAGGTAAAATACATCGTGTGCTTCCTAACCAACCTTCAGAGCTCACGCTACAAACCAGACAGATGTGGAAGGGCAGCAGTTCCTGACACAGGCTTCAGGATGGCAGCAGTTTCAGAAACAAAGCACCGTGTCAGCTGACGCTGGCTCGTAGTAGATGCAATAAAATACACGAAACGTGACCATTCAGCGCTCACAGAAAACACAAAAAATCCAACACCGACACAAGGTCTGGGCAGAAAGACACCGCTCACCATTACCTCAGATGAGGTGACTAAGACAACAAAAGCGTGCGCTTCCCAAGGACAGACTGAATGCGGAGGGGCGGAAAAGCACGGCCGGGAAGGCGAATGGGCAGAGCAGGAATGACCGCCCGTGCGAGGCACAAGCAAACCCCACCCGGCCGCGAGCACAGCCCGGCAGGACGCGGGCCCCGGGGCGATGTGGCCGTCCCGCCGCGCTCCCCAGGGCCG
>VZRL01005187.1:488279-598706 GCA_013397895.1 Origma solitaria | reverse complement strand
GCTCCGGGCGGGAACTGCGAACGGGCCGCGGGAGGGCTCAGGTACGGCGGGCAGGGCCCGGCGGGGATCTGGGCACCGAGCCGGGCACCGAACCCGGCACCGAGCCCGGCATCGAACCGGGGCGTCCCCTGCGCGCGGCTGCTGAGCGGCCCCGCCCGGCGGGCCAGGGGCGAGCGCGGGCCCGGTGTTTCCTGAGAGAGCCTCGGGCAGACAGAGCAACTGACCCGATCAAGAATCCTTCCAGTTCGATTCTTTGTGGTTTCAGGGCGTAAGGAGCCAAAAGCGACATTGATTTCCTTAGCCATCACTGCCGGGGGACACTAAAGTGAGAGGTTATGGCAAATGGGATGGATCTGTCAGACTACACAAGGAATGACATTTATTGACGTAAATTATCGCTGTTTAAATTAGTTTCTTGTTGCGATGAATATAGCTTATATTATAATTACGTTCTATTATTTCATCATATTATATATTATCTGCATTATATTTTTTATATATTATTGTATTATTACATTTTATATATCGGAATTACCATTTCTGTTATAATTCAGACCTTTGGCAGGCTGATATCCACTGAGATCTCGATAATCTGAATTTCCCTTTCAACTATAGAAGCACAGAGTGCATTTTAAATTAATTTCAGTAGAATAATATGGTCCACATAAGTGCATACTACAGTGTTTTAGCCCTTCAGTCGAGCCGAAGGTATCCCCCCAAAAAAGGGATAATTTATATTGCTGTCTGAGGAGGCAGAAGGATGAAAATAGAAACAGGCTTGCCCACGCTGCAAGTATTCTGCCAATTTCAAATGTAAATGATTTTCCATTTAACAATAAGCAAGTGTCAACCTGGAGCAAAACAGGGAAACAGAGAGCCTGAGAGATTTAGGTTTTTCATCCTAACTTAATTAGTGTGTCAGCTTAATAGGGTCTTGCTGCCAGAAGTGTCATCTGTGCCTGTAATCACCGTGGGGTTTATGCTGCATGGTTTGACAGATCTCCCACAGTGCTTGCAGAGTTCAGATGGTTTAGTTTCCAGGCTGGATTAATTTCTTGCCTGGTAATTGCATTTGGGAAATCTGCAGGCTTCCTGGTTACAATTGGACAGGCTGCTTTTCCCTGTAAGTCCCAAACCATTACTCCTGAGTTAAAAAGCCTGCTGTCTTTGCCTTGCAAGGACTGAAGTGACTTGTACATAAATGATGTGGCTATAAATCAATCTGACAGGCTTTTAGAAAGAAGTGCCCACGTAAATAATTTATGATATTTGAGTAATATTTCTGCCAGGTCTGGTGTCCAGAACGAGCTCTTTTCTTTTACTCTGGTGAATGTGAAACTCCTTGAGGAACTGGTTGTTCACTTTTGGTTTTGTAGCTGTGAGGTGTTACTCTTTCTTACCTGGAAAAGAGCTTGTGTGACAAAATTTCTCTTTTCCTTCAGTCCTACCCCTTGGTCACTGTTTATTGTTATAAGGATTTTTTTTTTTTTTAATAATACCATCAAAAAGATTATTTGTGCAGGAATACCAGTCAGTCCCCTTAATGAAATATTTTTATACAGATTGTGAGTTAATGCTAAGGAATTAAGCAATGTCAGAAATTAAGGATTTATATTCTCAGAAAGCATCTTCAGTAAGCAATAGTATTTAAAATTTAGAACTGTTTGGAATAACCTGTTTCCTAGGATGCTACTGGTACATTTTTAACTAATGAAACTTTTTTGGACCCTTTGTAAGGCAAAAATTGCAACAGGCAGCAGACTTTAAAACAGCAAACAAAATTACGTAGGAAACGGGTGATTGACACATACCATTGCTATTAAAGAAAATGTTTGGAGGCATAACCAGCAAAATTTGAAAAATATGCAGGCTGAAACACAGCAACACATGTGCTAAAATAAGCAGTTTGGACTGGAACTGGTTTTATTATTGTTGGGAAAGCAGGCTCCTAAACACCTTCCAATAGTTACAATGGTGTTCAATGAACTTGTGGCACTTGTATAAAGGCTGTCGTGACAGGAAACAGCATAATGAGTAAGGAGGTGAGTTTCTCATCCCATGTTCAAAAAATGCAGGAATTGACCAGCCAGGCTTCATTACAAATGTTGGTTGTATTCAAAAATTCTTTAATAGTAACACACCCCCACAAATGCTCTGTTACTCTTCCAAAACTGTACCAAGGTAAGGAAGAATGAGCTTTACCCTGTGTTCATTAAAATGTTAATTGGCTAAATGTGGAACAGAATTGGTGTTTTCTGTTTAGTGCAGGGAGATAATCATGATCCTAGGCATCTAAAAGTGAGCCTAGCAGTGCCTGATAAATCAAAGAGTTCAATGATGCTTTTGGAGCCACACAGATTCCAGTAGAATGAGTGGTGGGCCTGCATGCAGCTGTCAGTCTGACATGTGCTGTGACTGAGCTGACATTGTCAGAGTGGTGTTGTGTGCCTTGACAGCAAATATATTTAAACCACTCCAAGTAGCTCAGACTTTCTATGTTATACTTTTTTTCCTCCTGCTACAGAACGTGGCCTGAATGAGTGAAGGACATTGATAAGGTACTGACAGCATCAGAGGCCACCTGTAGTCTACAGCCGACACTCAGTCTCCTGACCTGCCCCTGCATTTCCATGTTTAACCTATCCAACACTGAGTATCTTTTCCTACTTTTGAAGTTAGCAGAACATTACCTTGCTTTTCTCAAGTCATCAAGGTTGTTTACCTAGAGATATGAGAAGTCAAAACTGAAGAGTTCCATTGTGTGCAGCTTTTCCACAAGCAATTGCATCATGTCTTTTCCACTCCTTTTACACTGTGGAGTAGCACAGGCCTGTCTTGATTAGGAACATCTGCCCCATTAAACTTGAAAGAGTTACCTGAGGTATGTGTTAGGTAAAGCAGCCTTTGCATAACATGCAAATCAACTTATAAAATAGTTTGCAGTCCCAGAGGAAGGAAAACTCCACAGAAATAAAAAATCTGTGAAGTTTATTGTGTGTTTTCTTAGAGTAATACAAACCTTGGGTTAAGTATGTGGCATTATCGTTAGTGCTTGCTAAATCACTTGTTGCGTGTGTAACTGTTTGCTCTTGCTGGGCTCAGTGGAATTGCATTTATTGAAAGAATGTTGAACATTTTTACTCAGCAAATCAAAGCCTCTCTGTGAAAAACTTACCAGACAGAGAGGATGAGGATGAATGAAAAGCCCTCTGAAAGTTCACAGTCTGTGATGAAGTCTTGTCTTAGATTGTGGGATGCTAGGATTAATTCCTTGGAACAGCCGTGTTCTAGCTGAGCATGGCCCAAGCTGTGCTGCTTACACAATTCGTGGTATGCAAACTGTTCTGAAGTGATGTTAAACTGCTTCCACCTTACATGTGAGGAGAGCTGGGAACTGGCACCCCACCACAGGATTAAAGCACAGTGCAGCGTTCAAAAACCTAGTTTGTCAAGGCAGAGTGGAACTGACAGGAGAAGACATGATTTAGGAGCAAAATGAATTTTTGAGGGGTAATGGACAGTAGAGTAGAAAGGTGTGTGAGGGTGTGTGAATTTAGAAAATTAGAATTATTTCCATACAATCCTGGCATGTGAAGTTGTTGCTGCCATAGCCCACATGATAGATGTACTTGAACAGATTAAATTCAGGATTATCTGTTCAAGAAGATTGGTTTATTTCCCGCACAGGAATTGGTGTACACACACTGATTTTTTTCTCAGCAGCTTCTCAATTCACTACCCCCATGCAAATAAATACCTAGTTTGTAGAGTGCTGTTGAAAATTCGGGTTTCATACCCAGTTTCCACTTTTCATTTTTTTCTGATTATGTACCTAAAGTGTTCAAATTTTGAAAGACAAGATCAAAATATGGTAGCAGTAAAAGCTGTTAAGTTTCTTTACCTGTTCTAATGTATCAAGGGAATGTTTTGAAGCACAGTGCAGCACTTCTGGTCTTGTGTGGGCTTTTTCTCAGTGATAAAAATCTTCCTGAGAACAAAACCAGCTAAACTGAAATGAATTCCCCGTAAATAGTAAATAAGGGTCCCATTACCACAGAGAGAGTAAATTATAAGTCCTAGGTGCCTTTAAACTCATAAACTCCTTGTAGCATTCTGCATATTCAAATGCATGTTTGAACTTTAATTTTTAGTCTTTCTGGTTTAAAAATAGGGCATTTTTAAACACTGGGTAATGAGTCAGGCAGCCTCCTAGAGCAGTGCTGGCCCCAGAGGCTGTCCGAGGCTCCTTGGCACTCCAGTCAATAGTTTATTATCTACTTCAGCATTAATGTTTGATGTGAGTTAAAACATTGTGAGGAGAGGGCAGGGCAGAGAGGAAACAATATTCCAGTGAGGAATGGAAGCACCTTGCCTTCCCTAGCTTCTGGCTCTGGCACCGAGATAGATTTATAGCTCCATTTGCAGAATTAACTTCTCTCTCTTCCCAACTCCTACTCTCATAATTTTTGCTATCGAAGTTCTGTCACTCTGAAATGCTCAGACGATTGCTTTGAGACACAGAGCTTTGCCGTGCTGCACTTCCCCGGCTGCAAAACCCCCCACGTGCCTCTGATGGAGTGTTTGAGCCTTGTTTAAACCACAGCTGAAGCTGTTCCTGCAGGTAAAGCCTGAAACTAAACCGGCATCGTGTGACTCCTTCACTCAGACCGGATCCTCACGGAATTTGAATACAAACCACTGACAAATAAATTGAGACTGGTAGTGGTGCACACCATATAAAAGCTTGAAGGACTTCAACTGAAACCAGCATTAAGCAATTTTGCATCAAAATGCCACCCACCTGCTTTGCATAAATTGGTCATGGGTTATGTAGGCAAATGACATTTCGGTCATTGTTTCTTCCCAAGGGCTTATAATGATTAAGATCTGATTAAGGCAGCTTGGGGGTGTGAGTGGGGGCAACAGTATTGTTCAAATTTCAATTCCCTCAGCCACACATACTATTTATGTCTCTCTAATTGTATCCCTCCCTGTGCAATGAACTCTGCTGAGCAGAGGAAATAGCCTGCTTAAATCACAAGTGTTTCCCCTGCTAATGTTGCTTTCTATTTCTTCTTTTTCAAAGCCAAATGTATTTACAAATTGCTGGTAACTTCTGATTAAAGCACATTCAAATATGTGAACACTGTACAATTGCACAAGTTTTGGACCGAGGATGAATAATACCAGCCAACCAAAATTAAGGAGAATTTTAGCTACACTTGGCATAATTGCCAGTGCTCATACTTGCCAAGGAAGCAACTAGTATCCTTTTTCTGAAAATTGTTTGCCAAGTCCTCAGTAAACTTTGGATTTCTTGTTTAGAGAACGGAAAAACAGCTTATTTTAAAAAGTGCCACACCTGGAATGCATTAGCAAGCAGAGTACTAGCCAGGTGCTGACTGACTAGCAAATCATGCTATTTGCTGAGGATTTTAGACTTTCTCAAACTGTTTGACATCTCCGGCTCTCTTGTGTGTGTCTGAATTTGTCCTGTATTTGTATTGCCTACAAAAGTCTGAGCGCTGGGCTGTCGGTTGTACTCAGCATTGGTGCAAATACAATAAAAGGTTATCTCTGGGGGTTATTTGGAAGTGCTGCTGCGGGCCCTGGCACCGCTGGGATCCACAATCTCCCCAGGAGCACTGCTCCAGAGCAGCGTGGAGTGGCCGTGCAGTGCTGGGAATTGCTGGATACTGGCTTGGAAAAGGGTGCCATCTACTGAATTACTGGGACCACTTCTGATTCTGCCAGGTTCTGTGCTTTTCAGCTCTGCGTGGCTTTTGTGGTACCATCATAGCACAGGGTGATTACAGTCAAAACCACAATCTAAAATAAAAACTGACAAGTCAGGGTATAGCTGAGTAAAGTTTTAGAAAGTTTCCTCTACTTTTTATCAAAGTATTAATGGATATTGAAAGTGTTCCAGGAAGACAGTGCTGAAGAATCTGAAAGAGGGAATTATTTTCTTTTTCTTTCCCTAGCATGGTACAGTGCCTTCACATTTACCTAAAAGGAAAAACCCCTATATATAATTTTTTATCAGTGTGATATCTAGAATAAGCTTTTTGATATACCTTCATATGGACTGTCACTTCTGTTATCTTCAGTCATTATATTTTGTTTTATCTTTAGGGATGCCTGAGAGCCAGGGGAAGGACAGTGAAAGCTACAGCAGCAGCAACAGTTCCAACCCCGGAGATTCAGTGGCTTCCTTCGGACAGGTCTGTTCCTTTTGCCTGAGAGGGAAATGCAAGTTTCATGCTCACACTTCTGGAAATCTGCTCTGCACGTTTATTTCTTCTAAACTTGGATACAGTAAGGCTGGAAGCATGCTACACCCAATTATACTTAGTATTTTTTCTCTGCAATAGTCTTGGCATGCCTTGAGTTATAATAAATTGCTCTGGATTCTTCTCAAAAGGTTTTTAAATCTTGTACCTTAAAAGTGGGTCTCATATTAGTCTCTCTTATTCCCAGATGGCCTGAATCATGCTTATACGTATTCTCAGTACAGGTTCAGAAAAGCCAACTACTTTGAGCTATTTAAAAATAATTTTTAAAAATTGTAAAATTATTTGAAAAAAAACAAAACTTGTATCTGGACTGAACAGAGCTTTTGGTGGTGATTATTAATGAAAAATAATTGCTGCAGTTCAATAATTAATGCTTGTATGCATTAAGAGTAAAAGGAAAAAAACCAATCTAATGCACATACATACCCTGAGGTGTTTCCTGGCCTGTTACATCCCAATTCTAAAAATGGAGCATGCACATCCTGGGAGGACTGGGATAAAGAAGTGATATTAGGAGAAGAGGGGAAGCTAAAACAGGGAGAGTAAGCTGTGTGTTCCCTTGTTTCTGTCAGTATCAATACACAGCGGGCGAGTATCGAGCTATCCAGCATGCTCTGCGGCAGAGGCTGGGCCCCGACTACATCAGCAGCCGCCAGGCAGGAGGAGGACAGAAGGTAGGAACAAACACAATGTTCCAACTCAACTTTTCCCAGGAAAACTAGGGCTTAAAAAGTTACAGTATTTCTTGGTTTTTTGAAGTTAATTTCCCTCTAGTAGTTTAATAGCCAGATCTGAATGCAAAGTGAGCAGGGCATAAATTCTGGTTTTTATTGAGCCACAGATTCCTTTTACACTTAAAAAAAAAAAAAACCCTTATTTTTTTCAGCACCTCATCCTTTACAAAGGAATATTTATATACTTGTGCAACACTGAGTTGTTTTCCCTATTTTTTCCCAGAACTGGACTACATGAAACATATAACAGTGGCTGCATTTTCCATCTTTAGTGCCCATTCTGCCTTCTGTTGATTAAGTCCTATTTGTTTTTATATTAACCCCCACCACGTTTCCTGGAAGAGAGTGAACCTAAAGCTGCACCATCATCCTTTTATTCACATTATCTGAACCCTAAAATGAGCTGAGTTTCCTCAGTGTAAGGTGGTATGTGTAACCTCTGTTCAAAATAAAGTGTGTGCACAAGTCTATGTATTTATATATTTATTTATGTATATATGCTCTTCTTTTCAGTTCTGTTACATTGAGGGTCACAAGGTCATCAGCCTGGCCAACGAGATGTTTGGCTTCAATGGCTGGGCTCATTCAGTCACTCAGCAGAATGTTGGTAAGGATCTCCTGGGGACAAAGTCTTTTCTCCCTCTTGTTTCACTGTGAAGGAAAAGTCTCTCAGATAAGGCCCAGGGTCTCCATCACAGAATCACAGAATATCCTGAGTTGGAAGGACCCATAAGGATCAGAGTCCAACTCATGGCCCTACACAGGACATCCCCAAGAGTCACACCGTGTGCCTGAGAGCATTGTCCAAACACTTCTTGAGCTCTCTCAGGTTTGGTGCTGTGATCACTGCCCTGGGGAGCTGTGCCAGTGCCCAGACACCCTCGGGGTGAGGAACCTTTTCCTCATATCCAACCTAAACATCCCTTGGCACAGCTTCGGGCCATTCCCTTGGGTCCTGTCACCAGAGAGGAGAGATCAGTGCCTGCCCCTCCTCTTCCCCTCGAGGAAGCTGTAACCGCAGTGAGGTCTCCCGTCAGTCTTGTCCAGGCTGACCTCAGCTGCTACAACTTCACCTGGGCAGAGGCATGTGCAATTTCCAGGTGTCTCAGCACTTAGTAAAAATGAGAGAAATTGAATAATAATGGAGCTTCTGCTTTCATTTCAGATCTGTCATAATCATTATTCTGAGTGTGTTTATGATTATTCTTGAGCTATTCTAATCAAGTCTCTGATCTCTATGGGAACACTCAGTCAAGAGTAATTACAATTAAACTATTTAATACCCGGCAGTCCTGAGCTAACTTTGATACTCACCTGTAATTTTTATACTCTAACCAGTTCATATTCTCAGTTAATATTCCCCTAATCTTTAGGGACCCATCTTTTTCTGCAGATTTCTCTTCTAGCTAATACCTAGTACTGAGGTTTTTACAACAGAAAACTTTGGAAAATTTTTTCAACTATAATACAGTGTTCAAGTGATCTGAAAGCTTCAGGCTCTTCCATGTTGATTGCTGAAATAGTACCTACCAGAGGAGTGTTTTCCTTGTTTGCAGATCTGCTGTGCTTGTGCTGAAGCCTGGTCGTTGAAGTAGGTCAAAGCAGC
The DNA here is from genome assembly GCA_013397895.1 of Origma solitaria. NCBI lineage: Eukaryota > Metazoa > Chordata > Aves > Passeriformes > Acanthizidae > Origma > Origma solitaria. The sequence goes on along the minus strand of VZRL01005187.1, from coordinate 590,070 downwards.
AGCTTAAATTACCTTCTTCCTTCTCCCCCACCTTCAGAAATCTTTTCTTAACGCAGGCTGGTAGATTCTAGAAATAGAACAACTTACTTCATTGCTTTCCATCTTGTGGTTTTCTTTCTCCCTTTTCAGTCAAGAAAAGACTGGCATCCTTCAAACTTCTGCCTTTTCCAGATTATGCCATAATAAGTCATTCGTCAGAAATTCAGAGTGAGAGCATTCCGTTATGATTTGAATTCCTGGGTAGAAAAAGAACTTGCACCTTCAGCAGGTTTACAAAACAATTAAACAAATAGACCAGAGGAGTGCAGAAGAACTCTTGGACCCCAGAGAAGAGTTACTTGATCCCAAATTTCATTTCAGACATGTGACATGTCTCTATTAGAATTGCAAGTCTGCTAATTGGAGTGCTCTGTGTGTACTGTGTAGCACTGCTTTTGGTGTGAAGTAAGGTACTTCAGAGATCCTGAACTGAGAGTTGCATTGCAACCTGTTCAGTTCGTCAGGCATTCTGTCCTGGGTAAAACCTTGTGCAAGTTATTTGCAAACTGGAGACTTCTGGTATATCATAGGAAAGAAATTTCTTTCATAGACAAGGGTTTCTTTTCCACTCTTGTTTTTATAAATTAACACTTAAAATATCTCCTTCCAGACTTTGTTGACCTCAACAATGGCAGGTTCTACGTGGGTGTCTGTGCTTTTGTAAAAGTTCAGCTGAAGGTGAGTGGGTTTTTTTGTTGGCTCTGTCTGTACTTCAGCAACTGCCTGAAGCTGTAAATTAAAAGTTCTTGCATGGGTCAGACCACAGTCCTTGGGTACTGCACTGCACTGCTGTCCTAAACATTGACCTTGCTGTGGAGCAAACAGCTAAGAGTGAGTAACCAGGCTTAGGAAAGCACAGCACCTGTATGTATAAAATTCCCTTATACTTAAAATTTTACTGCAGGATGGGTCATACCATGAAGATGTAGGATATGGAGTCAGTGAAGGCCTGAAGTCCAAGGCCTTATCCTTAGAAAAGGCAAGAAAGGAGGCAGTGACAGATGGACTGAAGAGGGCACTCAAGTAAGTGAAGATCAGTACCTTTTCAGAAGTTATGTGGGAATGAAGTGTTTTCAGTCACAGTGAGCTCTCTTCTTTCTCAGGTGCTTTGGGAATGCTCTTGGGAACTGCATTCTGGACAAAGAGTACCTGCGAGTCGTCAACAAGCTTCCCCGGCAGGTGCAGTACCCAGGCTGTCAGCAGGGGCTGCAGAACATCCCCTGCCCCTGCTCCTTCCTTTTACACAGCTTATAAACGGTGCTATCAATCATCTCATTCCTGGGGTTACCAGCTGGGAGACCAATCGCCTTTGTAACAAACAGTTCACATCAACCAGCAGATTGTTCCCCAAGTGGCACCTCAGTAACCAGCAGGGATCTCGCCAGCTCCTGCTGTGCTCCAGCTGGGGGCAGAGGGCTTCTGGGCAATAAAAGCCTCCTCTACCTTGTAGAAGGAGGAAAAAGGAAGCCTTTTGCAGCTGCTGTTCTGTGGACTTTCATAGTAAAGCTGCCTTCAATCACACTAGAACTTGCCAAACTCTGCTAGAGGCCTGGAGCTGCAAGGCAGTCCTGTCAAGCGCTGCAGGAGCAGATCCAAAGTGACACCTCCCCAGATAAGGATGGCCCAGATCTCTGGTTTTCCAGGGTCACTGGCTTTTAGAGGCACTGCCACAAACTTGTAAAGTGACAGAGCCAAAACGTCCCATCTTTAATAAACAGGAATGGGGTAACTCCTCAGAGCTCAGTAAAGGTTGGCCTCCCCTTTAGCACAAGCAGGAAAATGGACTGGTATAGTTCACTGTTAGTTACAGACTCAGCAGCAGCCTTGGGGGACTGTGAAGCTGTAAAATCCTGCATGGATCACCAACACCTGTTCTCGTTTGCAGAGCAGTGTGGGGAGACATCACCATCTGCCCTGAAGCACTGCACAATTAAACCAACACAAAGTCACAGGAATTCAATGATTAACTAACCGAATGACTGGGTACTGACAAAGCATTTCAGGTTTCTAACTTACTGTTCGACAGATCAAACAAAATAGATTTTTAACCATTGCTTATTTCATTAACTTAATGATGAAATTTCTGAATGTTTTCTTTTTTATCCTTTAGCAGGTACCCCCTGAGCTGGACTTGGTCAAAGCTAAAATGCAGGACTACGAGCCTGAAATAGAGAAAGCAAGATACAGCAGCTATGTGGAAAGGCAGAGCACAGCAGGGAGACAGCACTGTGAGGTGACCCCTGGCTCTAAGCCTGGCCAGACAGAAGCTGCTGCAGTGACAGCAGATCAGAAACAGCCCAATGCTCCCAGGTGAGACTGCTGTTATAAATGTATTTTCTAAGCTGTATTAGAATTGACTTTACCTTTTAAAACATGTGGATGGCCCAATTCTGAAGATGCCATAAAGCACTAGTTCAGTGGATTTTCTTTACTGTTATTTCGTAATTAATTTTTCTTCATAAAATGTAATTCCTGAGGTCCTGTTTAACTCTGTTTTTACTGGGGGGAGGGACAGAAGCACAGACTCCCTGGCCATGGAGTGTGATGCCACCTACCAGAGGAAATTGCGCCAGAAGCGGCTGCAGCAGCAGTTCCGGGAACAGATGGAGAAAAAGCAGCAGGTCCCAGGAGTTACTCCCAGCAGCAAACAGGGTGAGAGGTGACATTACAAACTGGTCCTTTCCATGAGAGCTGCTGGCAGGCACAGGTTACCCACAGCACAGCAGCCTGAGCAGCTTCATGTGCTGTTGTTCTGTGCCATCAACACACCTTTGAGGTCAAAGGAAGGAAAATTAGCATATTCCCCCCCCTCTATGTTCCAAAAGTGTCAGGAATGTCAGCTCCAAAGCTGCATCATTAAAACTGCAACTTTCCAGCCACCCCAAAGCAGCTGTGGTAGCTGGAGGCAAAGACACATTGCCTGAGCCACGGATATGTTGCGCTTTACTCATGGGGAGGTCGGGATGGCTGTGTGGCAGCAGGAACATGGAGATTGGGGAACATGGAGATGGGGGAGACAGGCTAAAAAACCCGTGTTAAAGTAGCACAGTTGCTCATCAGATGCCATCAGGTACAGAATCTTACTGTTCCACATCCTGCTTCCAAGTCTTAACCAGCACTAGGAAAAAAGAGGGTACCTGGTGGCAGTGCTGGTTGTCATTTCAGACTCGTGCTCTGCTAAGAAGGAGCAAATCTGTGTTTCTGATATTAATCTCTTCTTTGTTACCTCCTTGCAGCAGCATCTGATCCTCCCGCAAAGCACAGCTCTCCAGCAGAAGTACAACAGGAGCTGGCAATAGAAGAGTTCTTTGCAGGTCAGCCAAAGAGTGATGAGTAATAAAATGTTAAATCATTAGCATTTAAACCAGCTTAATTCAGAATACAGTGTAAAGGTAAAAGTTCTGAAGAACTGAAATAACGGAAGTGTGAGTGTGATTCTTAACAATATAAACCTTGCTTGAGTGCCAGGGAGATGCTGTCCATCACTGTGGGGGTTCACACTTAGACTCTTCAGTAGAGTCGTTACCTCTCTTTGGTAAACCTTTTTCCTGAGGTGATACTGCACAAAATAGAACTTGGGGTGGATTTGGGGTGTGTCTTTCCTTCATACAACTGTGCCTGTGTGGGTCACACTTACACCCTGGTGCCTGGACATTGCTTTAGTCCAGCGCACAAGGGGCACGACCCTGCTGCACACTGACATGAGAGAGGCCTTACAGATTCAATTTTATAGCGGTCACTGCTTGGAGGAAAACAATGTGCTGATCTTGGGGTTACTGCTGTTCCTGTAGTACAGTACGGGGTCATGGATCCCCTTCTCATTCATTCCAGATGATCCTGAACTTTGGGACATTCCCTTGGAGAGCGCTGACCTAAAGGTAACGGGTGCCAAAATGCCAGAGCCCTCCTCGGCTGGACAGCAGGCACCTGACACCCCCCGTGGCCATCACCAGATGAGCACTCGGAGCAGGACACCCCACAGGATGAACCAGCACAAAGCTTCTGCCAGGCTTGGCCAAGTGCAGCCCCTTGCTGCAGCCACGAGCACCAGCTGTGCCAACCAGCACAGCCCAGGTATGTGCTGCCACGAGGGACTGAGCTCCGGCTCCACAGGGGCTCTTGGCAGATTGGGAAAGGCCAGTGAGAGAAATGTTCCTTTCTTTTGGACATGGCTACGGATACTGTGACAGCAGGCTTGGAAAACTTTGGTTTTTCCATCCTACTGTCCTATCAAGGGAGAGTTAGAAAAAGAACTGAGGAACACATTTAGAAGCAGAACAAAAATGCCCATTTCTCACTCTCTCCCTGTTTGGCAGGGTGCAGCCCCCTCAGAAGAAGTCAGAACTTGAAGAAAAGGAGGCTGGAACCTACGTGAGGCACCCGCTGGGATCCATACCTCTGTCGTGGATTACACCACAAGACTGCAGCTGGCTTTTCAAACTGTGTCAGATGGACTCTCCTGTATATTATGGTGAAGGAACAGAGAAGAGTTTCATACAATCAGCAAGTACTTCATGTACTCTTAGGTTTTTATGTATTTCAGATGCCTTTTTCTAGAACCAAGCAATTATCTGTGCTTCCACAGCACGAGACTTGTGGCTGTATTACAAGTGGTTATTACCTGTAAATTGCCTGAAGCAGTAGCAGAATGAATTGTTAAAAATAAGATGCAATTCGTAACTTTTCTCTCTCCCTCAGTGCTGCATTTCAGCACAGACAAAAGAGACTTTCAGCACAGAGGGGAGCAGCAGCAGCACCTCAGGGCAGGAGCTGGCACCTCACGGAAGCCCCAGTGCTTGCTCTGATCCTTTGTGACATGAATGGGAGCTGCACTGCTGTTTTTAAATAAGCTTTCAAACCCTTCCAATACAGAAATAAACATGAATTTGAAAAACAAACCCCACGGAAAGCTGTTCGTGCCTCTCTGCCCTTCCAAACATTACTCCTCATTCCCTGCTGAACAGCCTCAAAGGAGGTAAGACATTCTGAAGCTAAAGAGGCACCACTGCACCTGCAGAGCCTCCTTTGCTTTGGGATGGGCAAACAGAGAACCGCCCAGGGCTTCAAAGGTTACAGGAAAGCCAACAGCTGGTCCTTTAATTAGCTCAAAGTAGAATTTTTTAGCAATACTGAAGAATACTCCTTTATCCTTTCCGAGCAGCGCAGTGTGGCAAAGGGAGGAGTTCTGCTGGGCTGACCTGTTGTGTCCTGTGCAGTTCAGCTGCAGTTCCGGGCACAGCCACGGCAGGGCTCAGGGCAGCCCGGGCTGGCAGCGCTGCTCCTGGGGCAGGGGCAGTGTCACCATCCCCAGGTGGCCATGGGCGGAGCCTGGTACTGCAGTGCTGGAGGCAAGGAGAATGATGCCACGACTGGGAAAAGCTGGACCAGGAAAATTCACACAAACTCTGGGATTAGTCCAACCTTGAAATCAATGTCAGGCTTCGAACGGGACCTTATTCCCATGCTTTGCCATCACTGCTCTGTCTAAATGTAAATACAAGTTAAGTATTAGCATTTATTCCTCTTCCTCCTATTCTGCCTCCATCACTTAATCAGTCCTTTTCCCTTATTAGGGATAATAATAATATTATTATTAGGATTAGGGATTAGATATTTTGCAACCCACTTACCTCAACAGGACAAAGAACAGGGATTGACTTCAGCAGGAAAAGACAGGACAAGCCCTAATTAACAGTAACAGATTAAATCTAGAAAACAGTTTCACATTTCACTGTACTTGTTTGTGGCCAATTCAGTGCTGCCTTCAGAACAGCTCAGGGAAGAAGCACATTCCAGATGTTTGAGTCATGCCCTCGCTGTTGAAACCCTGTACCTGCTAGGAAGGGAACGTGCAGATGTTCAGAATTACTGGATTCAAAGCTGCTCCGAACTTCTACAATGCGAAAAATTTGAAAGTCTGATACAAAAATGTAACGGCCTCAGCTTCCTTGACTCTGGAAACAGTGCAAATTTAGCTGTGCCTCCTCCAACAGTCACTGCGATGAGCCTCTCGGGATTGGTCCCTTTGAAAAGGGCAGAAAAACTTTTATTTCAAGTTTTTTTTTCCCTTCGAGGCTTGCGCAGCATGACTCATAACAGAAGCTGTTCTTAAAATGGAAAGAAATGCAGCAGCAATTAGTGTTTAGAAATACCAAATTCCTGCAAGTCTACAGTTGAGAATGACCCTGGAAAGTTGTTCCACTCTTGACCATTAAGAGCTGCAAAGCTGAGGATTGAATTCCTGTTATTAAGGTCGCTAAGAAGTCCCTCCTCCCCAGCCCCGCAGGTGACACAGCCCTGCTCCCACCCACCCCAGGGCAGGGGACAGCTGCTCCTGCAGTGACAGTGACACTCCCTCCACCTCTGCTTCCCACAGGGACAGCCACCAAGCTCTGCCTGCCACTGCAGAGCGTTTGGCAGCTCTGTCAGTCCCAGGCGATGCATTATCCTCCCTCAGGCCACTCCCCTCCTAGAGATCCATTCAGGAATTGTTCTCTGCAGCACCTTGTTTTGGGGGATCCTGTTCAAGGCCAAAGGCTTGTGACTGGTCACTGCTTTTGAGAAGTTAAGGGTCTCATTAAATTGGTTTCTTGTACTCTGCTGTGACAAACTGAGAAATTGGGTAACAGTTACATCACTGCAGGAGGAGGACAGAGGGGCTGGAACCTGCTGTTCCACAAGAAAACCCACAGCTCAACAAAAGCAGGTTTGGTTTATTTGAATGGCTTCATTCAATATTCTACAAAGGTAAAAAACTGCAGCACGGGGTGCAGTCATACGAGAAGGGTTCAGTGCAAAACATACAACTAACTACGGCCAGGGAAGCCCAAAGTTTCAATTCATTTTATTTTTTTTTATTTTTATTTTTTACAGTGTACATTGTTAAATAATGTAAAGAAAACGCTTGTAATTCAGAAACAGATTTTATGTGGAAAAAGATACTCAAAGTGTAATATTAAACAAAATAATTTAACAGTTCAGTAGCATTAGTTCATTCCTCTAGACTTCAGTTATTCATCCACAGGAGGAGAGGGAGGGAGGGAGAAAAAAAAAAAAATCAATGGTAAATAAAACCAGTTCTTGCATAACATTAAGAGAAAAAACGACCTCAAACTTATTAGATCAAATTTAAATAACCACGTGCTGCATCCAGCTGACCAGTTCCTCTGCCACGAATATTCATTCCCCTTGCCTCATTCCTACCCCAGGTCTGTCCCCACTCCTGTTTCCCTGGGTGTGCTCAAGAGACTCCCCTGCATCCATCCCTCCCTCCATCCTGGCAGACAGAGGTTCCCACCTGCCCTCGGCTCTGGGGCTGCTCTCTCCTCCTCTCCTGCTCCCCCTCTTCCTCCCCTGTCCCTGCGGAGCTCAGCCTGCGCCTGGCCCCAGAGCCAGAGCCAGCCCCAGCCTCGCCCGGAGCAGCCTCGCCATGAGCTCCCACCCTCCTCTCCAGCCTGGGCCTGCCCTGCTGCCACCACTGCTGCCACAAGCGACAGCAATGGAAAGCATCTCACACGTTTCTTTGTGAAAATAAGTGTGAGAACATCTGCAGACACACAAACTCCCTATTAAGGCCCCAGCAGGGAACAGCGCTCCGAGATAAAAACAAACGTGGGCAAGGAACAGCCTGTGATGCAGCAGCTCCCAGGACACCAGCGAGCTGCTCCGAGCACCAGACAGCTGAAATCTCATCCTTCACAACTTCTTGCAGCACTAAATACTGGCTGGTATTACTTTAACTTTGAAGAGGAAACCAGTATTTCTTAAATATGAAAAGGGAGAATGACCAAAGCAGAAGATACAGTACAGGTACTAAGAGGTGACAAGTGACAGATAGTGACAGTCCTGGTACCAACTTGAAATTTGTTAAGAGTGAACAAAATTGTAAATCCTCCAAGTAAGACAGAGGAAACTTCTTGATGCCGGCTGTTTCAAGTACATCCATTGCCGGCAATGGACATTGCACCAGGACAGTCTTTCCTGGCTTCAATGAATTTTACCAAAAAAAAGGTAAGAAAAGCAATCCCAGCAGACAAGCCCACGCCAACGAGCAATGGCACCTCTCCCTCAAAGTCACATCCTGACCAAACATCTTTACCACTTCGCAGGTGGAGTCAAACTGCATCTTAAGTTGGGCCTTTCCCAAAGATACACGTTCTCCCCATCCTCTCTCTGTTTCTGCTCCAGCCCTCCTGCCTCCGTAGCCAATATTGGTAAAGTCTCGTTTCAGCTTCACCGCATCCCTCCGTCCCAGCCCACCTGGCCCCTGGCACACCGCACCTTCCGCTCTGCCGCCTGGACAAGTTTCCCCACACACAGAAGCTGCTCCGACCCGCGGCCTCGGTGACTTCCCCTCCTCACTCCTGCTCCGAACAGGAGCCCGGGATGTCCCGGGCGCTGGGCACAAACATCCTGCCCTCAACTTGCCCTCTGTCCACCTGGGCTCTGCTGGGAAGACGACGCTAAACTGCAGAAGCAAGAGAAGTCCAAGGCACTAAAATATCCAGCAAGCATACTGGGAGAACAGACAAGTATTCAAGTACATTAATTTATACAATTTTACATTCACATTTATTTATCTAATACAATGAAAATACAAAGGAAAAAGTTAAAGTGTCTCCAATAAGTATAAGGATATAGCTAGCTTTTTTTCCCATTTTTTTTCTTTTTAACTTTTTTAACCCTCTATATTCCACTCATTTTTAAACTACTGTTGTCCAACAACATTTATATATCACAGTGTTTCCACATCAAAACTGATGGTAAGTACATGTCCGCAGGGAACTTTTAAAATTTTTTTTAACAATTTAAATTGCTCTAATGCTGCAGTCAAAGCTGTTAATATCTTACTTAAAGCAGTAATGACCTATCAAGCACGGGCTGCACTGCAAGTCCATTCGTGTGCCCCATCATTTCAGAGCCAGATACGATTGACTGGGGAGAGGGAGAGGAGGGGGATTTGGACAGCTTTTTTTCCTGATCTTGATTCTTCAGGAAGACGCGAGAAGCGTGCTAAAGCCTCACGCTAAGGTTCAGCTCTCCCACCTCCACACGTGTGGATTCAGCCTCGAACCAGAACAATTTTACAGCAAGACTGTATGAACCGACCCCATGACTTCTCTTCACAGCTCTCATCGCACACAAGAGCAGCCCCCCCTCGCTGGAAAGCACTGTCCCATCACAAGGATGCTCATCATCCTCCTCCCCCTTCCGAGTGTGTGGGGAAACTCCCGCTACAGAGAGTTGACAGCAATGGTTGGAAAAGAGAGATTCATTCCCAGTCTGGCAAGCTCCCAGTTCATTGCAGCACTAGTTGTTGATACAGGGCCCCATCTCCCTCCCCGTGTCCTGTCCCGAGGTGTAGCCAGCAGGGTCCCCGGGCACAGCTAAGTGGTCCGCAGGTTGGAGCCTGGAGGGTTGCTGACAGACTTTTGCAAATTGCTGATGTTGAAGCTTTGCAAAGAGGTGGCACCTACGGGCTGGAACTGGCCGAGCTGCGGCTGCGCTGTGCCCCCGGTGCCGCTCCAGGGCTGCGGGAAGGACGCTGCCGGGTAACCGTACTGCTGCGGAGGGCACATGGCCTTGCTGAAGGGACCTAAAGAGGTAGCTGATGCTGCAGGGATGGGCGTAGCACCCAGGGAAGATGTCATAGAGATACAGAGCTGACCTGGTGCTGAGAATTTTCTTGCCATTCCAGGGCCCTGAAAGATAACCCAACCACCGAGAGAAGTGACATAATTGTGCTTTAAAAACCACCAGTCCATCCCCTTGGTCCACAATCCGCTCTCAAGGGGTATTTACAAGGACATGCCATGGCCCTCCCCTTTAGTTTTCCCCTTCCCCTCCAGAGCATGCCATGCATCCTCCACAGACAGAGGCAGCTAACAGTGTCCTCGAGCTGCTGTCCCAGATGTGCTCCAGCTGTTTGGAACCCCAGGGAGACAGCAAGGACACCCACAGCTCTTTATTACCACAATCCTTCCCGGATCACACCTCACCTCATAGCTGCTGTGCCCTTTGCCAACTTTCTTGCCGGACAGGTTCATGGCGTCCCGGGCCCAGTTATCCACCAGCTTGTGCAGGTCGTCGGTGAACGTCCCTTTGCGGCTCGAGGCGATGGCAGTGGGCTGGGGCTGGGGAGCCTGGCTGCTCACCGCAGCCCCCACGGTGTTGGTGCTGCTGGTCCCTACAAACACAACAGCAGCAGTCACAACTTGGGGCAACGCTGAGCCTTCTCTAGAGCATTAAATAATTCTGGGAATGGCACACCGAGAGAGAGCCAGTTAAAATGCCATGCAGATTAATTCTAGGATTCAATTCCAGGACACACTGAAGTGGGAACGGCAAGGACTCCTACAGGCATTTTCTCAGATTGAGGAGTGTTTCACAGATGTATTTACTTTGCAAAAAGTGCTGCAAGTGGTCATCCTAAGAGGGGAATGGTAGCAGCCTACAGGTCTTTGCAGAAGGAAAAGGACATTAGATTTCAGCACTGAGTGACAGTACAGGCACGTCGTTCTCTCATCCTACACCTTTTTAATTAGCAGCAACCACTATTGGCACAGGTCAATTCCACCTTGGAGGACAGCGCTGGATGCTGAATAAGGAGCAGTAAAATCAGCATTGCCAGCTGCTCTGTAGCAAATTATCTCCACTTTGTGAAATGAAGAGGAAAATTCACCCAGTTTAAAGAAAAAAAAAAAGAAAAGGCCCCAGTCAGAAACAGAAACTGTTGTTTCCAATAGCTGTCATACTTATGTTCTTGAGGATAACCAGATGGGACTGTCTTCATCCACCAAACAGCCAGGATCAGCAGGGAAAGTCTGCACTGCATTACATTTTGCTTTTTGCCTCTGAAAGCATTTTTTTGCCATTATGCTCAGATTTTGGAAGTCAGAAGAATAAGCACTTGAGATGCAAACAACTAATACAGCTTAAAGAAGGCAGGAGTGAGAGTAGCTCCTTAGATAAACTCTAACAGGTTTCTCTTTTCACTGCAAGAACACAAAACCCCTTCACTTAAAAGCCAGGTTTTGGTTCTGCTAGAAAGCTTGCTGAACATTATCCTGTGGGGGGAAACCAACCTAGAAGCTTTCTTTTGGATAGTCCTACTTCATAAACAAGCAACTGCACTCTGATTTAGTTTTTTTTAAAGGCAGACCTCGGACCAGGAAGCAAAGAAATTGTGTATTACCTAGGATCCTAAATTCCCAGCAGTACTGCAAAGTATCCTCATTTACAGATGTGGAGTGCCAGTTACCCACTAGGGCAGAGCCAGCAACAAAATCAGCATCAGCAGTGCTAAAGCCAGCACTGCTTGCAAACACCCATCCTCACCTACTCCTAAAGCTCCTCAAATATTTCTACTTGCTCCCTCAGGAGACTGCACCTGGGAAATCCATGAAAACGTGAGTTTATGGCAGGCATTTCTGAAGAAAACCCCTTTAGAGGTGGATCAGCAGAAATGCCGGCAATGAACACCACGTCTCTGCTGCCAAGGCCAAATGACAGTCGCTGTCTCTTGCTGCCAGGTACCTCCTCTGTCCCACTTTCCCTGGCAATCAGCCACGCTCTTTGCCACCACCGAATCAAAGGAAGAACTGGTTCCAAACCCCTGCAGGAATGTTTCGTTTCGAGGAGTGGATTAGGAAGGTGACATACTTACTATGCAGGACAAATAAACAAAGTGTTACTGCCTCTGGTAGTGCTGAGGAGGGCAGGACATGGATCCGTCCCCCCAGTTCCAGCTCAAGCATGGAGTGGCTCTGGGGCTGGGTGCCCACAGGCAGGGCAGGAGTTGTTAGGGGGGCAGACCATGCGAGAACACACGGAAAGGGAAGGCAAAGGCTCCCTGAGCAGGGGTGAGGCTGTGGCACGGATGGAGAGGAGCAGGATCACACTGTGGGGCGAGCAAAGTCTGCTGTGGAGTAACAACAACCTGAAGCATGCATCATGTGGAAAGGGCTCTGGGTACAATTGTTTAGTAACAGCAATGATGTGAAAGGTGAAATTAAAGACAAATGAGGCAAAAGCAAGAAAGAGGTACTTGTGAGAGGGGGAACACTGCCAAAACCAGTAATAATCACATTCCACCATGAGGGTTCATGCAGGAATTGACACACTTGCTCTCATCCTCTTCAGGATGGCCAGCATCCACTTGTGCTATGTCACATTTCCACTTTAATCACTAAGAACTCTGGATCCTGGACCTACCCAGGAGAGCTTCCTCAGGCCACAGAAGGGAGAGAGTTAATCAAGGCATGTATTACAGCACATTCAGCTGAAAAGATGGAAGATCACTTAGGAAAGTTTAGGAGTTTTCAAAAGAACTAGATTGGTTCAGGGTGACAAAGGCTGTGAGAGCTTTGTCTCCCAAAGTGATTTTGTGAGGGAGCTCCCACCTCAGGCCACAGCCTACAGCATTATAGCTGAGCTCTCATGTGATGTCCATTTAAAACTGACTTCTCAGGAATGTCACATTTTAGCTCTGACACACTCACTGCCTGCAGAAACTGCCATCCAGAAGAGTCTAAAAAGCAAGTGCTTCAACTTGTAGCATTCCATGGAAACAACCCCCCACATTCCTGCTCGGTCACAGCAGCCGTCCCCAGTTCTGCTCTGACACGAGGGATCTGAAGTGAAACAGCCTTCTCTCTCTCCAGCCCACTACCTATAATGCCTTCACTCTGCCCTTGGATTTTTTTCCCCCCCATAAACCAGCAGTCAAAAGACACCTTTAAAACAGTCTTAAGTGACATGTGCACACACAGGCTTTTCCGAACATCTCTTGCTTTGGGAGACACACTGGAGATCTCTGGTGGCTTACTCTCAGGCTCTGCAATTGGATCCATCACCGAGGTGACAAGCCCCAGCAAATCCCAAACCCAGCAGCTGCTCTGAGGACAACTCCAGCACATTACACATTACAGTGAGCAGCTGACCCTGATGTGGCTCTCCTCAGCGAGAGCAGAGCTCCACAGTGAACGGGAGGTTCTGGCAGCCTCCAGCTGGCTGCAAGAGCAGTACCAGACTAGTCAATATTCTAAGGACAGAGTACACATTAGAGGGCATAACACAGACAGACAGATGCTGTGCTGGAGACAGAGTCAGGGACGTAAGGCTTCAGTGACCAGGAAAAGCTGATGAATAGCTTTACAATCAGGAATCGGAGATAACAGAAATAAGATAATTACTACAGAGCTGGTTGCAAGGACAGACTTTTTTCACCATCTTCCCTGAAGCACAAAGAGAGAGTAATTTGTTAAAGATAAGAGAAACAGTGAGAAATGTTTAGTATCAGGAAACATTACAAAAAGCTTGGTGAGAAACAGAGGACACAGCACAGCAGGGCTTTTACAGTCACTACTGGGACATTCTAGACACGCTCAAAGACTTGTCTGCTGGTTTAACCACAAAGAGAAGAGGCCCAGCCTCCTACATTTATTCTTCATAATTCCCAAAGCATAGTGAAGAATGTCAGGAGACACTGAGGTTACAACTGTTATCACAAAAGGAAAAGCAAGTACATCTTCCATTTTTGTCAAGACATTGGAAGCACTTTACAACTATGAAACATCAACCAGCAACAGATTTATTTGATAGGTCAAGTGCTTTTAGTTTGTCACCCTCTTTTCTCAGATGTGTGAAACAGTTCAGACATTCCCTGCCAAGCTGTACCACTCTGTTTCTCCAGCTGCACAGTTAAAAAGCATCAGTCACTGCACTGTTTCCTCAACACGGCTGATTCCAACCCAGCATCTTCTCCAGCTGTCACTGCACAGCACTCTGCGGCAGCAGCTCAAGGACAGGGCTCCAGGAAGCAAGCAGCCTGCAGCAAGCCAGGTGCCAGGCCAAGCTGAGCCATGCCAAGTATTACCTGCTTTTACAGGACAGCTACAACTCTCTGTTCAAAAGGAATTTGTTTCCCTCAGCATCAGTCCCAAAAGCAAGAGATACACATGCCAAAGTACTCTTCAATTTACAGCAAGCCAAGACCTTGTTTTTTTTTCTTTTTTAATACTCACATGTATTCAGTTAATTGTCAATTCTAGAAACAGACTGGCTGCTCTTTATAGGCCCTTCCCCAAGAAAGGACAGGCCAGACTAAAGATAATTTTAAGTTCACTTTGGTAAGAATTTAACTTCTTCCAAGAAAGGAACATTAAATCTTAAGACTGCAGATGGCAATGCACATCTGTACATTAATATAGACAGCAAAACTTAATTTAAGGCTGCTCAATTTTAAAAATTAAATACTCTTAGTGCTTAGATCCCAAATCCAATGAAGTGGGATAGAATCAGTGCAAAACTGAACAGCCAGGAAGAAGTTTTCCCTCGCTCTGCCTCCCTTCCTTTCTCAGCATTGCAGCTGTCTCTGCAGAAGGCCAGGCCCAGGTGCCACACACAGCTCTGGCTCAGCTGAGCCACTGCCAGCCACAGCAGGACAGACGATGCAGATGTGGTACTGCCATGCAGCACAGCAGCTGGAGGGCTCCTGATGGCACTTCAAACTTTCTCATGTCAACTCATTCCAGAGGGTGGGAAATGAATGTCAGACAGTTAAAGGGTCCAGCCTGCAGAAGCAGCAGCATGGAAGATGTTGCAGCGCTCCCAATAAAAAGCATCACAGCAGCAGCCTTGGCTCAAGCGTATTGTTATTTCAGCCACATCAGAAGTTTGAGGCTCTCTTGTAAATCTGGCCTAATGTCAGCACAAATGAAAGGATTCTGAAAAGAGCTGCAAGCTAGCTTGTGAGGGCTGACAGGATATCTGAAAATGTCTATTTACCCACCTTTACTGCTATTTGTTTTACATGTAATATATCTCCAATTCACAGGAAAAGCTTTCAAACCTGTGCCCATTAATAGGTAAGGTACTTTGGAGTTTGCCTGGAAACATTCTCTAATTGTTTTTAAAACCCTTTAACACTTCAATCTTCAGCTAGCCATCTGTTAATGAACCTAAGAAGTCTCTATGAGCTGCCTACAGGTGGCATCAAAGCTCTGCACGGTCACCAGCTCCAGGGCTGAGAGCACACTGCTGGAGGAGGAGAACACTCCCCCATCGTTACTGCAGTGGCCAGCCAAGGGATCATTTGGAAAATAAATCTTCCTCACTCTTCCAGTCAAAAGATTACCCCTACAAGTCTCATGTCATCTAACATATGCTGAAGCAAAATTACTGATGGACCTTGCTAACTTCTCCCCAGTTTCTGTCATTTCCTGACCCATCCTGAAAGTTTCCACTAAAGGTTTCGAGAAAATGAGTGCTCGCTACAGTGAGTTTAATATCTAACATGAGAACCCAAACTTCTAAAGGTGTGCTAAGAGCAGCTGAGCTGAGCCATGGGATGGGAGGGGACACAAGGTGGCAGATGAGAATGGGCTGCATGAAACGGATCCAAGCAGCAGAAACAAAAACCAAAAAGACAGAACAAAAAACAGACAAGGAAGGAGTAAAGGTGTTACACACAAAGAGCCAAGCAGGGCGTACTCAGAAATCGGGTCCTCCTGCCACCAGGCTTGAAGGTCACTCTCTCAGATGCACAGTTAAACTTCGCACAGCCTGTGAGAAAACAAGAACGGGGAGAACAGAGAAAGGAGAGGAGAAGAGACAGAACACCACTACAAGATGTTAGCAACTCCAAGTTGGAAGGGTGAAATGCAATCACATGACACACAAGAATAAGTCTCAAAGCGCGGACCAAAGAGTACATAGACAATATACAGAGAGACTCCCTCCAACACCTCCACACGTGAGGCCAGGTTTGCATAGTTACACTGCACGACATACCCCAAAAATAAATTGCAATCTATAGGAAAGCCAAATCCTGGCAAAAGTATCCAATTATAAAATGGTACTGCACAACTCTAGAGCAGGGAGTTGATTCAAGTAGCTCCAAAATGCCTGAAACAGTTCCTTAAAAAAAAAACCTCTATAGAAAATTCTTCCATGAAGTCTTTCCATTTTCTGGAAGTACTTCTCCAGTTTCAGCAAAACCACACATTAGAATTGATGTGTGCAAACAGTCTATGGCAAAGCTTTTCAAAAAGATGTGCAAGGGGAAAAAAACCTGGAACAGCTAAGCTTGGAGAAGTAAAGGAATCATCCCTTTAAAGAGCAAAAAAAGCCCTCCTTAGTGAATATGTCAGAGCTGTGCCTGAGAAATTATTTGATAACATACTAATAACAAGGAACCCACAACTTGAGAAACCTGAGTAAATGAACAATTTACTACTCCCACCATTTCATCCTCCTACACTGACTCTTCTTCCCAGGATAATTCACAATTAAAGAACATGAGCTCTTTTTTACCTTCCACTGTTAAAAAAATCCATTGACAGAAACAGTCAAACCAGTTAGAAGTCTAAAAGAACTCTAAGACTCCCAGTCTGCAGAAATTTCCAACCATTTCAGTTACCTGTCAAAATCAAACCTGCTCTGCCTATTCCTCAGTCTCACTTCTGATTTCCAACCCCCCATTCTCATCTCTCTTCCCCAGGTCAGCAGAACTTCACTTTCCACCACCCCACTGCACTCCTCTGTGTGTCCCTGGGGTTTCATCACTTCGAGCAGCTCACACTTCACCCGAGTGAGAAGCCAGAAATCCAATCGCAAACAACATCCTCAGCAGCCTCCAGACCCCAGAGCCACTTCACACCAGGTATTAAAAAAATCAAGTATCGTGAAGTCCATCATTCATTTGCATTGCTAATTACACTAACGAGAGTCTCACCTTGGCCCGGTGCCGAAAGGCTCGGTACCGAGAGGGCACCGTCACTGGTGAAGGCAGAGTAGAGATTTTCGCTGGAAGGTGAAGGTTTGAGGGGCTGTAACAAATGGTTCTGCCCAGTCTCCGGCACACCACCAGGAGGATGAAGGGTCTGCTGAGGGGGCAGGACTGATGGTGCACTTTGAGCCGACAGGTTGCCTGGAGGAAAAAGGAAGGCAGGAAGTTTTGGTTTCCACACATTTTTGAACCTTTTATCATTGTTACCAAGGGGCAGGGGAAAAAAAATAAAGGAAGGTTTCATGGAGCAGACACTAATGGAAAAAAAGGATATCATCTTCTGGTCAAGCATGACAATCCAGGCAAGACAGGGAGGGGCAGGGGGAGAGAACTCCTCCAGTTTCTGAGAAAGCAGTAAGACCAGAAAAACTCTTCACTTTTAAGACAACTCTGTGCTGGTTTATGTGCTCACAGAGCTCCTCTATCACACAGCAAAACAGAAGTGAGTAGCCAGCGTGACTGGGCACAGAAATCTCAGCATGACATGGAATTACCGAAGTGAATACGCAAGAAGCAGTAACAAATATTTCTGCTGGCACTGCTGGCCCCCAGTACTGTTTGCTCCTGCTACAGGATTAGAGAAACATCTCCAGTTACCCAGAGAGTATCTGTCACCCACAGCACTCAATCAGTAAACACAACTATTTCTCAGGTTCTGTTTATTATTAAAACGGTCTCAGTAAGAAATGAAGCCTTGACCATTGAAACTGATTCACAATTTTTAACTACAATAAATCTTCAATTCCATTTTAAAAACCCCACTATTTTAGCATCCATCAATTGTGACTAAGTTTCTGCAGTGTAAGGACACTAGTACTATCACGCTTAAGTGGTAGAAAACTAGAACAAAAAGTCTTTGCAGATGACTGAAGAGACCTAACTTATTCTGCAAAATCAGTTTCAAAAGGGAAGAAGAATAGTTTATCTTGAAAAACCAGTTTTTCCCCATACTATAAAATTTACACTTTTCTTGCTAGTCAGAGCCCAATGACTAACATCTAAAAAAATACAAATCACAACTTTAAAACTGCTCTTACAGAAAAATGTCACAGTACCTTTCAATGGACTGAAAAAATCCCAACCAAGACTACCAAACACCCAAAGTAATTTTAAAAGTGATAAATTCAGGGAAGAATTGGCACACACACCCCCAAAAGAAAAGACAGAGAGACACAGACAGAAATGTAAGAATGAGAGATGGTACTCTGTCTATTTTATGTACTAAATATCTTGAAGGAAGCCTTACCTGACAGCTGAGGGCTTTTATGTCCCTGGGAGCTGCTGCGGCTGGACTTGCTGCTCTTTCCTTTCGTAGGTCGTCTCCTCCTTCCTGACAGGGGTGCAGCTGGGGGAATAATGACTGCAGGTGGGGCCTTGCCCAATTTCATGTAGAGCGACTCAATCTCCTGCTTCTGGCGACTCTGCAGCTCCTGGATCTCTTTAAGGTGCCTAACAAGTGACAAAAGAGTGGGACTTACAAAAATTCTATGCATATACACAAATGCAA
Source organism: Origma solitaria (assembly GCA_013397895.1). Lineage (NCBI taxonomy): Eukaryota > Metazoa > Chordata > Aves > Passeriformes > Acanthizidae > Origma > Origma solitaria. Next base: position 571,735 of record VZRL01005187.1, on the reverse strand, counting down.
ACAATTCCTCCCCTCCAGTCAAGCCTGACCTGCTTCTTTGGTCAAATCTCAAACATTTAAGGAAAGCAGGAAATACATCTTTTCCACAAATAACCACTGAACACACATGGCAGAACATTTGCCATTTTCCAGTGTGCTCTAGCCCTGGCGAGAATTCCAAAACCAAGTTCCCAACATTGCAATCACAAAACCAGAATAAACAGAAGTACAAAAAAAGCATTCAGATGCTACAGGAATAGGTGTAGATTACTCATTTTCTGAGACATGGGGCCTTGGAGACTTCTACACTGCTACTGCCTTACAATTTATTTCACAGCAGTTGCATACACAGGATTTAAAATTGCCAGCTACCCTAAAAAAAAGTTCAACTTTCAGTATAAATTAATTAGTAGGTCACATGGCTTGACTTCTAAATTCTTTTTCTGAGCCAACAAGGTTTCTTCAGGAAAAGAAGAACCATTAGAAACACCAGAAATCCATATTAGAAATGTTTGAAAATGACACACAAATCTCTGCAAGACTCCATTTTTCCCATTAACTCCAGTGATATGCCAAATCTTCCTTAGATATACAATCCGATCCATAATGCAGCTGTCAATCTATGTACAAGGTTACAGGGTCGAAAACTTCAGCCCAGAAAACACGTATATTCCTTTTTTGTTAGAATTGTGGACTGCTTTCGCATTAAAGAATCTTATTTCCCACACAAACGCTGGCAACGGCTCCTCACACTTAGCAAAGGCTGAGCCTTTGGAAGAAGTTTACTTTTGTTCTTTGTGAGAAGGGAAGTACAGGTGAAGTTCATATTAATCATGTAACATATATTCCACACACGAGCACACAAAGAAAAAGCCTTACTTCTCCCGTAACCGACGGAGTTCCAATTTCAAGTCTTCATCTTCAATATCCGACTCATTGTCACTGCTCATGTAGGAGGAGTTGAAGGAGTTGCTAAGGCTCTGAACAGGGAGGCTGATCTTCGATCCCAGGTGCTGGACAGAGTCTGGGCTCCCCGAGCCATCATCCAAATCCTTAGCCATCCCACTCAGAAAGGCAGCCTCGGGATCAGAGGATGGACCATTCATGTGCGGGGACTGCCTCGACTCCAACTCTTTCTTCGGAGCTGCAGCTGATGAAGCAACTTGTTCCAAGCCCACGGCCAGAGGAAGAGTCATTGGCTCTTTCTCTGCACAGCTGACCTCATCCTGAGCCTTGGACACGGAGAATCGCCCCACCTGATCCGCGGTTGTTGTCACCTGGAAGCGTCCCACCTTGGTGGCCTGAGCGGCGTCTCCGGGCAGGGGCAGCGCGGGGGAAGCCTGGGGAATGCCATCCACCACATCCAAGGAGGCAGCAGCCACAGCCCCGCTTTTCCTACTCTCAGCCTGCTTCACCAGCGTGCTCTCTGGGCTGCTGCCAGAAAGGCTTGAAGAATCACTGGAGGTGGTTTCAAATTGCACTGGCTTCGTTTCAGGTTTGTCACCCTCTTTTAGCACATCATCCACTGCCACAGATACCTAGAATAGAAATACAATCATGCAGACTTCCTTAGTTTTTCCTTAGCACCGTGCTTTTATTTTCCTTACCAGTAAGATGCATCTGAGAGGGGAAAATAACTCATTTCCCAGGTATGCCACAAAGCAAGCCCTGCTTCCCTCCGTGCCACACTGCCACACAAAGCAGTCCTTCTGTGTAATCGGGAGGATTAACTCCAAGAAACAGAGCCTCAGACGGGGCCTCCCTCACCAAGAGGGCACTGCACAGTGAAAATCCCAGCACTGGCAGTGGAAGAGCAGCCTAACATTAGAGACCAAGGCCAACAGCTAAGGCCTGCCATGATGAAACCCTGCATTCCCAATTCTAGACCTGCAATCTCTGGATGAAAACAGCACCAGCAGAACTGTTCTCACAAGCTCTACATGGACATTCCCTCCTGACAGCAAAGCCCACACAAGCACATTGAGCTGGCACCACCAGGAACCACTCAGAGATTACCAAGAGCAAAGGGAGTTGAGCATCTCCTACCTGGAACCGTCCCATCTTCAGCACGCTGGCTCCTGCTGCGGCAGCTGCAGCACTGCTGTCTCCATCGCCTGATGCCAAAGCTAAGGAAAAGAAGAATACAGTGAGCCACAGATTATTTGAACTCAAACCATTTCTTTTTATGTACTTCAGCTATCCATTAACTCCTAACAGGCCTTTGGACTCACAGCACCGTATTAATATTAAAATGTTGATTATTAATGTTAAGTTGAAGCCTTTTTCTACAAAGCTTCCCTGCATAGTGTATTTGCTGAAAGTGCACTTTTAGGCAACATAAAAAAAGCACACTGATTTCAAACAGGGATGTGAAACACAAAAATAATAAAAAATAAAACTGAAATTTATGCAAGTAAAAAGCTTATTTTAATACCCAGAGTGACTACCTAAATTTCACAAACTCTGGGGACAATTTATTAATAGAAAGGGGGAGAGTTGAAACTACACTGTAAACCACATTTACTCAAAGCAATCTATCTGAAGTTTTCCAAGCTGGATTCTTAGGTGTCAGCTCCTAATTTTGTTGCTCTGTGCACTGGCAGTATAAGGTTACAGAGCTGAGAAATAACATTCTATTTTTAAATCAGTTCTATTGGACAGCTTGCACTGTTTATTAAGCAACTTCCCAGTTTGTTTACTTTTACCTTCTAAAAAACAACTCATTTTATAGCAGACTAATGAATTCTACATTATAGTTCACTACCAATGTCCCAAAATAAGTATATTTCATTTATTTTCCTTCATGGTTTTATTAGCTTCTGAAGGTTTGCCATTGAGCTTCAGAGGCACATGCATGTTAAACAGTGTTTACCAGACAGTTCAAGAAAGTTTCAGCACCGTAGTAACAGTTTGTTTTAAAAACTGAAGATTTCAAAAATGAAAACACTTAGGTGAAAAGTGACAGGAAAGTCTCAGACTATTTTGAAAGTGTTTGGATTCCCCTCCAATAACTCAATTCATATAGATTTGAAAGTCCATCATCCAGACTTCAACTGGTGATCATTCCAGACAACCTTCAGCTGCTCTAAAGCAGCCAGAAGGAAGTCCGGGTTTTCCTACCACTTTTCTTAAATTCTTAGTAGTTTAACCTTGGTTTCTCTGTTTAAACAGAAATGAAACACCCTTAGGTAAGGCAGAGCTATCCTACATGTAGAGCACAGTGTGATGACACAAAATGAGTCCTGCTGCTGCTGCCAGGAACATAACACATGACAGAAAACAGTTTCCTCAAGTCCTGAGGCTGTACCTTAGCAGCACAGTGGAGACTCTCTGTGAGTCTTAATTTAGCACTTTGGACAGCTTTAAACCCTAAATGAGTCACTACAATATGCATCTATCTATCATCCCCTCCCTTTTTGGCCTACAGGGGAAAATTTCAGTCTGGTTACTAAAAACTAACATGATCCCCTCAGGGAGCTGCCATTGCATGACTTACTAGAAAAGGCTGTAACCTTGCAAATGATTACTCTGTTCAATTTTGGATTCTATCTCCATGCTGAGAAACCATCTAAAGTAATCATGGCTGCCTTACCATCCTTCAGAGACTGCGTTAATGTGGACACTGGCCCAGTCACCGCTGTTGATGCCACTGAGGGCACAGACTGCAGGTTCAAGGGGGAAAACAAAAGGAAGTTCAATTAAAATAATTAACAGTTTCACTGAATGCCAACAAATCCAACATATTGCATGTTGTGTAATTTTTTTGCCTCCAACAGGGACAATGTATGACCCATGAAAAGACAAATGCAAGATGAGATTTTACAGCCCCTGTAACCCCGAGGCTGTGGGCGGAACACCCTCAGCCTGTGCAGAAATAATGCAGAAATAGCCACTTGGATTGTCAATCATTGTCTTCATTCAGTATCCAAAGCTCATTACTAGAAGCTTTTAAAATTTCAGCTCTACACTTGACACATCCCTCCCAAATTAAGACTGGCACATCACATATTGCTTGTTTAATGCTCTTTCCCTTTATTCCACAGCCACTTCCCCTTCTGGTTTGGTGACATTGACGACATCACCAGAAAAGCCGGAATAACAACTAATACCAAAAAACAGCCTCAGGAAATTACATCATCTATTGCAATATACAGACTTTCCCGATTTTGGTTGACTCAGTCCCACAAACTGGAAGATGACTCCTGATTTTTATTTTTAAAAGTCTAAATACTGGTGTAGTGATATTAAAGGCAGTGACCTAAGAGCACGACTTCAAGAAAACACTGAGTTTTTTCAAGACTACTAAACTGCCAACATTGCAAACATACACAGGCAGGAGCAGATGTTACTGGCACAGTCTCTGGACTAAGGGTTCTTCTCAGTTGAGCATCCAGATCTTCCAGGGGCTGTTGGGACTGAGAAAGAAAAGAGTAAAACAATGTTCCAAGCTCAGGAAAAATAAATCATAGCTGAGAAACAGATATATTTAATGCCAAAATTTAAAGCACTCAGTACATATTTCTATCAAGCTTCCTACATATTCGGATTTAACATGTATAGCACAGTATGACTAGAAGCAACTTAAGCAATATATTTGTTTAAAAACAACAAAAAAGGAAAATTAACTGGAACTTAAAAAAATAAAATAAAAAACCCCACAATACCACTCAAAACCACTCAACCAACAAAATACCCCCCCAAACCACAAGTTCCCTCAGAGAGGCTATACGGATGGACTGACTGGAAGAGGAGGGAGAGGAGCAGACTCTCTCAAGTATGCTCATTACTGAGATTTCAGCTGTTTCAGTTGGCTTACAAGATGTTTTTCAAATTTGGCCAATTGAATTGGGGAGAGGAAGAGAAGGAGAATTACCTAAAAATATCTTCAAGATAAAAAGCATCCCAAAGTCTAAAAATTATTAAATTAGGCCTATGCCAGTAAGATACATTGAAAGAAGAAAGTGTTGTCAGATACCATTAAGTTGCAATTCTGACTCTACAGAGCAGAAATTTCTATCCAAATTTAGCATTACTAATCTTTCCAAGCCTTTTACATAAAAAAAAGCTGGATCTGATTTTAAAACTGAGGCAGAGAACATGGCAACATAAAAACACTACCTTTTCCACATTCAAAAAACTGAAAGTTAGAGGTACACAATAGCATAAAGATGCTTTCAACAGGTTGCCAGGATAGCGTTCTTCCTAACTTGTGGATTTCAAAGCAAAACCAAAAACTGTAGGGACAATAAAGGCTGTACCAATTCTATTTAAAAAAAAAAAAAAAAAAAGATGCAGACTTCTATGACTCCATTCAGAAATCCAAATGCTTAGAGACAAGTGAGCTAATTTAATCCAATATTGTCAAACAAAGGGGACATGTCACCTGAAATTCTAAGTAATTCTCTCATCTTATGCTCACAAGAAGATATTTGCTTCAAGTAAACAAAGTGCTGTCAGAAGGACCAGGAAATAAAGATTTCCTTACGAAACAAGGGGACCAAAATGAAGCTTGAGAGATTAATCTAAACACACTTTAAAAAGCAATTAAGAAATAAATAGAACAGGTATTTAAGACTATGGAACAGACTGTTCAAAACTGGTCTTGAGATGACGTGTACTCTGTCTGCAAATGACGAGTTGCTACTAAGGACAGGAAAAAAAGTTGTGTAATGACCTACTCCTGACAGAGCAGCACAGAAGGCAAGCCCATCTTCTTCAAGGCAAGCCAGTAATTTTCCAGATACTATTATGTGATAGCAGCAAATGCTCTTAAGAGTCAATTAGATTTGATCCAGTTGGTCTCCTCCAATTCTGTCTCACTCCTAGACAATCTTTGTGAGTTCAAATGAGAAGTGACATTTGTTAATTTGTTTGCAAAGGGCAAGAAGAAAGGGATCTATATTTGTGACTCTCCCATGCCACAAATGCCTATGACAAACAGGAAGAAGCCTTTCCAGTGGTGCAGTGGTTTGAGTCATAGAAGGGGCTACAAATTCTTCTGAGCTTAGGGGAAAATGCTACTAATATATTGAGTTTCCAGCAAAGAAAATGAAAAGGGCTATGAACTCCATTTGATTTTAACCCTCTGTCTCCTGATCCATCTGATACCTAACCATGGGAAGAATGGAGGTAAGAATTATCACTAAATTGTTGTCATCTCGTCTTTGGAAAGAACTGACTAAAAGAGACAAACCAGCTTCTGCCTCTGAAGTCAGGGGGGAAAAAACAAGTGATCCTTGCTAACAACTCAATCATTCAGCTATCTTCATTCAGCTTCTTGCTCAGTTTGGAGAAAGAAGATACCCATTTCCTCACTACTCACAGGGCAGGGAATATGACCTATAGCTCGAAGATCAAGATGTAAAAATGAGCTACTTTTAGAAAAAAAAAAAATCAAACGAACAAAACAAAACAAACAAAAAAACCCCACAAAAAAAAACCACAACAAAAAAAACCCCAAACAACAAAAAAACAAACCAACAAAAAACAAAAAACCCAAACAAACAAAAAACCCCAAAAACCAAAAAACTGCAGACAAACAAAAAAGCAAGCACCAAAACAAACAACCAAACACCAAAACCTCACAAGGAATTCACAAAGGCAGTAATTTTACATTTTCATAAACATTTCACGGCAATACATAGTTTTCCATATTATTTTGCTGCTGTACCCTTTTCAAAAAGAAAACACGTTCAAGTTTTACGCACACACTCCCCTGCGTTGTATTTTTTTAAAAACCTTTCAAGTTCAGATTAACACATGAAACAACCCTAAGCCTGATTAATTGTTGCTGTACTTCAGACACTGGGTACAGCACCCCAAAATGCAAGCTCCACCGAACCACAGAATGGTTGGGGTTGGAAAGGATCTTAAAAATCATCCAATACCAACTCCTTCCACCAGACCAGGCTGCTCATACCCAGTGCTGAAGCCTCTCAGGCTACTGCTAGAGTTACACAAAAAGGGTTACTCAGTCAAAAGAAAAGAAAAAAAGAACATTAATAACATGCAATGGAGAGTTTAATTGAAACATGCTCTCTGAAGGGAAAAGAAGCAGATCGAATCTGCCAAGTTGTGTAGCACCTGAGTTAGTGAAGGTCCTGGGAAAGGTGGCAGCTGCTCACTGGATGGAGTGCCAGCCGGAAGGTCAGAACCTATTGGGAGCACCTATGGATAATGAAGAGGAAACGCGCGTCCATCAGACATGGAACAACAGAAGGATCAGATACCAAGCTACAGTCAGTCATGTCATCCAACAGAAGCCTTAACTTTTCTTTTTGTAGAGAATTCCTTCCTGGACAGTTAGCACAGACTCTTTAGGGACTTTTGCAACCAAGTTGGGGGAAGTTGTTTGCTTTGTTTTTATTTTATAATCCGGATTATCTTTGAGCAGCCACAATTTCCAGTTTAAACAAGCTGCAGTATCCAGGAACAAAGCATCCTGGGGAACATAATTTTCAAGTCTGAAAGAAATGCTAAAATAATTCTTCATAAAATGGTGCAAGAATGTACTCAGTCACATCTATGTTAACTGTCCATTAGAAACTGCAAGCTGCATGCTTCTGGCAAATTGTTCCAAGCAACATGACTTGAGAACAGGAACTGTCAGTGCCTGAGGATGTCTCCACTTGTTGAGAAACAGATTTATAGAGCTTTCACACCAGTCTTTTGATCCATCCGTTCTTTTTGAACCTGAAGGGTGTTGATGACCCACAGAAGGTGATTAGGCCATGAAACTGGGGAGGAGGAAGTCATCCAGGTTACATGGAGGAGGTTAGAGAGACTCGGAAGGTTAGAAGGAGGCATCAAAGCCTCCTCACCAGGTCAGACAGCACATTCCAGTTAGTCATTTCCACGGTTAGGGAAGTGGGAAGTTCTAGGAATTAAGCAACCCATGACACAATTTGCAGTTCTGGCTGTCAGCTGTCACCTCGAGGTGTGCAGTGCCCCTGAGGTGTGAGCACACACACAGAGCTGTCCCTGCAGGGCAGGGGAACTGTCTGCACTCTGCTCCAGTGCCCAGCAAGCACCACCAGCTCAGGCTTGCAGTGTAACCACAGCTTAAACTGATGGCTCACACGGCAGGAGGAGCTGCCCAGGGAAGATGCACTCCCAGAGCTTCATTTCAAGCAGGAACTAGGCCAAGGTGCATTAACTCAATTTTTTTGTGCAGCAGGAATACACGTGAAGGTGTTACTTATTTTGAGGTATGGTGAATTTTTAAGCTGTGGTAACTTCATCATTTAGTTTATAAATAAGAGGCAAAACACACTTTAAATACATTTGTAAGACATGTTGAAACACATTTAGGTTAACAGTTTGGCCATAAACAAAACAAATAGCGAGCTTAGCAAACCCCAGAAAACTAAAGCAATAAATGAATGGAGATGCTGGGAGCATTGGCTCAATTTGAATGGCCTGAAACCAGTCAATAGCAAGGCTGGCTAAAGACAGCCAACACAACGTGTTGATGAGTAGAAAAAAATATTACAGAAACCAAAAGAAGCTAGTATTAAAATTTTTAGTTTGTTAAATACCTGAAAGTTTCTTCATTTCCATTTAAAGGTGACCTTTCCATTTAAGGAAAGGGCTGCCAAAGCAGTTTAAAATACTGAAATGTGCTGTGTCCCCACACAGGCAAGGCATTTAGAAGAAAATTTCACATATTGATGTATCTGGTGGGTGAGCAGGTAACAATATCCACACCACCTTTCAAGCTGTTACTGTTTGTCATTATCTCTTTATGAAAGAGTGTTTGCTCCTAGAGCATGAGTCAGCAAACAAAAAAATAGTTATTTTCAGGTATCTTTTAAACTTCTCAAAATCCTGCTCTCACAAAGCTAACATTTGAAATGAAAACAGTATCTAGGCACCAAATAAGTGGCAGGGAACTTCTAAAAATAAAACCCTTCCAGTCAGGTTCACCCTTGCCTGCAAGGAACAGGCTCATGACAGGAAGCAAAACTAAGCTATCCTGACCACTTTGTGAAGTACACAACCAACCATCTCAGTCTAGTGGTCATGTACAAGATAAAAACCTATTTACAGCAAGACATCCAAATTCTATTTGAGAAAAACATCAAAGAAAAAAAACCCAAACACAAAAAGCAAACCACAGATGCTTCACTCCTTGTAGTTTAGGAGTAAGAAAAATTAACAGTGACATCAGAGACATCCCTCAGAAGCATGAAACAGAATTGGACTTTTTTTCCAAGAGGGACAAAATAAAACACCTCTTGGGACACATAAAAACAACCAGAGCATAAACCTTTCAATACTACATTAAATGAAGACACTTCTTCCTGAATAAATATTTTGCTTTTCAAAAATGATCCTGCCCAAGAAGGCAGAGCGGAATATTCACACAAACGCTGCATTTCTTACCGGTACCCTGCTGAGAGGGGGCTTTGAAGGAGAGGTCCCTGGTTTCACTGCTGCTGTCACGATGCTGCTCGAGGCCGAAATGTAGCTCACTGGGGTGATCCCCTGCCCGGGAGTGGCAAGTGGAGTCAGCACTGGCAAGCCAGTTGGTCCAAGAGGCAAACTGCTCGGAGGTATACAAGTGCTAATGGATGTCAGGGGTTTGGTTGGTGCTACAGCAGTGGTTGGTATCCCAGGAACAACTGTGGTTTCCATGACCAGCGAGGTCTCCAGGGACACTGATGGATGCACTGTTCCCACGTTGCCGTGCTCGCTGAAGAGAGACCGCAGCTTTTCTTCCAGGGTCTTTATATCATCGATCCCGGGGGCTTTAGACTGAGCATCGGCGTCAGCCTCCAGACAGTGCACGTGGGGCTGGTTGGGCAACGGAGCTGGTTGAGGCTGGCTGTGGATCAAAGTCTGCTGTACTGCAGGCAAGTTAGTGACTGGCTGCGGCAAGACTCCAGGCAAGGGAACCTGGGGCAACATGGGTGTCGCACCTGAAATCTGGGGGAGGACAGGTGTTGATGTAATCGCTGATGGGACAAGCAAGGGATGTATCACTGGCTGAGAGACTGAACCACATATGCTTGATGCTACCGAGGATGATAAAGGTGCCGAGATTGGAAGAGATAAGCCAGCTGCATTGCAGGGATGTGATTTATCCAGAGGCTGCCCACTCTCAGGTAGTGACTGTGGAGCACTTACGACTGTTGTTTCTGCCAGACTGGACACAGAGGCGCTGCTGCTGAGCTGAGGAAGCTGCAAAGCCACGCTCTGGGCCAGAGACAGGGCAACAGATGTCTGAGGTGCTGCCATGCTGCTCACAATCTGAGGAGTAGACTGAGATGTCACAGCTGATGCAACAGCACCGAGCCCAGTGGCACCAGGGACCTGGGTAGATGGCAGTGCCAACGACGATGGTGTGCTGATACTGGGGGCAATGTCTGCAGCCACTGGCTGGGCAGGCTGGGATGTGGCAGATAAGGAGAAAGAAGCAGGGGCGCTCACACTGGAAGCCACACCAGTGGATTGCTGTCCAGACTGTGAGGCTGGAGGTGGAGAAACAGAGCTTGGCACACTTGTGCTTGGAGCAACTCCAACAGCTGCATTTTCTGAAGGCAAAGTAACAGATCCGGGAAGAGAAACACCAGTGCTGGAGGAGACAGATACTGAAGATGTAGCCACAGATGCAGGGGTTGCACCACTGCCCGCCATGGTAGAAAGTGCAGGTGGAAATGGAGGTATTGTTTGATTGAACACTGGAGGAGCTGTGCTAGGTCCTTCTGTCATCTGAGCATGTCCCATCTCAGAGAAAGCTTGCTGCAAGCTCAGTGATGATGCCGAGTGGGAGAGATTCATTCCTGGGCCATGTACTGGAGATGCTGCAACTGGAAGAAGAGAAAATTATCAGTCCCCCTGAAAAAGTTCATTACAGTATTATTGTCTGTAGCTAGACTAACACCACATTTATCACTTAGCATTAAAAAACCCAAAGCAAACAACAAATAAACAACAAATAAAACCAAAAAACCCCAAAAAACCAACCCCCCCAAACAAACACCCCCCCCCCCCCCCAAAAACAACAAAACACACAAATCCAAGCTTATATTAAAATTCGAATTAAGGTTTCAGAGTCTTGCAGACAGCCCATCAGCAGTTTTTCTCCAAGAATCCTGCACAGTATGACCCAAATTGTGGCCACCTCTTACCAGCACAGACAGCTCCTTATTTCCCCAAGTATTTTAAAAGGTCTTTAGGAACAGTTTAGTTAAACTAACTTCACAGTTTTGATGAACATGTCTTAGCCATCAGCTTCTAAGAGTTTAGACAACTCACCCATATCTGAAGTTTCATTTCCTCCAGAAACAGCAGATGCGAAGAAGCCCTGGTCTTTCAATCGGCTCTCAGGGACGGGGCTGACAATGAACCGTCTTCCCGCAGAATGAACAACCTGGGTAAAGGAGCTAGAAGGAACCCCTAAACAGAAAGAAGTTGGATGTTTAGTGACACGTGATTGTAACAGAACACGTAACCTGCAATATGGAATGTGCACTCCATCATACAAAATCAAAACTTGGCTGCACCCATCCGCTGAAACAGAAAAAGGTAACTGTTGAAAAAAAAAAAATCACAGAAGACTTACCTATTCTTTGTGGCATGGAAGATGTAGGATCTGGCTGTTTGAACTCTAATTTCTGTAAAGTAAGATAAAATTTAAACTTCTATTCTGAAACAGAAACCCACAAGATAGTTCTTAAAATGCTAGCTTACTGAAATGTGGGCATTTAAGGGAAGCAGTAGCTGGGACCCAAGCACCATCACCAAACTAGAGGAATCCTGCCCAGATAAATGTCACCTACAGTGTTTTTAGAGACTCTCAGCTAAGTGACCACCAATGGAACAAATTGATCTAAACACTCTCCCGTTAACAGGCAGTCCAACAGATTTCCTTAAACATTCTACAGATAAATGGATGTTCCAAACTAGTTCTGGGTGTCATTAAGGCAGAAATTCAGGAAATGACACCCCTTTCAGCACCCAGCAAACAGTTTTAAAACCTGTGTTTCCTAACCGAACTATCCAATCCCTTGGTACTTCACTGGGTGGAGGGCCTGAGTGCAGGCTCTCAGTGTTTAGTGAGCAGCACAGGGTTGGGGCTTTACTGTCCTACCTAACAATAATCTCAAATCCAAGAAGCATCAGCATTTAAGACTGTCTGTTTAGTGGACTGTTAGGAGATTCAGCAGCTTCGGAAGTCTTCAAACACATCAAAAAGTAAGAGGTCTGTTATTTGGCTTTCTAACTGAATTTTAGGCCCTCACTCTGATATGAAGCTTTCTCTTTTTGTCTTTTAATTATTGATCTTTGATATCTCTCATGACAGGAAGTTTCTATTTCTAGCTAGCTCTACTCACAAAGCCATACCACCCAAAACGGAAGGCAGAAAAAGCTGAGGCAGTCTGTCCTTCACATACCTGCGACCCCGGGAAGAAGCCATCATCTTTCGTCCGCATGCTCTCCAGCCCCTGATCCCCTTCTGGCTCCACGCTTGCATCCTCACTGAGCATTTCATCTGCTTTCTCAATAATCTCTCGTACCTGTTCTACAAATGAGTCTCGCTCTGTTGCTAAAATAAACTCATTCTGCACCTGTAAAGAGAACAAAGCAACATTAAATTTTCATGAACAATTTCAATACAATATCTTGAATAAATACAATTTACTCTTGGGTGCTAATGTTTGTCTTCCCTTTGCTGTTCTTCTGAACAAGATGAAGGTGGTGTCACCTTAGAGAAAAACAGTTGTTTCTCAAATTATCTCCAGCACAGAGGTGTTTGCCCTGGTTTAATCTTTGCTGTGGAACAACATTCAATCTCACTTCTCCATCAAACTGTCACCTCAATCTTTGCTGAGCACAGGGAAATTTAAAATTAGCAGCCTTATCTTACTGCAATTCCTCCTAATGAATGCAATGTGCATTAAGAGACACATTTAAAGAGAACTGTTATATTAAAGAAATTTAAAATTCTGTATTGCAAGATGTGTTCTGGGCTTCTCCCTTTCCCTGCCATATAGAACTTCTCTATGCAGGTTGCACATCACTGATTTAAAGTCTGGCTGAAGTACAGCAAACCCAGTATTAATTATGACCCAAATACAACGAGAGGAAGATTGCTCAGCCTGTCTAGTTCCAATGCATTGTATTGCTTTATGAAAATACCTTCTCTTGCTTACGTTGGACAAAACTAGTTTAAACAAGTATATTTGATAGTTAGAAAGGTATTTTTGATTTGGTACCATGAGAGTACTGCAACACTGTCAGACTGCTAAACCACTCTGTGCCAAATTTCTAATTGTGGTTGTGTACCAATAGGCTGAACACTCACCATGCTACACGGCAGAGCAATTCAGAAATGTAAACAAGAAAATACGACTGAATGGATTCAATGCTTCATCTCTGAAATATATCTTACCATAATTGAAGCTATTTCCTCAGGGTTATCACCATCCAAATCAAATTTGAAGGTAACCATTTTCCGATTGTGTGTCTCTAGCTGGCATTCCACTACCCGATCACCTTTGTTTGAAACCTGAAGCAAAGAAAATAATACTTCAAACCAAAAGCATAAGAATCTAAGACTTTTGCTCTAAAGTTCACTGAGACAAACCAACAGTACTGGGTTAATATAAACATGTTCTATCTTTCCAGTCTAATAAATGATGCCATGCAGAGCTTGATTTTAGTCTGAGGATACTTTGAATATTCTGGAATCGTCTGTGGGACCACAGGTAGCCAAGCAAGCCAATTTTGCCATATCTAATTCCCCAAAAAGCTCTTAATAGATGACATTTGGAATGCTTGCAGAGGCTCAGAAATGCATCATTACTACTGACCTATTCATAAAATGAAAAATACTCACATTTAGAATTCTCAGTTTTGGCCTAGAAGTCTTCTCATGGCGAGAGCGACTGCGGACAGACCTCCGCATGTGGCGTTTCGTTGTCCTCCCTTCGTGCCTTCCACTAGAAGCTGGGACATTCTCATTGCCATCACTCAATCCTGAAGCAACATCAGAATGTGCACTGAAAACAAAAGGCAATTTCTCATTAGTATCCATGCATTCCATAACTGCAGCAATACTCCTTAACGTGTCAGATGATATTCCATGCTGGGAGGTGGCAATGCGTGTTAATGACAGAGTAAAGAGTCCTGTCAATACTTTGGGTTGTTTGAACAGAAATTCTAACTGTAATTATTTTGCTACACCTCTTGCAAGCTGAGCAGTACAAATCTATCTTATGTTTTCAAGCTATTTCGAGTTTGAATGCTGCTTAAGTGCCAAAAGGACAAAAAAACCTGTCACTTATGAACCATTTGACATGACAAATAAAAAGGTACTCGAAGTTAATCACTATTCACAACCTTTTTTATTCCCTCCATACGCCACCATAAATCACAACCTACTCCACCCTTCATGACCCTGTTTTTCCTCTAGGAAGTTTAGTTCATCACATCTTCAAGAACACCCTCAGTGAAAAAAAAAAAATCCCTGATGAAAAAATACATCTTATCATCCATGGAAATATAAGCTAACCCACAACATTGAAATTGAGTTTGGTGAAAAGAAGCAATGCTCACCTGTCCATAGAAGAAGCCAAAGGGGTGGACTGAGCAGGCTGTGTCGCTGGAAGAGTCTCTGAGGAAGCAGTCTGTGAGACTCCCTGAGTACCCTATGGATAGAAACCCACAATCAAAGGAATACAATCCCACTTCAAGCAACTCCAGTAGTCTTCAGTGTTTCCTCCCAAACCAGTTGTAAAGCTGAAAGCTCTGCCTTTGAGAAGTTTAAACAGCTGGCATCTAGACAGCTTTAGTTTCCAAAATACTCTAGAGCAAACTGCAGTGAAGCAAAACGTCATCTGAGGGGTGAGGAGAGGAAACCAGCCACATGTCCTTTCTACTGCCACATGTCACTACAGTTCGCCATGCAGCCACAGTCTTACTAACAGAATGTGCAAAAGGCAAGCCAATGCAGAACACAGAGACAATTCAAACTCTCCCTGCAGGAACAACAGTGCAGGGAATAGGCATAATGATAGATTCTCAAAGGCTATCGATTGCAGCTTGTCTTTGATACGGCAAAAATGTTCTACAGTACTAGCAAGAAGTGAAGTGTTTTGCTGCTTTTTGCCTGCAGGATGCACACTCACTTCCCAACAGAACAACCAGTGGCAACAAGGTCCCCACATTGGCATGACATTCTGCTGTAAGAAAAAGGTAATTTGAAATATTAACTTCCAACTGAAGACAAGCACAGAAGGGATTAGTTCCCCACAGAGATACACTGTTACGTGAGTCAAACATCCAAAATCTATGGTTACATTATATTCCGTATATTTACCTCCACAACCGCCTGCTGCGAGGAGGCAGATGAGGCCTGTTGTGCTAAGCTCACAGGAGGCTGCGGCACCTGAACCTGTCCTCCCAGGCTGCCCATGGAAACTAAAACGTTCTGCTCCCCATACGGCTGCACAACAGGAGCAAGATAGCCTGACTGGGCCATCGTATCTGCGGGCAAGGGAGGGGACAGCACAGCCGAGGGAATGCTGGCAGAGGCCACGGCAGAGGAAGGTGCAACGTTCGAGTCCCCAGGGTATTGCGCTGGCATCCGAGATGGGAAGCCCTAAAACAGAAATGAGGCAGCCAAGTCAGTGAATGTCAGAGCTAATTAGGACACGAGATAGCAATGAAAGAAAAGTATTAGTTCCAGGGGCGTGTTCCAACCTTCTGTACTTGTTCAAGCACTCCCAAAATCTTCCCAAAGAAGTGGAACAAACTGTTCATGCAGCCAACATGCAAGTCACCATGCTTGAACAAGCAAACTCCCACTCATAGCTCCAAGTCTTAGGCAGAACAATCTTCATCTCCCAACTCTCGCAGCTGCCTATATAGCTTAAGATTTTAAAGCCTGAGATTAGAAATGAGCTTGCAGAATTCTCAGGCTGAACAACTACGGCTCAGATGTTATACAACTGCTGCTGATTCTTGAGATTTAATATCACAAACACTCTTGTGCTCTTCCTGTCCTCTCGTAACGAGCTGTCTCAAAGGAGAACCGTTTTATCATTCTTCAGGTTGCCACTTTTACAGTGAGCGATCACACGAAGTAGCTGAAGCACTCTGTGCCCACCAGTCCAGCAGTTCACAACCAGCATCAGGTACTTACGTCACATCCAAGATCCATGCTGCCTGACTGATTTCTATGAATTCCCACCCCTTCCCAAACTTGGAATGAAATACTGATATTGTTGAATATGCTGCCGTTGATTTTCCTTCCGACACACATCCCCTATTTTTGAAGTTACAATTTCTTACTTTCTTTTTCCCCAAGCTGACAGATCTCTTGAATATATATCTGTCCTCTTTCACTCAGTGGTTAAACAAAGCCCTGCACTACGATTCTGTCATTTTAGACAAATTCCAGTGCCAAATATGAAAAATTCAAAACACACGGTTATCCAAGGACTTTTTTCTTCTCTCCTCTTTGAAATGGTTCTTTACCATTCAACAGAACTTATCTTAGTGGCTTAATGGCTCTCATAAGAGAAGTGAGCTGGCCAGGGCACGCGGCTCAGATCCGGTACCTTGCAGGAACAGGCAAAAACGTGGAGAAGAGGTCTGCTGGCTTGCAACAATACCTGGTAAAGAGCATCTCCAGCAGGAAGTGAAGCTTCAGCAGCTTGTCCAATGCTGACTGGCAATCCCACGGACTGGACAGCTGGCTGCAGGAGCTGCGGGAGAACCTGGCTGGGCAGCTGAGCCACAGGCTGCATCAGTGTGGGGAGCTGGCTAGGGACAACGGTTGATCCTACAGGAACAGCAGTTGCCGCAGCAGACGTTGCCAGCGTGAGCAGAGGCTGACTGATGCCAGCTGCCATCGAAATGGGCAGTGACTGGAAACCTGGCTGAGCCACTGTCACATGAGGAGCTGCTACAGGCAACTGAGACACTGAGAACTGGGGAACCACGGAAGTTGGCAAGGCCTGTCCCATAGGTAGAAAATGAGAGCCAATGGGGACTGATGGGGCAACTGAAGGCTGAGGGAGAGAAGATGCTGCAACAGGTAATTGAGGCTCGCCTTGGATGATCGACACTGGTTGGGAAACAGGAAGCTGGGGAGGTAAAGAAAATAGAGATAGATTTTTTTTTAAAGCAGGGTTGCGGAAAGCAGAGTTTTACACATTAGTCAAAGAAAGCATTATTCAAGTTACAGCACTCTGTTAAAGTGGCCGGGAGCACAGTTGGCAGAGTGGCTGGGAAGCTGGCTGGAAATCCAAACAGTCTTCACTTTGCAACGTTTCCCTTGAAGAACTCAACAGGCTCTTGAAACAGACACCCACAGAGGGTGAAAGAGCAACATTTGAATATCCTGAAGCACTGATTCGTGCATAAACAGAACCAAATTCCCCTCAACTCTGTCCCCAGACCCAAGCCTGCCTTCTTACAGCAAAGAAGTGCAAATCTTGCAACAAATCTGTCAGCTTTGAGCATGGGGACTAAAGCAAAGGAGAATCAAAATCCACTGTGCCAGCACTCAGAGAATGGCAGGGGATATGTCAATTAAAGCCAGCAAATGATGCAACTGGAAAGGCAGTTTAGATGAACAAGCAACAAAACAATAACTTCAAAAACAAAACTGCGGCTCACACGTTCAACAGAGATATGAGCCAAAATGAAGCAATATTCAGTAACAGAAGCTTCTTGATCAGGAAGTAAAGAAGAGCTGAGTAAGAAAGATGACAGAATGAAGAAAGGAACCCTATAGTTCACTAGCTAAATAAGTGAATATGTTTTACACATGTAATGGTGCAGAAGATAGACAGTGTATGGGAAACAGAGAAATGACAAGTTCCTGCTAATCCGTTCACAATACACCATTCATCAATATGCCTCCTGATATTT
This sequence comes from Origma solitaria, assembly GCA_013397895.1. Taxonomy (NCBI): domain Eukaryota; kingdom Metazoa; phylum Chordata; class Aves; order Passeriformes; family Acanthizidae; genus Origma; species Origma solitaria. The sequence continues at coordinate 553,870 of VZRL01005187.1, read as the reverse complement.
TTGACAATTTGAAGATCTCTGTGCATGGAAGTGCTATCCTCCCCTCCAATTACTCACGACTGCCACGTGTGAAAGGTTTTCTGACACATTTTCCACCTAAATTGACAGCTGTAGTACACCAAGAATACTCCGGTTCAGATGAATATTTTGGAACCATTAGAAAAGATGACAAAAGTGAAAGCAGCAGCATATTGAATCTACCAGCTGTGAAGAAGAAAAAAAATCTTCTACTAGAAAGAAATTTGTTTACCTGTGTCCCAGCTGTGGCCTGAGGCATTGGCATAATCTGTGAAGTTTGAGTTTGAGAGACAGTTTGTGCAGGAGTGGTGCTGGCAGAAACTGAGGGCTGCTGCATCTGGTATTGTCCAGGCTGTTGGGAAGAGGCTGGCTGCTGTGCACTCTGTAGCAGGAAAAAGAGGTAGAAGTTGTATTTCCCCCCCAACAGAGATATTTTTTAAAGCGTATCCTACATAAATTTTGTTTTTTACTCTCTCGTAAGTGCTATCCGTGGCTCTTCAGAATATGCCAAGTCAGTTAAGCTTCAGCAATTAGTTCCTAGCATTACTAATACAACCCCATTATTGGCACCAAATCTTGCAACAGAATTCTTCTGCCTGTGAAACCAAGGATGAAGATTCTATAAAGGAAGACAAGGAAGTTAAGAGAAGAGAATGTTGCAGAAGATCCTATTTCCAGTTAGAAGCAATCATGAGAATGAAGTCTGCCTGTCTAGACAGTCTAATTTGCAAATCCTGACATGTGTCCCCTTGAATGAGACCACTGCTGCAAGCTCAGGTGGAAGCTGGGGAAGACAGGCATGGGAAAACAAGCATTAATATGATTTTTAAAATAAATTTCAGAAAGTCAATGCCTATCTCATAGCATGTTAGTCTGGGTGAGCACCAGAGGACTTCACTGCAAAACTGTGAGTCAAATGGTGACAGAGGCACTCAACTGCTCTTAAAAGAGTCATCAAAATCCTATACTATGAGTACTTCAATCCTGGGTTAAGGAACCGTGATCTTACCTGCTGAGTGTGCTGAGTGGGCTGGGATGGCACCGATGCATTGCTTGAGGCTGGCTGGCCTTGCACCTGTGTCTGGAGGGAAAAAAAAGACAGAATCAGCTGAGAAAACCTCTATGGCTTCTGCTGCAGGCAGTTCAAATCATTTCTGCCTGGAATGATCTGGTTGGAATAGGTTTCTAGCTGTCCTTTAGGACAAGCAGTCCTTCTGGCCAAATTCCACTACGACAACCAGAACAACGCAGAGCGATCCGGAGGAGCTCTGAACTTCATTTTAAGTCTTCCAAAACAACAAATACAGAAAGACTCTGCAACCCACATGCCCCTCAACATGAGACAGATCAGCCTACCAGTTTCTTCTTCCACTGGTGATGCTTTAAGAGCAGGATGCCTTGGTATGGTAACTGGAAATAGATGAATTAAGTTTGACCTTTACATGTGTTCTAAACACCGTCAGGTGGGGCAATAAAAGGAGGCTATATGGAAATAAAACTATCCATTAAAAAAAAAAAAAACCAAGCACAAAGATATACAGAATTCTAGACCAGTTACAAAGTACCCAGTACACATACATGTCGTGAGTTTCCTTTGAGAGGAATGTCAAAACACAGACTGATCATCATTTCCAGAGTCACTACCATTCAGAGGCTACCAAGAACTGGATATGGAGGAATATGGGGGTTCACATTCTAGCTAAGACAGAATTTTTGAGTAAGCAACGAAAAAAATGGATGAGTGGCATACAAATGAATGTGGAAGATGCAGAGGAAAATGGAATGGACTTTCATTATTATTTTTGTGGCTGAAATTTTTTTATCAGATCCCAGGATCTGCATTACAATTTTTGTGACAATTGTATTTCTTTATCAGCTCCTGGGAGAGAACTAGACAAAGACCTCCAGATGAGTTCCCTGAGCATGCACCACTTGGGTAAACTGCCTTGGTAAGAAGCATATCTGGTGCATATGTATCACATCAGAAATATCTACTAAAATTCCTTAATGCTGTGATCATTCAGCTTGCAGAAGCTCATTAGGAACAAGTCTGTTAAAATTACATACTTCTCTAATTATGGAAACTTTGGGGAAAGCCGACTGCCAATGAAGAAAACCATTTTTTTCTTTGCTGTTTTAGAAGCTTGAGGCCCTTATTGGCTAGGATCTAAACATCTGCTACATCCCACTGCTGTAACGGCTGTTCACATTGACTCAGTCTGGGTTTCAAATTCTGATCTTCTAATGAATAAGATAAAAGATCCCAGAACTTATATTCTGCAAAAAAATCATCTCTTTTTTTTGTTTTCCAGATGTATTTTATATCCATCACAATTCACCTCCTCAGTTTAACAAAGGTTTACGGAGAAAAAAATCTCCATGTAGTTTTCAAAGTTCTTGAGTGGGAGATTGATTCTACAAATTCTACAGCACAGCAATTGCTATCTATTAGACTAGTAACTAAAGCTGTTCCAGCTTTACTAAAACATCTTTATTGCCCTTTACAGAAAGCCTTAATTACTCAGTTCTTCATCTTAACACAGAAAGCAAAATGATTCTCCTTCACATAAATCCCAAAGTTGCTAATACTCCAGTAACTAAAATGTCAAAGCCCCTAATTCCAAGGACAAAAGAGGTAAGAGAGAAGTCTACTTAAAGTAAATCCTCTCTTTTTACAGAAAGTTATGAGACTTTTCAGACTACGAGTGCAGACACAATGTATATAGACACACACCTCACAGTCACAGCGTACAGAAAGTGACCATTGCAAATGCAAATACCACATATGCTGACAAAATACATCTCCAAACTAAGCTTCAAGCCTCAGATTTTGCTATTCAAAAGGACACCACATAAGGCTTACAAGGTGGCAACACCAATTAGCAACAGTTGTTTGCGCCATTAATTAACTACTCAGCCTCTTTAGCTTCTCCAAATACTTCAACAAATACATTTCCAAATCCATGTACACATACATAACACAGTTCCTTCCATTCCTCTCTTCCCACTTTCTTTCCCCAAGTCTAGGAAAAGTTCTTGAATTTTGGACAGTCACCAAAATAACCTGGTTGTCTAATGAAACATTATTTATATCAAAGTTCAACTTCAAGTAACACATTCTCATTGAAATGGCTAAAGAGCAGCAACAGAAACACAAAGCAAGTTTTACTATCACTGCTGATTCTAACTGTGGAGAAGATACATTTCATTAAAACCACTGTTTAAAAGCCAATTTGGTACTCCAGCTATCTCTCACCAAAAGAACAGCTAGTCCCAGGAGGAACACTGACCATTTTTTACTTTTAACACAAAAGCCCTACCAATATTTCAGCCAAATCCAAACACAGACCAAACGGTTGCTAATGCCTCATTACTTCATTGCAACCTCGTCAAGTTAAAGAGATCCTAGCACAGACTTGGTGGAAAGACACCCCCACGAATGCTAATTCTTAGAACCACAAGGAGCAGATCTAAAAGCAAGGTTTCCCTTTTAGTGCCAGGTATGACTTATAAAAAGCAGTGAAATTCTGGAAGGGTTTGCTCCTGTAACCTGAGGATAGGATGCAGGTGGTCCTGATGAAAGCGAGGTGGACAAGGCCTGCTGAGTTGAGGCTCCCTGGGGGAAGCAGATGAAGAGCTGCGACTCCTGCAACACCTTCTGAGGCAGCTGAACAATGGGCAATGAGAAGTCTGAACCAAAAGCAGAAGATGATCCCCCTGTAGGGGGAGGAGACTGGAAATCACCAGTGTCAGAGGAAGTCAGCTGTGAGGAATCACTGGAGTATTCTGGGCTTCCTTCTGGCCAGCTGCGCCTGGCAGAGCCCCCTCTGGGACCCGCTAACCCAGCACCAAGATAGTTACACTGCTCCTCTGTCACAGGCTGAAGCCGACCATGCGACCCTACGCCTTGGCTGGACTCCTCTTGGCTGGTCTCCATAGAGCCCCGGCGACTTCTGTAGACCCGCGGGGGTAGAGCTGCCCCTTCTGCCGGAGCAGAGCTCTGCGTGTGCACATGGAACTCAAAGACACAGCTCGCTCTGCCATCACCACTGTGAGAGAGCACAGCCGGGGCAGAGTGCGGAACAAATACCTGGTGGAACGTCATCTGAGCTGGGTCTGCACTCAGAGGAGCTGAAACACTGGATAATGGAGAAAGGGGACCCATCCCAGAATCCAGCCTCAGGTTCTGAACGTGTCTTGCCAGGTATGTTTGCCCCGATTGAAAGTCGAACACAGAGCTTTGTGGAGGACCACCTTGCCCATGGTTTGACTCAGAGACCTGCTTCAAATGCTGTTCAGTTGCGTGAGAGTTATAAGCTACTTGATCATACTGCTCCGATACCTGTGATGGATAGCGCATGCCCACCAAATATACAGCTTCGGGATGCATTCTGTAGTGAGCATCCTCTGGAGGTGTTGGTCCAGATCTATAGTCATTGTGGACAGGAGCTTGCTCAAACACGGGATTAACTTGCACATGCAGAGGCTCTCCAGCGACTCTCTGAGCTGCTGTGCCCAGCATAACAAATGCCTCTGGAGTCCAATTGGTGGGACTACCACCAGGTGGAACTAAACTCTGGCCAGTCTTCAGCAATGGCTGGAAGTGGCAAGTTTGGGCTTCCAAAAATGAAGTGCTCTTGCGCCGCTGAGCAATTGCCACCTTCGGCGGGCAGACAGGTGGTGGTGAGAAAGACACCGGCCGTTCATGAACGGTTGGGAAAAATATCTGTGAATCTGGGAACGGTGGTGTTCCCCCACGAGGATGCTGAGGCTGTATTGACATGAACAAGACAGGTAATTCATACATTAAAAGTGAAAGCACATCAACATGCACAGTTCACTAGGCAGTTCTGTGAAGTAACTTTATAGAATTCATACTCAATTCATGGTCAAAAACATACAGTACTTAGGAAATTTAGGTGAGTTGTAAATAGCCATTAAATACATCCATGGCAGGCGTAGCTACAAATGGGAATATTTGCTGGTGTTAGAGCTGCTTTTCCAGTTCAATTCCAATAGTTCACAAAAAGAAACCATTTTTGCTCCTGACAATGGAATGAGACTTATTGTCATGGCCTATCCATTGTGATCGGTGCTTGAAATCCAATCAAACCCCTGAGGACACTGCCATATGCGGAATATGAAATTCAGAACTTGAGAGAAGCAACAACGCAGAGCCTCTAATTCGCACATAAAAATAAAATGACATTAAATCTTGGTATTTTCCAATACAAAAACCACAGTGCTGGTGTTCTGTATGCTATCCAAAAAGCTAAAAAGAAACCTTTTATAAGACAAAATTGACCCATTCCAGCACACAGGTAAAAAAACCCCTAAGATAAAACTGAAGAACCTCTGGGTTCTGCCCAAGTTGATCATCGCTCTTGATCCATTTAATCACTTTCGATCATACCTTTTTACACAGAAAATTAGCACTCATTGGAACAAACTTAACTCTTGCCTGGACAATGAAACATTCACATGTTTAATAACAGCAGAGTCTTCCGGCAATTCCACTCCATCTGATGTACTACTTCAGATGAGGCTCATCTTATTTAAGAGTTGTAGAGAATATTTCACTAAAGAGAGTTCTATGTAAGAATATCAAACCATTTACTAATTTTGCATCTTTTCATTTCTGCCTGCAGTATGCCCAGAGACAATGTATTTATTCTCATCCCTAATGAAAAAAAAAAAAATTTGAGTCAGTAGCAAATATACTGCCCAAGACCCAAGACAAATGGCATTTATGACTTTTTTCAGGTTGCTGTTTCCACATTGCTTACTTTCTCCCCAGCCTCTTTTGTCCGGAAAAGCAGCAGCAAATTTCCGTATTGACCAATGCTAATGAGGTCCTACATAGCTTTCCTATGTTCTAAACCTGGTTCCTGGTTCATTTACACAAAAATGCTTCTCAAAACTTACTTTGTGTAGACTGAAGATCCAAACTGAAAAGCGACTAGCTTCTCTATTGCAAGTTATCTTGCATCTGACTTTCTGAGAAATATGAAACTATGGCTTCTTCCCATTAAGAAGTGGCGTTTCTGATAAGAATTTACAGAAGAAGCCCAAAAGGTATTCATACTCTAAATATCTAATATCACTATCACAGCTAGCCAAAGCTTTCAGAATAACCAGCCACAGCAATCAGGCTTTAAAAGCTGGTTGTTTTGTGCAGGGCTTAATTAACATTTAGTGTTTACTTAGAACTTGAAAAATAAAAGTCTTCTGACTTAGGGCATTAAGAAGTAATCTTCCCTTTACCTTCCATGGTACAATTGGGTAATTTACATTTATACTATCCTAAAAGACAAGAAACAAATGGTCAGCCACTGCTGGATCATGTTTAAGTGTACTGCTTCATAGAAATAAATAAAAATAACAAAATTAACATTCCAGCAGCACAGTAGAAGGAATCGACTCTTCAATTTCTCATTTTAAAAATGCCCGGAGCCCAGGATGTATTTAATGATAACTTATCTTACTGTGCCAGGAGGCAAATGGAAACACATACAGGACTGACAGAGAGGGAGGGCAGGCTGGAGCGTCGATGCTTGCGTGGAGAGGCAGAGTGCATGGGCAGGACACTTTCCAGGGCTTTAGAAAGCTTTTCTGCAAAGGTTTCTTCAGGGACAGTCCGAAGGTAGAAAGGAGAAAGAGGTGCAGACAGCGCTGGTGGTGGGGTGCAAGGAGCACTGAGAGGGATGCAGGACATACAGGGAAGAGCAGGAAGGTGGGGAACACAAACTGACATGCTACGACCACGTTGAGGCTAAAGGAGGAAAACAAAAGTTAAGAATTGAACACTTCAAAAAAAAAAAACCAAACAAAAAAAAACCAAAACCAGCAAAAACTATCATGAGGTAGAAAAGAAATGAAGACACACAATGAGAGGCCCAATATTGGCTAATTGTGGTACCACAACGATATGAGAATGCTGAATGAATGCCAACACACACTGGGAACAGGCTGTGTGCACCTCTGAGGACCTACGTTTGCCTTAGGTTACTGAGCATTGTGGAAAGCTCCCTAGTACCCTTAGAGAAATGCGTGCAAGGCAGATCAGACAGAGAGTATTTTCTCTGGGGCCACAGACACAGCCCATACTGTGTGCACTCAAAGCATCTGGTAGTCTGACAAATAAAAACTTAGATACTAATGAGCTTTCAAAGATTCATTACTTTTTAGAATAAATGTGTTTACAGCTATCACCTAACCCAGTTCCCCTATTGGGCAGTCCTTCTGCCTGATTTACATGAACTAAATGTATGCAGCTGGCTCCTTATTAACTAAACCATTACTGTAAAAATTTAAACATTACATGAATTGTGGAAAGAAGTCAGTTTAATGTGTGGAAAATTCGGTAAAATTAGTCTTAGACAAGCATTTTCCACACACACTGGCCTAATAAAAGCATCAGGAATTTGTCATCTTGCCACAATCCAGAAGGCCACAGGTCATAATCCAATCAAATCAGAAGAAAGAGAATAAAATTTTGAGGTGGGATTTGCATTTTTAGGTTTAGGGGGTGTTGTTATTGCCTTTTTTTTTTTTTGGTGTTGTATTGTGTTTTGCTGTGAGTTTTTAAGTGAATGGAACCATGAAACTTTTAAAGAGGCAGTATATGCTTCTTATGGATGTAATCCACAATATCTTAAACTAATTAAAATCAAATACAGACCTCCAGAGAGAAAACATCAAGATATTCAGTGGAGATCCGACTTTGAAGATTTCTATTGTAAGAAATCTTGCTAGACTGATTAAAAATTTGGGAGAGAGGTAGAAAAGAACTCAAATGGTTAACTAAATACATCTTCATCTATTCCAAGGCAGCAGTTATACATCACTCCTGACTCTAATTCATCTAAATAGCTCAGAAACATCTCCACTGATGGAGACTACAATACTTTTCTATCTTTATTAGGTATAAAAGAAACCCTTCCCAAACAATAATTCCATGCTGCAATTCAGGCTTATCATTCCTTATTCTATCTAACAATGTTGTGATCTGATTAGCCTCCTCCTATTTCACAGCAGCCTTTTACAGCTTTCTCTCTCCTCAAGCTTATCTTTCACAGGCTCAACTATTTCAGTCTTCCCATATAAAACACATTTTTTTAGTTCTCCTGGGGTTTTTTAACACTCTCCTCTGAATTTTCTCTCAAGCCACCACTGAATTCACTCAATCAAGGGGTCCAGCATAGACTTACCAATAGCCAAGAGCAGAACTACTACTTCATATAATGCAATGTTTGCCTTTTTCATGACAGCATGATGTTTTTGACCATGTCCAGCTTGTGGTCCAACATGATCCCTGACTTTTTTTTAAATTTATTTTGCAAAATGGCTGCCTCACCAGCGCTTACTCATTGTGTACTTGTGTAGCTGATTATCCCAGTTTAAGCATGAACCTTGTTCTTGTCCTGATCAAACTGCATTCTATGATTTTTTTTAAGGCCGTTTCTTCAGTTGTCAATATCATTTCAACCTGTCAACTCCTTCCCAACAAAGGCTTTGCAGTTCCTGTAGTTCTGTCAGCCTCCTGGTCATACAGCATGAGCTCATTTTCACAGCACACTAAGCAGCTTAGCTATACCTCTATCACAGGCTTGTTTTCCCTACCCCTCTCAAAAAGTTATGATTTTTCAAACTGGAAGCCAGCGACATGGCTCCTGCTCCAGTATGCGCCCACACACCAAAATATGGCTTACCCTGAAGAACAGCTTATTTAGAGGCATGAAGAACTCATCATCAAGGACTAACAGTGCCACACACCTCAGGTTAAGTGTCATTGAAAGAGATGGAGATGCTTTGATCGTGAGTGATGCCGGCCTGTTTGCCAAAATCCTAGTTACACCAGTGATTCTGAAATAAAGCCTAAGACCACAGGTACCAGAGAAAGTGAGGATCCTCAGTCTTAAGTGTCACATCTTCTCCTTTATGGTATTGCTACATTATACCATAGTGTCTGCCTCAGACTTGGATTTTTATTTGTGTAAAAAACAAGCGACAAGGGAAGCACTGAAGACAATATAAAAGTAGCAGAAGTTCTACTCCAGAGTTAGAATAGATTTCTGCATACTCTCTTACTCAGATCTAAAAACATACCAAGGGAAAAACATACCAAAATAAAAGGGCAACACAAATGAACATAGTAGGAAAAGTATTTGTGCCCAGTGCAGACTTTCCAGGGAAAAGGAATACGCATGATGAGCAAATCAACACAAGCTAGAAATAAAACTGGGAACAAGGATGTGGGGTCTTTTCAGTCTGGAGTTCTCACATGCAACATTCTGTAACAGTGAAAGAAGTCTTACCTGCAAAATCTGTAATCAAAGCCTCACAGAACACACACAGCAATATCATACAGTGGCTTCAATTATTCTAATCCCTCCTTCAACTAAACCAGTGGCTTGATCCCCGGTAACTTCATATACACACACCACTTTCCCAACTGAGATAAAACGCTTATTTTCATGAGATAGTCTTGTTCTGAGGATGGTACTTCCATCCATAAAAACAACTAACTCATCATTCTGCTTAATCGCAGCCAGGATTAAATAAAAGCTTTAAAAACAAAGATACTCCTGCACTTTTCCCTCCCCATCGAAAATCAGCCATCTTGCAAAAAAAAAAAAGCCCCTGAACTCCTCCCATGCAGAATTTGTATCCTATGCAAAACAAAATATACATGGAAGATGGCCTGGCAGACTTTCCTCTCACCTTTCAACAGACACAAAATCAAGTAACTCCATGCATCTGCAGTTCTGTAAGGTGTGGCTTACCGCTGCAGGTGGCTGATATCCTCCATGCTGCTGGGACTGCACTTGGCCAACTGAAGCTGTGTATCCCTGGACTCCAGTGCCTGAGACTGACTGGTCGTGCTGGGAACCATAGGACACAGTCTGCTGGCTGCTCACAGATTCAGTGTACACAGATGAGCCCTGGCCACTGTCAACTGTCCCATCAGCTGGAAAAGTGAAGGATAGAAATCTGCATTTCAAGAACTGCAGTCTGGATTGAAAACTTGAAAGATTCTATAATTGATCAAATATTAAATTAATGTTTGTGCCATGTCATGCGGACCTTTATCAGCATTTCACCTCTTGAGTATTTCAGCTGATTTTAAAATCTCTTTCTTTCTCCTCAATACAGTAATTTCTTATCAACATGCCTTCCCCTAAAACCCTGAAAAAATTACTCATTTCAGGAGTTCTTTGGGAAGATATTTAATAATAAACTCTATTTCCTACACAAGGCTAGACTAGAAATAGAAACCTACATTCCATATTGTTATGAATATTCTTTCAAGGTTTTTTAGCTATTATTTAATTTTAACAGGCATTTAAAACAGATGTGTTGTGCTGGCTGGCAGATGCACCATGTAGGCATAGTAGTGAACAAGGCAGAACAGTCAGTTTAAAATCCTTGTTATCGAAAGAGCAGACAGTAATTTGCTTTTTAACTTCATCATTCTAATATGGAAGCTGTCATCTACCATCATTATTCAAATACTGATTCAAATGCTGCCATGCCAGAGGAGGAGAAAAGACAGGATTATTAATTCATCTTTTCACATACAGTATGTAAAACAGAAAATTAAGACTTTTCAGAAAGCAAATTATGAGCTGAACTACTTGTCGATTAATCTCATTTCCACTTTAAACATAAGTTAAAAAGGATTCAAATAAATGGTTTTAACACTTTTATCTGCACTGGTGCAAGAGCGTACAGCCTTCTGCAGGGCCAGAATATACTGTCCCTATAGGAGGACAGCAAAACCAAGGAAATGTGTTTGTGCTTTAGGTGCCCTAGTTCATTCAGTATCTTACCTTGAAACACAGAGAAATTATTTTGTGTTAAGACACTGTGAATTGTGCCAAGCCAGGGAATGCATCTTAGGTCGCTGTGCTTTCTAGTGGACTATTGTTTGTCAGCAGACAGCAATGGCAGCCAGCACCATCTTAAGATATTTACTGCTTTACCCACCAAAAGTGTTAGACTAACGGGAGGAAGTGTGTAAGTGCAAGAGCTCCTGAACAAACCAAGTGGCACACTTACAAAGAACAGAGATACTGGGCTGCTGGAACTGCAGCTGTTGGTGTTGATCAGCCTCCGGCTCTTCAGGCTCCACTTGTGTAGAAACCGATGCCGAAGCAGTGGGGACAGGAGCAGCACCGGTGACAGACTGGGGATGCTTTGACCCTGCATGGGAAGCACCCGATGGCTGTTGCTCCAGCTGCTGCTTCTGACCACCTTCCTCCTGAAGGATGTTCTCCTGCTCTTCCTGCACCGACTGCCGCTGCTCTCGCTTGCGCTTTATCAGAGATACCCTGTCCTTGATGGCCTTCGCCATTGTCTTGTGATCCCCTTCGCAGACATAGCCAGACTCCACCTGGAGGAGGACACATTCACAAAGTTCAGCTTGCCACAGCCACTGCTGGAGTGCTACAACAAAAGCCACCACTTTCTGGCACTAACTTCTCATCTACACACTTTGAACCCCTTTTACCTCTAGACAGTAACAGCAAAAGCAGAGGCTGACAGACAACATTTCACTGTGGGAGAACAGCACTACTTCCAGAGCTTTGTAAGGCCACCAGCACTCACCATTTCCTGTGCTACATCCTCTGGGACATCTCTTTCCAAATCAAATGAAAACTCTATTGCCTCATTATCTTTATATTTGCCCTTGAGTTTTTTGATGTCTTCAATTCGCAGCCAGAGTTTAATGGCAATTTTTTCTCCATCATCTTCCTCTGCAAGTTCTACCCGTACTCCAGTCTCTTCTTGGAAGAATGCATGATTCAAAAGGTCCTTAATAGCATATCTAGCATATTGGGAAAGAATGTAGAAAGTACATTCAGTTACCAACCTTTCATAAAATATTAAGGAATATCCTTGCCAGATAATCCCAATTTATTCTCTAAATTTTAAGCTGTTTTGAACCACCTCATACTCATTCTGTCTGGCACAATTAGAAGCTTTGTCCTGAAGGTACAAAAGAGATTTACGTTCATACAAGCACATCATTAACAATAGTAGTTAACAGCTTAAACTAAATGGCAAGAAATAAGTGATGTGCAGCCACAAAATGAATTTCAAATGAGAAAAAAATACTAAGTTGTTTAAAAAGCAGAAATAGAACTGAAAATACACAGCAGCGCCATCAGATGCAAAACTTCAAGAGTTAGTAAAAGGAGATAAGTAAACATCCATGAACAAAACTAATTTTGAACAGAACAGGGAGCAGCTGGAGGGTGGACAAAAGCTGAAGCAGTCTGAAATCAGACATTCAGTAAACAACAACCATGTAAAAGCAGAAAACAAAAGAAATCCCCACAAATAAGCCATCAGAGCAGTTACAGATTTCCTGTAAAGGTATAAGTTAACCACTCAAAGTAGAAGTCATCTTGCAGAAAATGTGGGTAAAAATGAGCAGCAAGAATTTAAAGCTTAAGAGTCCTCAAAATAATCAATCATACCAACAGAACCAAAGGGACAAAAAAATCCCAAAGGATTACAGAACAACCAACCAACCAATCCAAATACCTGGAAACCTGGAAGGATTGTCCTCCACTATTTTGCTGACTAGGTCAAAGTCTTAATAAAAGCAATAGAATTTCTGAATAAACTGACATAAATGGTTACTGTGGCATTTGCACTTTTCGTGACACTTAATTCTCTAAAACAATCACTGAATAAGAATCTACCAAAGAACAGAAGATAATACTGGCCTCCCAACTTTCATGAGAACAAAGACAATGCCAGGAACTAACTGGATTTGATGTCATCACAGATAAAGGACTCAGACAGCAATTAATACCTCTATCTGAAAAGCAAGTACTTACCTTTCGCCTTTGTTTTGCCGAATGCATCCCTCAATAATCTCCTTCACTTCAGGGATTGCTACTTTATCGAAGCTGGCTGGCTTGACACCCTGAAACATATAAAAAACAACTGAGAAACTGCAAGCCCCACTTGATTTCCGTTTGGATTATGTTTACAGAGCACCTACTTATCCTCTCTAGATAACTGACCTAAATAACCAGTGCAAATTAAGGCAAAATCTGACCTCAGGACCACTGCTCATTTGTTAGTGACTTTTGCAAATGTTCCACACACACACCCCTTCCCAATTCCCAGCTACATGTCTGTAACAGAAGGCATTGGCACTTGGGTCCTCAACTTATGATAGAACTGTTTAGTCTCCATGGAAGGTGTGCTGATTAGAGGGAAGTACAGAGACTGGACCGAGAATGGAAGGAAATGGTTCCTATGTAACACTAATGCAGGAAATCACAGGATTAGTTTAACAGTCTTCAAAGTATTCTGTTGCTTCCCAGAATATTTCCAACCTGCCATTATATGAAGTAATTTTTTTACAGGAAAAAACTTAGCCCAGGATGATCTGACTGGATCATTAAATAACTTGTCTGATGTTTAAGAAGAAAAAAAACCCAAAACTTTCCTGTATCTTAGCTCTCCCCCAAAGATGTACTGTACCCAAAGCACACTCCTGCATCACTGCTGCTCTGAAATGAAATGTCCTAGCAGGGAAATGAGCTTAGCAATGCAGGCCTGTACAAAAGCCCTTCCCCAACACACAACAACCCTTTTTCCAACACATGCTAAAGCCACAGGGGGAAAGCAAACCAAAACCTAAGTAAGATCAGCCACCCAAATCAGTAAAACAAACGTGCCAGGAGATATGACCATCTGGGAATTCTGCAAAACATTTCAGGCACAGAGCCAAGCTTCATCACTTAATCATGGCCAAAAGCTGTATTTTGGGGTTAATTGTCCACAACAACAAAATCTGGCACCCAGTTTTACTTGATTCAGCCTTTATTTTCCAACTCTTTATTTAAGACAGCAGAATGAGAGAAGATGAAGACCTGCTGTTCAAATGTTTGAACAGAGCTGCTGTTTTCAAGCCAAACAATCCTGAAATTATACACCTGATACATCTGACCCTGTGTCACTATAAATGACAACGCAAAGTGAAAACCATGGCTCTGAAGTACAGAAATAAATGAAGTAGCAGTACAAGCGTTGTGATTAATGCCCTAAACAGAAAGTACTTCTCCCAATATCCTACAAAAGACTGCTGACACCAAGACATGATCCTTCACCATTCCTCTATCGTGAGCAGGAAACAAGTCTTGAAACAGAAATGTTTGAGTCTGAACCCCAATCTTTGCAACTATTGACCTTGTACTCGGAATTCTTAAAAGAAAAAAAAAAAGCCAACACAAAAACCCCATACCACAGAAAGGAAACAATTTATTTGATAAAAACCAGTATGCTCTTATAACAGGAAGGTTATCTATTTCTTCTGTCTAACATTTGCCCTTGGGAAATTCTGGCAATTGAAATTCACAGAACTGCAGACTGTACTGTGACTAGAATAAGCACAGGCTGTCAGTGAACATTAGCGTAATGCTTTTAGAAGCTTTGCTGACCAGTAAGATTGAAGAAAATCAATGCCTCAGGTGATAAGACATCAGACCCAAGTTTGGATGGTAAGTTCATGACTGGAATCAGGCCTTAGCAGAAACCTCCAGCTTCCAAGCAGGACAACACACAGCTCTTCACTCTCAAGGGATTTTTAAGACTCTGCTCATATAAATGACTTGTCAAACATGCTCACCTTTCATTGTGACCATGCTTAAAATGGTCCCAGAAGTTCAGGTTCATATATGTAGTATAGGTATTTCTATAGGTAATTAAACACTCTCCTGTATAACATACATACATAACCTATGTCATAATTATTCAACTGTTTATTGCATATATTCCTATCCAAATTTGCCCAAGTTTAACACATGCAAGTCTCCTAAACAGACATAGCAGCCTGCATTGACATTCATTTACACTGTGGCAGCAGAAGGATGATGTCAGATCTGTGACAATCTCATTTCAGAAAAGTAAAAGCTAACATGAGGAAGACAACTGGTACAGGAAAATATCAGCATAACGAAGCCAGGATTGGACTTTTTCTTGTTAATTATTGTACCACATGCTCTGTTCTTGCACAGAGCCTGAAAAGTAAAGCTAGGGATAGATTTTAAAAATCAGTGATTCAGTCTGCTACCCTGCATTTCCCATTCCTGAAAGAAGTTAAACACTTGTCCAAAATCTTCAGGCCCTTCCATAAGGACCATTTTACAATACCCCCATTTTGTGAATTCCAAACCAAGAGTTCAGTTAAAAAGTGAAGTTCCTGACAGCAGAGCTTTCACGTTCCTATCTGCTCCTCAGAAAATCTGGGAGAACGTCGCACTAGGGCCTAAAACCAATGCAGGATTCCATGTTCAAGCAGTTCCCTATTTCTCAGTTTGCTCCATAGTCCGTGAGAAGGGCTGCCTAAAACTCCTCTCCAGCTCTGGACAAGCTCTCCCCAGATCAGCTTTTCAAACGCTTTTTTCCCTCCTCCAAGCACTAATGGAAGGGGCAAACTTTTATACAACAAGACACAGGGTACTATAAATGATTAAAAACCAAAAAAACAGTGAACCCTTTTCTACCCAGAGCTACCTACACACCTTAATCTGCCATCACACAGAACCCCAAGGGAGGCCAGGCCCTGAAACGCACATAACCTTGATGTGTCCTTAAGAGTGCATGAGCTGGGCAGCCAAGCATACCTCCAGCAGTTTTGAACCCTAGGCACTCAAGGAAATGGGAAGCCAGCCAGTGTTTCCTGGTTTCACCACACTTAAGATGGTTACATTCCTATGAGCCTCTCCTGGTCACCAAACTCCTCAGAAGAACCACAGGACAACTGAAATCTTAATCTACTAGTGCTGTTTCTCAGTGGCAGTTTGTTAAGAACTAAACACCCAAATCCCACTAACGTTATTTCTGAGTTTGTTCAAGAAACAGCAGGAATAGCTCTTGCAGAGAAAAAAAAAGTGTCGACAGGTATAACAGACACACATGAAAATCAACATTTTCTCAAGCTACAGTCTAAAACTGCACAAAGTGGCAGTGCTGCTGAAAGCAACAGCCTCCTTTTCTCCATTTCCCATTCCCACACCCGTGTAATTTCCTTTCTTTTGCCAGCAAACATTTATACACTTGCATAATGAACCAAATCACAGCATGTATCACACTTGAAACAAATCCAACCAAAAAAAGGCTGCAGCAGCTTCCAGTGAGCTGAAGTTCCCTACGGTGCTGCATGAGCTCTGAGGCTTACAGAAGGACAGTCAGGGCAGAACCGCTTATTCTGAAAGAAGCACCAACTTAAAATAAAAACCACTGAACACTTAGATTTTGAGAACACCTCTAAAATATGTATATATATATTTAAGTAGCCACAGATGCAAAACTAAAAACTCATCTTACAGTTTGCATGTTAAGCATAAAAAAAGATTTCATATTTCACGGATCTTAGATGAGGTAAAGTTTGTGATTTTATAATTTTTTAACCAGGTGCAAAAAGCGTGTTCCAAAATTCAACATTTATACAGTTATCTGATCAACAAAAGGCAAGCTAGGTATTCTTAAAAACACTAAATTTCCAAGAAATTTTAAAACCACAAAGTGTAAGCTATCCAAAACTCTTCTTCACAATTTTTGCCTAGAAACACATAGAATTTTGCATTAGTTAGAACACCAGATTACTGGGTCAGTAGTTTAACATCCTATTTTAATATACGAGATACTGAAAATATAATTTATTTCATCAAAGAAGGTACAATCACTGCTACATAACTTCTACAACAAATCAAAATGAAGGCAGATGAAGCCTCAGACATTCTAAATTTAAGAAAACATACTTAGATTGGAACAAAAAAAAAAGTGGAAAATAGCAGAATCAATTATTTTTCCAGCCTAGCTGGACAGGATTTTAATTTACATTTTAAAAGCTACATGGGAAGACGTAAAGTCCAGTTTGAAAGCTAAAGACCTGAGCTATGCAAATGCAAAGCAGTTCAGCAGACTTGTCAAGAACTCTAACTCACCTCCAAAATACTTTTCTGCATGCACTGGACAGAGCTGAAATTCTTACTCACCTCTTTAGCACAATCCTTGTGAGAGCAGCAACAGTGGGAATTAACAATTAAAAATATGGGACAGATCTCTCTTTTTGTAAAATCCATCAGGAAAAGAGAGGCGCACACACCACAGAGTTAGCGAGGTGCTGCTTTCCAACAGGACTCCTCCGGGCTGTGGACTTAACGCACAGCGGAAGGAAAGCAGACATCAAGGTTAGAAGGGAACATTGTTTTCTCTTGGACACCTCTTGTTATTTTCCAAGTCCAGTACATGAGGCTGCAAAGAGTTGAGCTCAATATCTGCTTTTGTCACTCTAGTACTGAATAGAAAGAATCGAGATCAGCAAGAGGTGTCCCTTTCTGCCTGCCCAGGCAGCTGCAAGAGGAGGAAGAAGCGACAGCAGAGGCATCCTTTACTTCCTGCCTGTCCCCGCCCTCCCACTTGGCTGCTCTGCCTATTCTCCACCCAGGTTTTCTGCGAGGGTTTAAGGCTGAGTGTAAGCACACCCAGTTCACTCCTGCTGCTGCAGAAGTACCACCCTGAGCAGGGCACACAGGTTGGGCAGTGCTGTTCAGAGCCAAGGCTGCCACACTAGTGCTGGGCAGGGAATGAAGGTGGTTGCTCTTTGTCCTCTTCTTTCCATGGAGCGACAGCACCGCTCACACAGCTGTCTGCACTTCAGTCCTGGCAAAACACAAGGCAGCACTAAGAGAACATAATGCCTTTGGCTACCAGTGACAACACCATCTATTTTCCTTTTCCCTTAATATAAAGGGCACAGGTTTGAAGGTGATTTTCAAACTGCTGGACTAAGTTAGAAAGCTGCATTGCTGCTTGGTTTATGCCACATGCACACAAATAATCCAGAATCATATTTTCTAGTACCTCTCACTAGACTTCAAACCTCTACCTGAAAGTTTGGCTTTTTTTTCTTCTGGTATCTATTGTATTGTAAAACCCATTTATTAATAAAATGAGCTGTCTGTAGCTTTAGGGTTTGGGGTTTTTTATTTTAAGGACATAAGGAGCACTGCTAAGAAAGATCACATACAGCATTTTAAAGATGAAATCCTTATATAAGCAAACTAATCTTGACAAACCAGTGGTAATAAACCAGTAAAATTCAATTTAGAATTATCAAGATCACTTTTCACCCCAAAATAACATACTCAGTTCCTCAAGTATATTACAATTATATTAATTATATTAATTATAAAAACACAGCATTTTTATAGTGTACACCATCAGTGTTGCAAAAACAACACTGTGCACACTTAATTAAGGCTATGCTTTTCTGGGGTACCCCGCATGACCTGCAAAGAACATTAAACATTTCAGCTTTTGACAAGCCAAATCTACCTGTCCCAGCCTAACCACAACTCTTGCTTGGCTCTTTTCAAAGATGCTATAAGAGCCTGAAAAGAATTCTACAGTAACTGATTAATCTTCTCAAACAAAATGTTCTGACATTGCAGCCCAAAAGCTAAAAGCACCAGCAGCAAAGTCAAATCACACAAACAAAGTAATTAAAACGTCTATATTTCCTCTCTGCTAAGTTGTTACCATTCCAGTTTGAGCCAGTCCCAGGCTGCCACAAACCATTAATTCAGGAATTTAGAGAGTATGATTGCAGTGGAAAAAAAGATCCTACCTCTTTCCCCAATCTCAAAGAAGCCCTCAGGCAATGGTATATATAGAGTTTAAATTGGTTTACCCCATGATCTCCTAAATTTCACTACCTGAAATTAGTTACTTACCCAGCCCTCAAAACCTGCATGTTTAACCATTTCGCCGCCCTTTCCATCTCTAATCCTTCACCTTAATCTTGCTGTCTGTTCCAGGAACAATCTTTTAGATTTAGTTCTTTCCTTATTTCACACAGAATACACCTGAAACTGTTTGGTAATTCTCATCCCAGTTCAACTCCATACAAATATAAAAAGAAAGACTTCATTTAAGATTTACTCAGTTCAAGACAAACATGGCTTGCCTACAGAAGAGGGATTTTCTTGTTTTGCTTAAAAAGCAAACTAGAGTAGTTTTTTTTAAAAAAACTTGAAATGCAACATATTAAGCAGAACTAAAAATTTAGCTTCACTAATGTCAGTATTTTCATAGCAATTAATTCTGGACAATTAATAATTCTGCCAAGAATCAAATTGGTAAATCCTGCAGAATAAGCTCTGTACCAGATCAGTATCCTAACAGAGTAAACAGCATTACTGCAATACAAGCAGTGGAAGCAGAAGAAAGCTCTAGTGAACCAGAGCCAGCTCATGAGGCCTATTCTATTCAGGATTATTCAGACCAGAACAGGCCTCATTGTCTTCTGATCAAAAACAACGACTGCACATTTTGAACCCAAGGCCTTTTGAACGGGATGGGCCTACCACCACCCCCATCAAAATTCCCCATCTCGCCTATTTGAGAGCTCCATGCCACTGAAACACCTCAACCTATTGGCCTTCACCCACTGCAGTGCAGGTGTGGAAGTTATTTAAGTCTCGCAATCCTTAACTTCTTCCAAACAAACAGGTAAATATGTGTGCCCAGATTTTAGAATCACACTGTAAAGACAACGGCAGCGCTGTCAAATTAATACAGGCCTGCAGGCTGCCACCTCACTGACCACAATTCAGAGACTCTTTTCAATTTTAACACCTACCATCATTTGACTTAGCTGTGCAAACCCCACAGAATCACAGACTGGGGCAGGACATGTGCTCCCACTGCCCTGCTGAGCAGGGTCACCCCAGAGTATGTGACACAGGAGTGCATCCACAGGGCTCCTGAGTGTCCCTGGTGGGGGACACTCTGCACCCTCTGTGAGCAATCTGCTCCCAATGTGACACAGGAGTGCAGCCACAGGGCTCCTGAGTGTCTCTGGTGAGGGAGACTCTTGTAGTTGCACTGTTTTAGAAATCCTTCTGTTCTTTCTCATGGAGAATAGAGATAAACTGCACTTTCTGTACTTTCTTAATCTCTGTGTTTGTGTTAAGTGCTCTGCAGCTATGACCAATGATATTGGGAGGTAGATTTTTTACTGACCAATGGTTGCTAGATTATTAATGGATATATAAAGAAGTTTCTGTAAATAAAACTCTCTCTTTCGCCATCTTGGGGGTTTCTGCCTGCTTCCTTGCCAGCCTTCTCTGCCCGCAGCCGCGAATATCACGAGATTCGTCGTGATAAGACTCTCGCCCTCTGTGGGCAATCTGTTCAGTGCTCAGTCACCTGCACAGGAAAGAAATTCTTCTTCATGTTCAGGTGGAACCTCCTGGGCATCAGCTTCTGCCTGTTTCCTCTTGTTCTACTGCCTGGCATCACCAAAAACCTGGCTCCATCCCCGTGACACCCTCCCTTGACACTCAGACATTGCTAAGGTCCCCTCTCAGTCCTCTCGAGGCTGAACAGACCCAGCTCCCTCACCCTGTCCTGCCAAGAGAGATGTTCCAGGCTCTCCATCAACTCTGCTGCCTGACACACAGCCTGTTGTATCTCAGTGCTCGAGCTCATCGCTGCTTTTCCTTGGATCACTGTCATTTGTTAAAGAGAACTTCTCAAGTAACATGCGAGGCTGCTTAAGATATTAATGGTTCAAACCCTTGAATCCCCACCTTCCACTTTTAAGGCTATATATTTCTGAATTGCCAAGTCAGTGACTGAATCCCCACACAGGAAGATCCTGCACTGCTAAAGCTGTTACAGCAAAATGCTCCTGACTGAGTTGAACAGCTACAAGAGGCAAGTGCTAGAGGTTTAAGCATTCTTTAGTTCAGTCAGTGTGACATTTCACACTTGACTACCAGAACTTTCTTCTTTGAACAAATACAAGAGTTTGTCCTTTCTTACAATTAATCTCTTTCCTGTGCCTGGTTGAAGGTTTGTGGCCTTTCAGTGCCTGCTTTCACAAAACGCTACCTTCTCTGTTGGAGGGTTTCCTTCCCTACTTTTATTTTTCCAATGCTTTTTTCACTAGGAAGGTCGATAGGAAGGATATCTCTGTGTCTATCTAAACCAGGTCAAGAAACCAAGTCATTCAAGGTAAAGAAAAAATAAAGGATATTGCTTCCAGGAAGTAAAAGAGGAAATTAATCATCACTCATTAAGCACTGCAAATAAAAATAATCATACATCTAGAAATGTAGCATTTTTTATTTGCTGTTTAAGACGTCTCAGGTAGATGAGGAAAATAAGAGCTGGAATACTTTGCCCACTGCACCTCTAGTGAAAATGAAGCTATTGACTGGTCTAGACAGCTACCATGCCTAACTTTTAAGACACTGAAAAAAAGATTCATTTTATCTCAACTGACCAAACTACAGCACTGTGCAACTGCCTTGTGTCCAGCAAAGAGAATGACCTTGACTATAACCAGTGAGTTCCAGTTCCCACCAGTTAGGGAAATTAGGGAGTTTTAAAACAGTTAGACACTGCCTGGTCAGGTTACTCATTATGTACCTTGTTCCCTTAGGCCTTTTTTAAGCTCTGGAGAACAGAAAAGAAAAATGTTATGCCTGCTGTGGAACATTTTAGTACCGAACTTTTTTCTTTTTTTTTTTTTCTTTTAAAGTCAAAATGCAAAATGCGCTTTTTTTTTTTTCCAGTTCTCATGTTAAGGCCAGCTAAGAAAGCAGACATTTGTTTAGAGAGAAGAGACTGGACTTTTGGTGAAGGAAAGGACAAAAGCAGAACTTCACTTTCTCAAAGTAAGCTTGGAGAAAATCAAGTATAGAGCACAAGTCCATCACGAAAACTTAAAAGGTAAGTTCCTATAATGGGAGGGGAAGAAGAAAAAAGGAGTTTTCTGCTCACACTCAGATGATTAGTACAGATGAAACTGAGGATGGTTTTATTAACTTTTTTGCAATGAACATATTTGGATTTTGATGTTAGTGGTAGATATACAAGAAGGAGGAAAAAACTTCATAATAAATACATTATTTGTCTTTTTACTAGTCCTGGGAATAGTCAATCACCTAGCAAACTTAAGCCTTGGGACATCCAAGTATCAGAGACTGAATAATCAGTACCTCTACGTGTTCATAAAGAGAACCTCTGTGCTGCACAAAGCAGCCTTAAAGGAAACACAGAGTAAAAGCAGTAGAGGTCTGTGGTGTATCTCTGAGTGGTAACTGCAACACGAATTAGATAAAAACCAAACTAAATTTTGAGGCAACAGCTTGGGTTTCAGCAGACTCACCAGAGGCTGAGGCAAAGCAGCTGAAGTTACTGCAGTTAGTTATGCCTTCACTGCATTGATTTCCCAAACAGACTAAATTAAGAAATCATACTTACAATGTCTGTTCTATAAATATCTCTTTTTCCATTTAAACGCACGTGTAGACAAGTTTAAATATCTCCTGTGACAAACTGTTTAATTGAAATATGCATGGAACAGGTCAAAGAAAAAAATACCAGTCTCCTGAGAAGAACAGACAGGGAAACCTTCCTGAATTTTACCAAGATCTTCCCCTCTTTTTTTTTTTTTTTTTGCAAGCAAGTACATAACAGAATTATGTATATTGTTTATGTTTTGCATTGGAACTCCCTGTGTGACTTGGACACAGAGCAGAACTGTAAAAAAGAAAAAGAGGGGATCCATTTCCTAATCTAGTAGCATACCACAGGCAGGTGTGCCTGCACAAGAGGGCAGAGGAGAAAAAAAAATAAATCAAAGGAGCAGAAAACAATACTTTAATAATAGTGCAGCTTGTTGTCAATTCATTGCAGGCTTAAATTATTTCTTTTCTGAGGCCAAGCACACATAACTAAGTGCTTACTGGATGCATTCAGTCCCAGTTGAGAAGACATTGCTTACAACTCAGATAAGATTTCCCTATTCCCAGGAAGGTAAAAATCCAAAGAGCTGCAATTTATTTAAGTACTAACTACTAATTTATTTGGAACCATTTCCAAAGAACAGCTTCAATAAAGAAAACAGGTTTTTAAGACAAAGTTGCAACACTATGATTTAATGAAAACAAAGAGTCAGGCTAGGCAGCTTTATGCTTGAGTGACAAGCCATGCAGATGTCTTTCCTTTCTAAAGAAACTGCTAGTGAAAGGGTCTGGCCTGAGTATGCCAAAGCGTGCAAGAACAAACAGAGGTCAATATTCTATGTCAAACTGCTGATTTCCTTACCAGAACAGTTAAATACAGGTCAGCAAAACACCTTGAGCACTACAAATTCTGGACAGTTGCTTTTTTTAAGCCAGATATATACCCAGATTATTCTGTTAAAAGAATTCTTCTAGATAAAGTAAGCCAGAATACCAATTTAATTGCACTTGTGTTTCTCAGGCCAGAGAAAATTCAAGAACTTTATCCTAGCACTGTTTTAAGGAAATACAGAACTCCCCAGTGAGACAAGGCAGACAGCATGAACAGCACTCACATAGTAACGCTATTGTCCAACATGTGAAGCAACAATTACTGCCTGGGCCAAAAAATGTCTCATCTATGAGAGGAAGTTCAGCCTTTAGATCCAAATTCTAGATCTTTGCTTGCCAAACTGTATTATTTAACAAAAAACTGCTTCCAACCATGAGGAAAGGCCCTGAACCAAAGAGGTAGAACAGGAGCAAGAACTCTGAGCAATCTTGGTGAGCACCCCAACCCCAAGCTGCAGGATCCTGGCATCAGCTAAAGCAATCCTTATCACAGAAGGTGTTGGGTCAAAATGCAATGCAGCTGAAGGCCACCCTAAAAAAAGAGACCAATGCACAGACAAAATGGGAGAAAAGAACATAAGCTGGCATTACCAAGAAGCTCTGAGAGGACACCCTGGGCATTAGACACCTTTTACAGGACTCTGTCCCAAACAATAGCAAGGATTTAAGACAATGGAGCAACTTTGCTTTTTACTAACCCTAATAGTTACTGCAAAGAGGGTGAGGGAAATGAATTAATTTAAATACATACGGCCTGTAGAGAGTGGCTGCACATTTTAATCTTACTGCCTTTGGGGTTTCAGTGGTTTTTCAGCTCCAACATGGCATGATCTTTCACGACTTTCAATAGCAGACCATTCCTACTGTCCTTCCTTCTGCTCTCTGTGTATGCATCTAGATAAAATAATCCTCTCAACTTAAGGCACAGCAGGACTACAGCTGCTACCTCAAAACACCCCTAAACATGTCCAGGGAGGCAGCAATGAAGGGATTGAAATGGAGATGCTAAACATCTTCCACAAAACACTCCCACCTTCCAACATCCATTGGGAGGAGATGTGTTGGTAACACATCTCACCTTTGCAGGACAGTGTTTTCTGGCTCCACTCTGTTATTGATAGCTCACACACTGTCCTTTCAAGTATTGAATTTGTCAACAGGTTCTCCCCTCACCCACAACTGCACACAGGGTCTAAACTTCTAAAATCTCCTTTGAAACCAAAGAAAACCTTATATTCTTAAACAAGGAGCAAAGGACAAGGACAAGAAACTATTTGGCTCTTTTCTACATTGGTTCACAGAGCTTTCATGGAGTGGTAAAAAGAAAGCCAAGAGTATTTTATTTCACGTTCATAACACAGGTCTCTGTCCACATTATAGAACGCCAAATCCTCCATTATCAGTTAAAACAGGATTGTGCTTTATTTCCAGATAATATTGTCTTGCCTTCATTGAAAGCCTTCCTTGAAATTTTTTCACATTTTTCTTCTGGTTGGTTTTGTTTTGAACAAACTGTTTTGCAACTACAATGCAATAAACAATCCCAAATTTACCAAAGCACACAGCCTTTCAAAGCAGACAAACGCACATTTCATTTTCTTTACCTTCCTGTCCTTTGCTCCTTCTGAAAGAAAACAAGATTTGCTGGATTCCAAATCAAAGTGTATCTTAAGAGCTCTCAAGCAGTAAATTAAATAGTGGGGAGGGGGAATCAGCCAAAAAATTTGATTTGTGAAACATCAGCACAGTAGAAGAGAAGGTGGTGTTAGACATATAAAATATTGCCAGTGTTTCTCAGCCACTTAGAATTTCCAGAGTCAGCCAAAACAATGCGGAGAAGGGAGCACCACGCACGATACACAAATGGTAAGTGGATCCCCCATAAGTCTCTTGGTAACTTTTTCTGCTACAAGCCCCTACAAAGCTTTGCAGTTGCTAACGACTTGAACAGCCAGGTCTGTAAGACCTGGGGATTTCCAAGCCTGAGACTGTCTCAACAGCTGATTCTCACCAACAGCCCAGTTCCTAGAAGCTCTTAAGGAACAGGCAGGACACTTACACAAGGCATCTGCTCTAAAAAAACATCCATCCAGATTTTGCTGCTCTGGCTCTGCCCAAGATACATCCATAAGCACAGTAAAAGGTACCACTGAGACTGTTCTAGTAGGATACGCAGTTTTCTTTCACTAATCCCTACTGCTTCCAGATCAGATAATGCTGTACACAGAGTAAGGATTAGACTTCAGCCTAGGTCTTAATCTCTATTGAGAAAATTACAGGTAGGTTTGCCAACATGCAAAAAAAAAAAACCAAACAAAAAAAAACAAGAACTCTGTGTGTATGTATGTGTGTGTGTATATATATATGTATGTATATAAAGACTTATTCTAACATCTGTGCAAAAAACTAAAGCGATACTTATGCCTCTTTTTCCCTTCTTCCATGCCCCTCCAATATTTCCCTGGAAAAAAGGGGTAGTTTTATCTCACCAAGCCTTCTTTCAGAATTCATTGCTTCTGACACAAAGACCCTCCTCCAACTCTAAGTTAAGAATTATATCTGCCTTTTGTAGTGTGAGGCATCAGGAATAAGACAGCATTTTATTTTTCCAAAGCTAAGCAAGCTGTTTATTAAATCTGCAACTTCTCCAAGATAAGACACACAAGAAAGATCAGCAGGAACACATCTGCCTATGGACAAAGAGGTAAGTCTGGGGTTATTTTCCTCCCTTTGCACATGTGCACAGGTGTTCTGAGAAATCCAATGCAAGTCTGCACTTCCCCAAGCAGCCACCAAACTATTCTTTCTGAATGCTTAGGTCACAAGGTTGAACCTATTTATTTCACTGGACTGGCACAGTCTTCACAACACTGCCTTAGATATCCCAGATTAAATTGAGGCACATAACACTGCACATTTCTAGCACTACACTTTACAGGATCTGTATGTTCCCCTCAGTCTGGTCAGATGGGCCAACTCTAATCTCTTGATTGCCTCCTCAGCCTTATTTGTTTTCTCCCACATTGCCTTCACCTTCACCACTGCACTTGCCCAGTACTTACCAGGGTGGAAGAGCTTCCTGCTATTTATCAAATGTTTCCACTTCATCATTTTAAGTGCCCCCACACACAGTAGCTAAGGGCCACTCAGAATTCAATAAACTATTAAAAGCACTCTAGGTAACAACTGGAAGGCAGCTAAGCCAGTGCTCCAATCTGTGATCCAGCTTTATTGCAGAGAACAAGGTTACCAGCTCATCTTCAAGACGGAGCTACTTCCACAGCCCCCAAGTGGCTTAGAAAATAATCTGTTATTATTCTAGTGTGTTTTGTTGTGTGGTTGGGGGGGGTTGGCTTTTGCGCATTTTTTTTAAACCCTACGTAATACTTACTTATATACTGAAGAGTATGAACACATGCAAAATTGAATTTCCATTCACATATTTTACAAGCTTCTGACAGATGTTCGGTGAGTTCAACCACCGACTTTGCACTCATCCCAAAAATAACCTCCTTTCAGCTTCTTTTCCCCACACACACTTGCACAGCGCTGGTGCTACTCAGCTGTACTCCTTTGCTGCTAACAGTAGTAGCTTTAGACTCAGTAGTGAGGAGGGACTTACACTGGTCACTCGACGGTAGATCTGCGCAGCATTTTGGCACTCGGAATAAGGATACTCAGACGTGGCCATCTCTAGCATACACATCCCAAAAGCATATACATCAACGGATTCATCATATTTCTCCTCATACATCTCGGGGGCCATGAACTCTGGGGTACCTTAAATTAAAAGAACGATTCAGACTCTAAATGTCTCAAAGCGAGCAGAGGCTGCTGGCGTTACTCACCGCAGGGGGAAGCGGCTGGGCTGACCTGTGAGACAAGAGAAAGTGGAGGCAAAAAGAAGAGGGAGGAAACCCTTAGTGACTCTGTTGCACCAATGTACTTTGTGAGTCTTCCATTGCAAGGCCTTTATGGAATAAGAATGGCACGTAAGATCTGATGCAATTCCTGGTTTAGGTATGTTAGTTGATACAAATATCAGAACAGACTGGATTAGCCTGAAATCAAATGCCAGGGGAGGGGATAAGAAGAGAGGAAAACTGTAGACTAGCCATAGGCTGCAAACCAAATACTAAAGAGAGTTAAGGCACTTACCTTTTCTCCCTGTAAGAGAAGAGGCACATTAAACCTTGTTTGAAAAGCTACCCGACTGCCCTCTGCTGCAAAAGAAGTAGTACTGGTAAGAGCCCACAGCTAGTCTCTGACCTGGTACTCTACTTGCTGAAGTAGAATGGTTCGGGTAAGGCCTTGCAATGAAAAGCTCGCTTGTTACAAATATAAATCTCGGTGAAAAGAGGATAAAAGGTAATTTTCTGCAAAGGCCACTCACCAGAGCCCTTTTCTTCATATACTTACCTTCCCACCTGCAGTATATTTATAGGCCTACTGCAGATACAGGCATTAGTGAGGGACATCCTACAGTCAAAAATACTCAGAAATACAGAGAGATTGAGTTACAGGCATAGAGCGTGAGATTCAACAAGTCCCATTTAAATAGTGTGCAGAAAATTATTGCCCAGTGAAGCATCACAGATTCCCTCTGTAAACAAAGGGACTGCATTGTATGATCAGATTTACTTTAAGCCAGAGATGTAAGTTCGCTTTTTGTAAATTTAAGCACAGAATTATTTCCTGCAGACACCAGATTCCAGACAATTTACAGATCATTCTACAGCCCATTGCTTGTTTTCACCACACTAAACCAAAACGAATGTAATTGCAGTCATTTATCCGAAGGCTAATCATTAACAGCTAAGTATGTAACAGACGGTAATTTTCCAGTGATAAATTTGAAGATATGACAAATATGCTTCAGAAATTATGGTTTTTTACACCGTTCTTTTCTTCCTTATTAATACTTTGACCTGGTTAAGAAGCAGGAAATATTTCAGCGACAGCTTGCAAGACAATTTACAGGTATAAACCATTGATCCCAGCTAGGAATCTGGCACAGGACTGTTGAGTAATGCTGAATTTTAGCAAGCTCTAAATACTGAGAGAGAGAGAAATTTCCTTCCCTGCAGTCTATTCACCCAACCATAAAAACAGAGCTGATAAAACCAATTCTTTCAAGAATTCACAGGAAAGATTACACTAGCTCCATCAAATCAATTTCTGAAAAAGGTTATCAATGGATACACAAAAATAGAGCCAGTATAAGGCAGTATTTCCCCAATGCACACTCCTAACTTATACAGATTCACATTCTACAGACTCCCTGAATAAGGCATTATACCACAGTCTGACTGTGATATTACATAAATATATATATCCCTTTTTTTTTGTTTAAATATTGACTTTCACTGATATACCTCAGGTTTTGATTATGCACGAGGTGCAAGAGATTCAATATTAACCCCTGGTGACAATAAAAAAAAATTGGGCCGTATGAACTAATGCTACATTAAATATCAAAATGTTATTCAGTCACCAAAATTTTTTTGTACAATTCTTGAAGCAGCACCATATCAAAGGTAAGATTTATATGTAGTCAAGAGTGGTTTTATCAACTATGTTGTATTAGATTGTTGGGCAGGACAAGAACTCAATATTCTGAAATAGTTAATATACAAATATCAAAAGCAAAACCAAAATTTCAACATGTCATTGCTTCAGGAACACAGAATGACCTCAGCAATCAAGAGACAAAGCCTACATATTTTCAGGCTTTGACCAGGTACCGTTGTAAGCGTATTTTTTAGGAAAGATCTTAAAACACTCAAGTCTCCCAAGAGGCAGACTGGCTCAGCAGCCTCCAGAACAGGAGAGGCTTACCTATCACACTTTTGGCAAAAGAAGCTCGTTTCAAGGTTGCCAGACCGAGGTCTCCGATCTTCACGGATCCAGTGGGGCCAGTAATGAAGATGTTGTCACATTTTAAGTCTCTATGAATAATGGGAGGAGTGCGTGTGTGTAGAAATTGTAAGCCTTTCAGTATCTGACGGCACCAGCTTCGAAGTACTTTAATTTTCATCACTTTAAATCTTTTCAAATACCTAATGAAAAAAGTAACAATGGGTTAAACAGATTCTGCTAACAAACAGTAAATTAAATTACACCATTTGCTGTTTGGAAGCAAAGAAACAGTAATTAAAGACATGTATAAATTTAAACTTCACCTTCTATTTCAAAATCTGCCTGGGCATTTCAAAACTTCAGAACTAAAGATGACGCCCCTTTCTAAAACCTACCCCCTTTTCTTCTAGCCAGGGGACTATAATGATGAAAGATAAATTGAGAAGCTTGGTATATATAGCTGATAACTCATCTGCAAAATCATCCTACGGTAATCAAAGAGTTGGATTGCTAAATTTCAAGGCACTGCTTCAACAACAAATAATTCAAGGTTCATGAATTACAATTCTATATCTGTTACAACCTTTACCTTGATTAATTATAACCAGGTGGGGAGGTGGGTCACTAGATCCAAAATTTTAATGACCAAGTACAGAGCTGTGGAAAACTGCAGGAGCTCTGAAGTCATTATTCCTTCATTTTCAACAGTTGTCCAAGCACTCTGCTCAAGGTTTCCACATTACTTTTTAAATCTGCTTCAAATTTACCTGGGGAGTTGTCAAGCAAATCAGAAATTTTTAGAGAACACTTCGCTGGTGCAGGACAGAGTTAGATCACCTGAAACCAACTGGTACTACTCATTACTTCAAAACTATGGACAGATATGGACAGGGCAGAGGAACCCTTAAAAAGGCTCTGTCAAATAACTGAGGTAGGAGAGTTCATACATAAAGTCTGTATCCCTTTGCAGGTACAACGTGACCCAACCTTAACTGTTCTGTCATTGCCACTCCTTGAAATCCCACGTCAGAAGAGTCAAATTTCATACCAAAAATATTTTTCAACTTGTGTGACCAAAGACTAAGTTCTTATTCTATTACTTAACTTCAGCAGATTAGAGATGCCACAAGGTGAATAACCTCTGACAGTTTTCAAGCGCTTTCCAGCAGGGTTTTCTCTCAACCTCTCTTTGGGTAACACAATTTGAAGTGAAGAGCTGTTTTGTTCCTTTTGAAAAAGTATGGGCTGGACTACATGTAGAGAAAGGACCTAGCATGCTCTGCAGAGCAAGGGCTTTATTCTTGTTCAGACAATGTTACTCAGTCAGAGTCTCAGACAAAGACCAGGTTCACACTACAGCAAGACTGGTAGTAAATTCTGTGACCAGCACGGAGTCTAGCCACTACAATGTTAAGCTAAAAGCAAGTTGTGTTCAGTTATTCCATGGTAATGGTCAGTCTCTTCTGCAGATCCACTTAATCAGGAGATACAGTCCTGATGAAATCACTTCAATCAGCTCCAATACAGAAATGCATCACTTTTACTTTAATTTCTCCAGTTCAAAACAAGATCTGGAAAATCAAGTTGCTAGCAATGATCCTGCTGTGAAAACAAATCTGTAAAAGAATTGAAACACAGTTCCAGAGTAAATCAAGTATCAGAATGTAAAAAAATGCGGGGGGGAAAAGCCAAGTCAAGGAAAGAGACAAACTGAAGGAGGTTCTGAATCACATCAGCTCCACTTGAACTCTTGCTATTGACACAACCCTCATTCATCTCTCTTGAGCCTGTTCCAAAGATCACATGGCAGGGGCACTTCAGTTCAGCATCTGGAATCCCCAATTACATTCTCGGTTACAAATATGCTAGTCCACTGCCAGCTTCTCCCTGCTGAAGGACCTGGGTCCGACCATCACCCAGCATCCTGCAGGGTTGCTGTCATTTTTCTGTAACACTGTCCTGAGTTAAGTCACATCACTTAATGCAGAAAGCAATTTTAAATGGAAGCACATATAAATACATAAAAATAGGCAAGCCTACTAGCCAGTATGCTTTCACTTTTCCTAGTATCATAGGATGATTTGGGCTTGAAGAGACCTCAGGAGGTTTCCAGTCTAAGTTTCTGTAATTACAATTACACAGAGCTCGAAGAGTTATTGGAATCCTTCCTAAATTAGCAGAGATAGTTCTGAAGGTATGTGCCCCACCAGGCAGCTGACACCTTGATTTAAAGTGGATCAGGAACACACACTAGACATGCACTTTTATCTAGGCTTTAGACAAAACCAGTGGCTGAGACCTATGTCAGATTAAACACTGTTATCTACATTAATAGCAGACAATAGTACAAAATAATCCCTCAGACAGCAAATCTGAGGTATTTCTTCCTGCTAACACCCTACTTTATAATTGTCTATTATTACTTCATCATCTTGCTTATGTCACCACATAAGCCAATCCAAATATTAAAATCTGTGAGAGGGATAAAGAGTAAAGACGGTAGGAAAAAATAAATTTAGCAATATGCATTTAGCATAAAATTAGGTAAACTTTATTTAAAGGCATCTGTACAAAGCTGCAAAACCTTTAACTCATTACTTGTCTGGAAACAGCACATGAAGCAGCGGATCTCCTATTTCATCTGAAATACCTTAAACAACCTGAGAAATGTCTTCACTGAACATGCAGCTAAAGAATGTTGCAGAATCCTTAGTCATCCAGCACTATTTCAAGAGACAAACGCTTCCCTGTAATTGCAGTCCAGACTGCCAAAGAGCCATTTTTCTTCTTAAGAATGTCCATTTGTGGCTATCAATAAGCATGGTCAAAAACACAAGACATTCACAGGCTATTTGAACCACAGAGCTGCAAACTGTTTGCAGCTCCCACAGCCTGCTTGCACATGTAGGATGTGAATGCCTCTCCAAGAGTGCAATGGGCACAAAGGCAGCACCGCAGAGCCCCTTTATCCCAAAGCTGGCACTTGATTCCCAGCACAGAAATGGTGCCTGGGTGAGCCCCTTTATCCCAAAGCTGGCAGTAAATTCCCAACACAGCAACGGTGGCCAGGCGAGCTCCTTTATCCCAAAGCTAGTACTTAATTCCCAAACAGGAATTAAGCTGGCATTTATTCCCAGCACAGGAATGGTGCCTGGGGGAGCCCCTTTATCCCAAAGCTGGTACTTAATTCCCAGAACAGGAATGGTGCCTGGGGGAGCCCCTTTATCCCAAAGCTGGCATTTATTCCCAGCACAGGAATGGAGCCTGGGCACTCAGGACACACTCCCAGCACACAGCTGGGGCAGGAGCTGCAGGGGAGCCCCCGCCAGCCCCACACACCACTAGAGGCCCTCACAGCTGCTGCAGATCCTGCGCTCTGCTTTTAATTCCAAGGTGCACTCAGCTGCCTCAGGTCCCAGCTGCAGGATCTGCATCCTTTTGGATTTTTGGTAGGTATTATTTCAGCGAGTTTCAGATAGACCAATAGGTGGCGAATCTTTTTCTTTTTACATGTTATTTGTATTGTGTTAACACCCAAAACCTCCCAAAAGCCATGAATTAATATGTGCTTCAAACTTCACAAACTAGCTCATCCTAAATGGAAAGCAACTGGAGAAAAAAAACTTTCAAAAAAATTCTGAGAAGTGAAAATTGAGTATTGCCTCCCTGAGCTCTTAAAATCCAAAAGTCTTCTGTATGTGCTTACTAGGACATCAAAAGTAAGAACTGACAAGCTTGCTAACTTAAAAGATGTTCTACTGCACCCTGCAACACTAGTAATGCTCCTCTTAAACAAGAATGTTCCCACAGCAGGTTATCCCTCAGTAAAAGGGCTCCACTCTCATCTATTCTAAATATCAACCATTTCTAGTGCTCTGATGTTGTGCTAATGAAACCGAAATGCTTTGACATGTCTTGATTTACTTACGTTTTTAATGTTCCAGATGTCATGAGTTCTGTCACAAGAACAATGCACTTTTTTCCTTTGACTGTAGACTCCCAGGAATCATAGAACCTGACAATATTGGGATGCTGAAGCCCTTTCAGCATCCCAGCTTCCTCTTTAAATCTTTGTCGCTCTGACTTGGACAGCTTCCGATCCTAATGAAAAAGAAAGGGTACATCAGAAAGTTTTATTTTCTTATTGAGAGGCAGCAACTTGAAAACCAGGCAGGTACACACAACAATCAGGTGTCTTAAATGCCATTTTGTTTGCAATTGCCTTTAAATACTCTATTTTGAACACATTCTATTACAGTCTTTCTATAATATGTCGCTCTTTGTAATTCGACTGTTCTCAGGGCAAAGAATGGCGAGTCTGTAGATTAACTCCTCTTTCTGCTTCCTCCTCCTTCACTCTTAATAAATTTAGCTGTTGCCTGACCTGAGGTGGAAAGGGGATGTAATACCTTCAACGTTTCACTGTCTGAGAACAAAACCAGATAATTTAAAGCACCTCCCTCTCATGCTGTATATAACAACAACCTTTCATTATTCCGATATGTCTACCCAGACCACAGGTAACATGGGATTAGCCACACACAGAGGGGGTTAAGCATCAAACCTCTCTTAAATACACTGTGTTCCTGTAGCTGTAGACCATCAAGTGAATGAATTGGATTTCCTAAGATTAAAAGCAGAGCCTCACGATTGAGCAAGTTTCCTGTAATCTCACGTCAACAAAAACAAAAACACAACTCCCACTAGAGACAGAAAGCAATCTTTGGGCCAGAGACAGAACACGAAAGAGCATTCCTGGACAATACTGCTGCATTACCTACAAACAACTGGCTATTGGATATTCCAAGCAGCTATTACCAGAACAAGCAGCACATCTCAAAGAGAAGAGTCTCCTTGTGCCATGCACTGTTCTCAGCTTACCAAAGCATCACCAATGCTCACACCAGTATGACTGACTGACACAAATTGGGTCCATATGCAGTTTGCATTAAAAAAAACATAAAATACTTCAGGATATACTCGAAGCCAAGAATTTTAGAATCATTGTTTCTAACAGTTATTTAGCAATAACTGAAAACCTACTTGTCAAATCTGAGTAATAATTTCAAGTCACTTGATTTCACATTGTCTTTTCCATTAAAAGGAGGCAGTAAAAACACGCAGGATTTACTTATACTTTATACTCCCTTTGTCCTCCAGACAGTAATTCCTCTTCCTCTGTTTACAGGTCATGTGTTTTCTCAATACAATTCAGCCATGTAATATCTAAACCATCCTACGATCACTTAGATCATCAACATTTTCTAAAAGGTTCACAGACTATCTTCAGTCATGGACAAACTTCTTTTTCAGATGAAGCTCCAGTTTTCAGAAGTGTACAATTTCCCCTGGTGGAAGTCTGAAAACAGATTTGAAATCTCCCTCAGGGACCAGTTCCCTATTGGTGTCTATGAATGTCACTCTTAGAATTTTTAGGAAAATGCAAAATCCTTAAGTATGACTAATTTAATCTACAGACATCAAACACATTCAATCCTACAACTATTTCATTCTGCAGAAATCAGCACTACCACCTCTTCCCATTCTTCCATAAGCAGGTTTTGACATAACACATTTGCAGAAACACTCCACCAACAATTGAGACATCACGTCTGCTTAGGTGTTGCAGGGGTTTTAAGATGTAATTAGTACTCCCATTTGAGCTGTCTTACCCATCTCTTAGCTTTCTTTTCATTTTAAGAAACAGAGCAGCACAAGTTCTGCTCCAAACCTCAATCTTAACCACTTCGATCTGCTGTGGGACAGAAAAGCAGCAAGCTGCAATAGGGACAGCTGACCATACACATATGGCTCTGAGAAACACTGCTTCAAACAACACAATCACAGTATTATCTTTCTTACAGGAAAATAAAGCAGCATTCTCAGCCTCTGTGCTTGACCCATATAAATCACATTTTAAAACTATAGCTGCAAATTCAGGAGTTATACATGGTCATTATACAAAAAAGCTGCAATAATTACTTTTATATTAAATAGTCAGTATGAACACCTGCATTCATTTTTGTCCAAAACCAAGATTTTAGACACACATTTGCATGACATTTCCTTTATTTTGTGCATACTAACAAAATATCTACCACAAACACTACTAACCAGTTTTAGACCTACGCTTAACATCAAGTCAAGTACATTTACTTTCGTTCTCATTTTAATCCACGTAACCTAATCTCCCTTCAGAGCTTTATTCCATTTTCCCTGCCCCTGTACTAGTGGCCCCAAATAGAAACTACCAAGTGCTAATCACTCTTATCAATGAACAAACTCCTAACACCCACCCACATTTGGACTCATTTCTCTCCCTGCTCACATCCATGGCAGCATCATGTCCCTGCAAACACAGCTGTGACGTTCAACACAGACACTCAACAATTCAGAGCTGGCATTACAAAAACCACCAGGGCAGCGCAATATACTAAGTAAAACAACACTGCTTTGAAAGTCACAGTGCCCCAGTGATCTGGGACAAGTTTGGACAAAACGCAGGCCAAAAATTTTCACCCAGGAACACAGCTATGTTTTTGCAACCAAGGAAACCCTGCACCCTTCAGTACATAACTGCAGCAGCACAAGGGAACATTAAACAGAGCTGGAAGAAAAAGACAGAGAGGCCACTTGTTTCCTAAGCCCAGCAATGCATGCTACCTTTTACTACCCTCATTTCCTTGGACACACAGCCCACACCCTCATCGGTAACAGGTTTTTATATTCTTTCCCTGAAGGAATACTAATGCTAGGTTACGGTAAACTGTCAATATACTGTAAAAGAACCCACAACTCCAACATTCAGGAAAAGCCTGGACTTCATGTACAATTACACCAACAAAGTCTGTATACACGATGACTGGTTATAGCAGTCATATATATATATATATATATATATATACAAATATACATATATATATACAAATTACATTTTAATGCAACTTGCAAAGAGTTGGCCTGCAGGCCAACATGCAATTCAATTGACATACCTACTTTCAAAACCTGAGTAATTA
The DNA here is from genome assembly GCA_013397895.1 of Origma solitaria. Lineage (NCBI taxonomy): Eukaryota > Metazoa > Chordata > Aves > Passeriformes > Acanthizidae > Origma > Origma solitaria. Next base: position 517,797 of record VZRL01005187.1, on the reverse strand, counting down.
AAAATATTAGACAGCAAGATCTCCCAGGCTGCATAGAGACAGACCAGAATAGAGCCCATCCCAAATATATTTTGGCATCCTTTGAGCTGTTAGTATGGGCAAAAGTGACAACTTCATGCTTGTTCTTGTACAAAAATGCAACTTAAGCAGCTGCAGCTACTAAAATATTGAGATAAGCAAGTAAAATAGAGCACTGTATGTAATTTGGGAGATTGTTACCAGCCATGTTAGGTATAAATAGTTCAGGAAGAGCAGAGGAATGAGAGATCATGGCATCACGTGGAATCCACAAAGTGGCTGTACAACATAGCTGCGGCAGAGAGAAAGAAGCCATCACTCAGTGAGAATTTAAGAGTGTTTTTCCAGACTTTGGGAAGGGAACAGTTTTCACAATGCTCGGCTATAACTGCATGCACCAAAAGACTCCAAAGCCAAGATGTGCCTTCTCAACAAGGCAGCTACTGGGGCAGCACTCAGAACTCACAGTGGCCTCCGAGCAGGAGCCTGCAGAAATGCAAGGCCCTCAGCTCTATCTCCACTTCTAAAGATGTAATGAAGTCTGTGGCCTATTGTGCAAAATATGCCCTCCTTTTGATTAAATTATCATAAGTGTGAATCAGTTAAGCAGATTTATCCCCTGCAGCCTTTTTCCTATAGCTCACAGTCTAAACAGGTACATAGATGGATCATTTCCACATGAATTTGCTGTTTTCATTTGAAAGAAAAAATACGGGTTTCACAGATTGACATTCCAGTTTCACCAAATATGAGATCAGTTAGATGATTTTAAAGTTTTTGTTGATTTACTTTATTTTTAAATCAGCCAGAAACTAAACAAAATAGACACACAAGTAGATTTCCATAAGCCTAGAAAACTTGAACAATTTTACAAAGAAGCCCGCATTTTAAGAAGAGTTAATAATATATGGCTTGATATCCTATCCTTCAAAGACCAAATTGTTTTGGAATTCCCAGTAACAAAATTTAAAAATGGACACTCTCTCTCCTCTCCTGGTCTTTTTTTACCATAACGAAGCAACCCTTAGGCAGACCAGACAAAGCCCTAAATCTAAAAGTTAGCAAATCACATTCCTGTAGTAGCTCAGTTAGCACATGCTGAGCAGATATAGCCCAAATATTTTTTAAAATATACAAAGCTGTCAAACCGTAGGAGAGCTTGCTTCCTAAAATGGATTTAACTATCTTATAAAATGGACAGCATTGTTCTTCCTAAACTGATAGCTTCCCTGGAGGACCTAAGTGTCACATCCCAATCACTGGGCTGCCCTTTGAACAAACTGAAACAGATGCATCGAGCCTACTCCGTTCATTTCATTCATTCCTTTCCACCTACATTAAATTGTTTTGACAAGCCAGGACAAACAGCAAGGCTTCCCAGCACGTGACTCGCGGTTCTGCAGTGCCAGGGGCCTGAAAGGAGACAAGCAGCAAATGAAACGATTGTTCAGCTCGGAGTGATTCAATAAGCTTTTTCTTGGCTGTTTCCATTTATCCAGGTCCTTCCCATCTGATTTGTTTTGGTCAGGAAAGAGCTATCAGAGGCGTTTACATTTTTTTAATGTAAAACAGGGATCTTGAGCATTCAGGTATAGGTTAACTCTTCCACTAAAGTCCTTAAATGTACAAGAGCATGAATTACACATAGCATTGTTACTACCCTCTTTCTACCCTTGCACCTACATGCATTACATAAATGAAAAACAAACCAACCCAAAACAAAAACAACTCCCTTCCCCCACTAAGATTAGCTCTTGTACCAAGGCACAAAAAACAAAGCTCATCAGCAAAAAATGCCTATATTTCTCTGGTGATTTGTTTCAGCCAAGGCTTACTATCTACTCAGCATCCTTAATGAGGAAAGAAAATATATTTCTGGCACCTAAATTAATCTTAAATTTCAGCTGGGTTACTCACATAGTCACTGACTCTACTGAGTAATTTCTCATCTGTTTTCCTTTTTAACCTTCCACAGTCCTTCCGAGTTCTGTCCTGTTAACATCATGACAAGAAATTACACATCTGCAAAACACATCCCACTGCCCCCGGCGGTCAGAGCCCAGCTCAGACACCGGAGGCTGCAGGGGAGCCTCCTTCAAGGCACCACATTCTGCTGGGACCGTTTGAGTCTGCTCTGCAGCCAGCCCAAGCTCAGCCAAGGGTGCCACCGTTTCTACTGACTGACACAAAAGGCCTGAGCTGAAGTCTAGGACAATTCAGGCGGCATTAAACAGACACAGCTCTGAGAAGTGGCACAGTGCACTTCACCCTCAAGTACATACTACAGGACACCAAGCAAGTGGCTACTCAGAGAAATACTCTACATGGAAAGGACCACACCTGCTAACTCTTGCTACACATCCTCAAAGGCGATTTTCACTTCCTTAACATCAAGTACAATTTGCATCGCTGAAGTGCCAGGGAACCTTCATGCACAACAGAACAAACCAGACTCAGAAAACCTCCCATGATCACCATCTACAAATAAGTAATCTCATAAGACATATAGGTCAACTTTACACTGTTTGGGCTTTGGTTTGTTTAAAAAAAAACCTCAGTGGATGAGCTGCTACGCAATTTATGCAATATTCTTTCTTCCACAATATTAGGAAAATAAGCAGTAAAGAGGAAATAGAGAAAGACTGGACACTTCACATAGTACAGACAGGTTTTACCAGCTTTCTGCATATCCTACCACTCGATCCAGAACTCTCACACAGCTATATTGCAGGGACAGTTAGCAGGTTGTTGTTTTTTGCAGGGGGGTTAACTAGACTACAGCAACAGTATGTAGTTTTCATCCAGACGTGCACTGGAAAAAATTAGTAGCAATGAACTGTCTTCAAGTGATGTGATCTGTAAATGTACAGCCATGAGAGACTTCAAAGTGCTTTTGAATTATAGATAGTCTGAATCACAACCAAGGTAAATTATCTATCTGCGCTGAGGTTACACTGAGCAGCATTTTATCAAGCACTCCAAATGTCTGAAAATTTGAGCGAAGACACTGCAGCTCCCAGCCTATTATTTGGAAGAAGAAGCATACAGAACAGACAAATGTTCTTCTGTGTGCATTTCTGCAGCATATGAGAAAGGCTTTGCAAGCCTTTAAGCAAGGTTAATGAGGGGTCATCAGAGGAGAAGCTAGCAAGACTGCGCGCTGATATTCGGCACTGTTAATGGAACTGAGGCTTTGTGGGCTGCAGTGTTCTCATCCTGAAAAAATCTAGCAGTTAAGAGGAAAAAAGAGCACAGTAACTATTGAGCTAGATTAACAAAATATCAACAAAGAGTCCACTGAGCTTAAAAATCATCCAGCATTACACAGTTGGTGCCTAGAAATGGAAGTCTCAGTGCACAAGAACTGCATCTACTTTTCTGTGTCAACACAAACCATTTAATAATTTCCAGCGTTAAAGACTAGGTAGAGAGAAAAAAGAGAGGGGAAAGAGACTGTTCAAAATGCATCCCTGTACAGCAACAGACATAAAAATTGATCAAAGATCTGCACAGATCCTTCCATCACTCTACTTTCTACAAACCGCTGAACACAAAAAACCTGATTAAATAGAGCTGAACAGCTGCTGTTCCAAAAGTACATATCCAGGCCAAAAAACCCCAGCTCCCTCAGCCACTCCCCATAAGGCTTGTGCCCTGCACCCATTGCCAGCCTTGTTGCTCTTCATTTGACATATTCCAGCACCTCAATGTGCTTCTCTTAGTGAGAGGCCCAGAACTTTGCAGCCACTTTCCTCCTCATCTTAGTTTAAAGATGGAAGACAAAGCCCCTGACAGGTAGCAAAACACAATACAAGGCCAAGTTAATGCTTACTTATTGAAAGTGCAATTTCACCTTGCTCCTTTGGCAAGCCTCCACAAGAAGAATCAATTTTATATAAGCTACAGACAATCTTCATAGAGTATGCAAATAACCTTAAGAAAGACAACACTGAAGTATAAAATACGTATCTAACCCAACAGAAAAGAATAGACTTGAAACAGTTACGTGTTTTAATGTTCCTCATTAAGGGTAAATATTTGCTGTAGGTTTCCTCTTACACATGGTATTAAAAATACTTTAAGTTTCAGGAAAGTACACCAGTAGTCAACCTAAGTAAAACCCTGAGAGATTATTCCCATTACTTCTTAGTTTCCTGGTGAAAAGCACCTGCCTTCAGTATTTTTCAACACTGGTTATGTGGAGGGCAAAGGAAAATCCTTTGGGTAACTGATTTGATAATTCTCTTCTGTGTTTTCATTTCTGGCAGTTCAACACACTACAATAGTAACTAAATAGAAAATTCATTAGAAGACAAAGTTAATTTGTTAAAAACACAAAAAAATACAAGTGCTTCTTGTCCTTTCTCTTAGAATTGTTGCAGTTAAATGATACAGCAAATGTATACAACTTTACTTATGCTGCTCAAATGTCAGAAATAAAGAAACAAATTATACATAATGTGACAGATAACTGATGGTAGGAGGAAGGAAAGGAGGGAAATGAAACTCTGAATGATCAAACAAAAAGACAGAAGTATTCATCAGTCACCATTTAGTCTGAGTAAGTCAATTATACATATCCTGAAAGAACTTTTACTTGAGCAAGCTTCAGCAAATAAGAAATACATCTTTGTCTTAACACTGAAGGGGAAATATCTGCAAACAACAGCCCGCGTATGTGACCAGAAGATTCCAGCACCACTCCCCATTTTATCCTGTGATTGTCTCAGCTTTGATGAAGCTGTGACTCACAGGGCAAGGGCGCACACCACCACCAAGGATCCTATTCCTCCGATGTGCTCATTTTCCTGCTTTTCCATTGGCAGCGCCACCAATGCCAACAGTAGCAGTAGCAGCGTCTAAGACACCTGGTGGCAGTAATGTCATATAGACTTTGAACCTAAGCTTGAAGACACATCCTTAGTGAGGCTCTCCTGGTAACAAAAAAGGTATCACAACTGCAGTCTCTGCTTGCACCAAGTTCTGGCATCATTGCAAATACAATCTCCATCATGAAGTGACAGCAGAAAACACTGTAACACTAGATGAGAATGTTTCTTCTTTATATAAGGTCACAAGAGTCTTAAAAGTGTAAGTCCCAATAACAAAGTCTATCTTTTGTTACAGTAGCAGGGTGGGAATTTTTATTTTCAGCGATGCCAAAGGTGACCACACTGCTAGGATATTGCATTGGATACCATTTGCAATATTAGACAGAAGGATCACAGCCAGAGCTCCCCAGAGACAGACAGGTGCAAGCACAGGGCTGAGGGACTGCAGCAGCCACTCCCTCTGAGAAGGGTGACAGAATAGAACCTGGACAATTCCAAAAGGGAGTGAGCAGTCTGGCCTGCAGGCTTCCAAAAAATCCAGCCAGCGTAGATTTTTAGGTTACCAGTAAAATTTTAAGAAGCGTTAATAACCTGCACAAACTAAGTCTCTGTTGGGCACTTGCTTTCCAGAGCTGGGTTATGTGTGAATATTCACATTAAAACACATCTGTACTCCTCCTCTCCCACTCTCTCACCTCAGCAGCAACATTCACAGGCAAAGCAAATAGGCTGCATTGAAAGCCTGAACAAAATGCCACTTCCAAAGAAAACAATGACTAAGACCAATCAGTACATCATCTAATCAGAGTAAATGAAATACCATACTCATACCAAATCTATTACATATTTTCCTTTGCTCTCCACAAAAACCAGCAAGCAAAAATTTTGAACAGTAGATATGAAACCTAAAGCTTAGACATGACCTCCTCTGGAATCTTCCAGGTCCTCAGGAATCTGGACTAAGAATGGAAAGCAACTGTTTAGGCTTCAGTCATTTCTATTCTAGGGTTGCTCTAGGCAGCATTTGTGTTTCCTTACGTAGAAGTCCGGGAGGAAAAAAAAAAAGATGGTTAAAAGTTTTATTCAATTTATCCATCCTGAGAGGCTAAATGTTAAGCGACAGTAATCAAAATGCTGGGCTATACAAAAATAATCAGTAAAAAGAGAGAGCTCATCTATTTATTTTCACTTTGAAATTATTATTTGATCCATGGAAGATAAATGGATAAGTTTGCTTTCTGATAGCAGTTCTCAATAAGGCTTATGTTTATTACATACAGCTTATTAGAGAATTGAAGTGTTGGCTGAACTGAATTCTTGATGAGCTATTAACCAGCTGGACCATCTTGTCACTTGGCTCAGATGGCTCATTAAAAGTTTTGAAGTGCGCGTCAGTTCTCATTTTGCACTGAATTGATGGTTTTGTCAGTGAGAGGGAAGGTACATCCAATCACCTCAGTTTTATTTTACTATGAAAACCCAATTCTCCACTCAGGAGTGACAATACTTCAGGAAAAAAGGCTTCCTCCACAATCCATTCTGGTTACCTCACAGATTTATTAATTCAATGCATTAAAAGTGCAGCTGTAGCTTTTTGTTTCATGCTCTGTGTGACTCAAAGTCCTTTTATCAGTAGGTGCATGTCTAGAATGTTAGGGTAAACCCTCAGCCAATTCTGATAAAGGCTAATCAATTTAGAAAATCAAACACATATTACAACTGTTCATCTCATATTCTTCACAGAGCTAATGGCAAACAGGAGAAGTTAGCAATTTCCACTTTCCAGCATGCTGAAAAGTTGCATCAATGTGCTGGTTGGAAACCACGCAGAAGTGGCAAGATGACTGCACTGATTCACTAATATTGAGAACAGCAAGAGTACAGAACAACTAGGAATGTTCTGTGCCTCTGACTAGCTCCCCAGCAAAAATTTCAGCATAAAGCCCAGAGAAAAGCATTAAAGCAGCATTCCTGGCCCCCCACACTCCTCCAGTTGTAAAATACACTCACATCAGCCTACAGCACACATTGGCTTCAACACTGGCATATACATGATGTTTGCAGCCTGATTACACTTACAGGAGTTACCCTTCCCAGCTTCCCTTCTTTTTCTGCAAACATATCCCAAAAAAGTACTTCATTTAATTTACAAAACTGTGGATTACTATCAGTTATGACAGGATGACATATGAAGTGTAGGCCAAGTACTGGCAGCCAAGAGAAAATCCTTACAGTAATCACTAGAGAACTCCATGCCAGACATCTCATTCAGAGATAGATCTCTCATTCAGAGATCCTGCAGGGATCCATAAAAAAACCCCCAAATAATTGCCAGGTGTTCTGCATGTTTTTGCAAGATAAAATAAATCAAAAAGGTGTCTCCTGTAGCGAAAGACTAAAGAGATCCAGGAACAATGAGTTTTATGAAGTGACCAAAATCTGTGTTTTAGATAAGGACTCAAAAACACCTTCCATAAATACCAGTATTTGTCCTAGCATTTCACAAACGTTGAAGTCCTAAAACACAATGAAGAAACACTTTTAAATTTTTTTAACTGCAATTAGTGTAATTCTCCTGTGATCTACAGAACGCCTGTCTTCATCTCACAGTTCTCATAAAGGGAAGTATTAATAATTCTTCCATGCTTACACAAAAGGTTGACTTATGAAATCAGTTTCTTGCATCACTTGCATGTTTACTATAGATTTTCACAGTAATACCATACACATCAGAGACAGTTATTCCACCAACACAGTGTACATCTTTCTTGGCTAATATCATGCATGATCTGGATCTAAAAAGTTAGGCACAAAACCACAAATATTTCAGTATCAAATGAATCACTAATAATTCACTAATATGTAAATTTAAAAATATGTCTATTATCTTTCATAGAGTAAGGAAATTGAGTATGGTTGAGTCAGGAGAGAGAAAACACTCAAATTTTTAACTGTGGACAAGTGGTAGGACGAACAACTAAGAAAACTGGCATGATGAAGTATACTCTGCATCCAGAAGCTTTATTGACTTTGCAATTCAATCCTGAATAATTTTAAAATATCTTAAAATATAAGAGCAAACAAAGTGTAACTGAAATGCAGATGAAGGGACCAGTCAGCCCCTATTATCTAAAGCAACACAGCACACAATACATAAAAACAGCCAGGGTTTTGCTCTATTGTAGATCAAAGTAATAGCATGCACACCTTGGACACAGAAGTACTATTTTTATAGAGGATGAAAGGGGGGGGAAAAAAAATAAAAAAAAAAATCAAACCCACACTAACCCTTTAAGTGTTGAATTGACCTACAAGAAAAGCCTCTGACAACTAAAATTCAGCGTTGTAAAACAGATGAGATGAAAGTATCAAGAGAATAATCTCCAAAGGGAGAAAAAGCAGACAACTAGGAAAAAGCACTAGGGGAAGTTTAAGATGAACATTTAGGACTTTCTTTCCTTGGAATTTGGGAACTACATATGCAGTACTCCCAATGGCAAGGCTACCCTGTATTAAAACAACGTTTTTTTTCCAAAGAATACTGCTGGGAATATCCTGCACTGCCAGATGACCAACCATGACCTAGAAGACCTCAGATACTCAACACCAGTTATCTATGAATCAGCTTTCAAACTGCTACAGCTTATCCAAAAAGTCTGTTTCTCATTACATTGTGCTTTAGTCACATACTGTCTGTCCTTGGTCTGGTGCCACTTCATTTCAATTGTTTGAACAGGAACTCTGGAAGGAATTTCTTGAAGACAAACTATAATGCCTGTGCATGTCATGGTCCAAGGGGCCTGCCTTAAATGGGTCATCACAACCTGTAAACAGGCTTCTTTGTTTTCAATTTACCTCCTGTTTTGTCCCACTGAAAAATTCTACATGCAACTCAAAATTCAGTTTGGTTGTGAACTGAAGCGCTTTATCAAAAAAAACAAAACCATTTAAAACATTCAAATAATGCATTCGTATGGTGAAATATCTGATATTCTGTGCGCCATATACCAAAACTATTAATTAGTGATCATGTTTAACATTGAAAAAGTTCCCTGGGTCAAAAAGATACCTGAGAACTTTAGCAAAATGGCTCTGAAACACACTCAATGTGTTCAGCAAGTATGCACACACAGAAAGCCATGGAAGCAGGAACTCAAACGAAAGCAGTTTGTCAGAAAAGCTGTTCTGGTCTGCATCCCTGGCTTCACTGGCAATGACTGCATTTCTGTGGGGATAAGAGTGGGTAAGTAGATTTGAGAATTCCGTATTTCTGTTTAATTTATATTCCTTGCCCTACCACACAACCCCAAACAACATCCCAGTAAAACCCTTTTAATTAAGCTACAGACAGTATCATAAAGATAACAGACACCTGGATCTGGTTTTAGTCTGAAATCCACTAAACAGTACTTTAGTAAGTACACAGGCTTGCCCTTGCTAGAAAGAGTCAGTAAAGAATTATCTTTGCCCAGTCTTGAGATAACCAAGGCTACACAAGAGCCCTTTTTCAGAGGCAGAGACAGGACACAGACAGATCTCTGAACAGATGTCTAGCAGAGCAGCCATACTCATTTTCAGAGTAAGAGCCTCCTGTCCAACTACCAGGGAACAGGATGTGAGCAGAGGCAGCACAAGTTCACATAAGCAGCAATCTGGAAGCACCTGAAAACTCATTCTTTTGTGGTTCTGTTGCTACTCCAATATTCTCTTCAATTAACTCAGAAACAATTCTAGTGCCAATCAAACTCTCCTATCAAAATTCTAATGCTTGAATGCTTATTATTAGAGATATTGATGAAAACCTCATCAACTTATTTTAAAGAGTTTCAGGTAGCTTTGTAATTTTTTTCCTCCTGAAGACCCTATCACTACAAAAAAAAATAATTTTTCCACGGAATGGCTACGATCCAAACATAAATCTCAGTACTTGCAAGGGACAGCTGTGTGAAAATCTCTTGAGAGATCAATTTAAAGACCTCTCTTCCTAGGGGATCAAAAGGTGGAAGTGTCATTAAGTAGTTTTAAAACCCTCAAAACATAAGAACATTTATAAGACAATTTTCTTGTTATTACCACAAGGGTTTTTGTTTATATCTTCAAGTTTCTTAGTTTGGGCCACAAAACTGAATTATTTCAAAAGAAACACAGGGAAGACAAGGACTTTAATCCTTGCTCTCTAATTGTTTACTGAAAATGAGAGCCAAATGTAAGCACCTGCTGTTGCAGCACCTCAGAAATATCAGAAAGAGGCTTCAGTAGCCCACAATAACATCACAGAACAGAGTAGCAAGCGTTAAAACTCAAAATTTATAATTAACTGCACCAGCATCAATACTTAACGGCCTGGAATTGTGAAAGAGGGACAAAACCAACAAACCATCCAATAAGCAGGGGCTGGAGAGATGAATCACAGCCTCAGAGTCACAGTCCTATCTTCAAAGCTGTTAGCAGGCTGAAAAATTTATGAACAGGCATCTTCAGAATGAGTTGCAACATATCTGTCCATCAGAAGCAGACATTCCCCCTTGTGATTTCACTTTGCAAGTAATAAAATCCAGACTGCACTGCAAACAAAGAACTGCAGTTCCCCCCCATCCACTCTTGCCCTGAGCACTCTCTGGCTACAGAGGCTGAGAGGTTTTTGATGCTATTTGAATCTCTCCTGTGCTTCCAACACATGTTGGATCTCACAGATCTTTCTTGTCATTTCCTATTTCAAAGCACACTGTTCTCAGAGAGACCTGGTCCATACTTTGGCACCTTCTGAAGGTTCCCCAACCGATTGGTTTGGCTCTGTGTCTGCAGAGCAAATTAATTCTCAATACAGCCCAAACTAAGATAGCTTGAGCACATTCACCACACTGAACTGCTGACTCAGTCCAAATGACTCCATTTCAGAATTAGTCACACATGTGAGCATGTGAGGTGGAAACTGGAATTTATGTCACTCTGAACTCTTCTTATCTCAACGACTTCAGTATGCTTGTGCCTAAATAAGGATTTCACAAGAGATCTACTGGCAGTGATCAGGCTTGTAGAAACAGGATGCTTGTCAAAGGCGGTGGAACGGGATAGTACTGTAAGAACACAGTGAAACCTTAAGACCATAAAAGAGATTGTAGCTACATACCAGAATTATCAGAATTATACCCAGAATTTCATTTTTAATATTGAAGATAACAATATTCAGGCAATCCAAGGGATAACTGCCTTTTCTTACTATGAGCTCCTGTCACTCCTTCCTTCCAGAACACTTTCAAGTTTTCACTTCCCAGGAAAGGCAAACAACATTAGACACTGCACAGATCAGGCTCTGAGCTAATTAAAAAGGAATTCCCATACAATGTTTTAGACACTAAACACTAAAACAAAACTAAAAGCAGTCAAACACTACTCTGATTGCAGCTATGTTTAGATTGTTTATAGATTTTTTGCAGTTGTTTCATTTATATACATTTCCTTGGACTTTTATCTTCCCCTCCTTCTGTACAATCATGACTTCTACCATAAAAAAAAGGAAAAAACCACACCACAAACATTTCTTTAACTCAGCCATCTGTGTAACAACAGTATGTGCTGGTAGCCCTATTTTACTTAAACCCTGAACATTGGAGTCCAGTTTGATGTGAAAAATCTGAAAGGTATTTAAAAGAACAAACTGTAAATGTACAAACTTCTGTATTTTAGAACACATTAGACAAAAAAAGATAAAAGTATCTTAAAAAAGGATTTTTACCAATTCTGGTAAAATCAAAATTATATATTCCATTATTTCTGTATTATTTTTCCCTCAAAGCTCATGGGAAAAGCAGACATTTTGACTATGCCATTTGCTTTTAAAATAATAAAAAATTCATCTTTCAAGATCTGAAGTTACTCCAGCTAAAGCCATTAGAGCAGTGTATTTTCACAGATGCTTCCTTCAGACAAATTACAGCATATTGGTACCAAAGCTGCTTCTCCATATCTCAGTGCTGAGGTTAACAGCTGCAAAGTCTGCTGCTTGTGCAAATACAGACACTGACATTCCACAAAAGACTTTCCACTCGAAAGCTTCAATTGCTATTTCTCCAGAGAACTTACATCATGATGAAGCAAGCCATTTCTGAGGATATTAACATTTCCTCGCTTAAACAGTTGCAACACAAACAAGTGAAGTGAATTATACGGCACAGCTTTGTACCCTGCATTTCCCATCCTGAGGCTTTGACTGGCATGTGCTGTACAAAAGGTAATTACACATTTGTAAAACAAAGCCAACACATATTGAGTAAGTTCAACAAACTGCTTCATATGGCATCCTACAGATGCTGACACAGCCTATTCCCAGGCTAGAACATGGATCAAGTCTTCAGAGTTTAAAGAAAGGTAGTTTCCAAGTAAGTCTAATCTAGAAAACATCTTCTAAATTTCTAAATTTCTTTTAAAACTTTTTAATCTGAAAACTCTTTACTTGGAAATACTTCCTCAGCATGGAGACAACACACCTGTCTCAACACTGCTTTTAGGGCCCTGCTTCACAGCTCTGAGGTACAAAAAGTTCAGGTGCCAGTGGATGCAATAAAGCAAGTGTTTTTCTTTAAAGGACCTGTAACAGCTTGGCTGAAACTTCTTAAATAATTAAGCTCAAGACAGACACTTGGCTTGAAAATTTGCAGCCAGGTGGTTAAGGTACACACAATTGGGTAACTGAGAACAGGCTCTTAGGACTCAATCTTGAGTGGTGCTACCTAATGTATTAGTCCCACGTGTACCAATAAAGAATTGAAAAGCAGATGACCCCTATGTAAATACAGAGCATTACCAACACACTTCTTCCAAAGATAGTGTGTAAAATTACAGGCCATTACAGAGCCAAACTCCTGAATGAACATGGAAGAAAAATATGCTAATTTTCATACTTTGAAAGGAAGTATCAGCTGACATATTATGCCAACTGATGGGCAGTAATGCAAAGAAATTCTGTTATATGGAGCTTATCAATAATTTTAACCAACATTTTAGGCACTGTCACCAAGTCTCAGACTGAACATTCAAATATTAAATTGTTGTAGTAGGACTTTTCACAGTAACACACAGTGGGGCTGCAAAAGTAAAGCAAGATGTCTCCTCATATCACTTCACCCAAGAAGTCCCCAGAACAACTCTCCTTTTGCAGCTCCATCTCACTGCATCCAATGCTTGGATTTCTGGTTACTCAGCATGAGAGCACACTCCTCCACTGCTTTCAGAATCAAGTTACTGAAAAGACCTAACAGCAACTATTGCTTCGTTTGCAGATCCATTTCTGAATGAAAGCAGGAATCTATTGATTCTCTAAGCTTGCCTTTTCTAAAGCACAACACTCCAAACACAGCATGTGAAGCTCTATGCTTTGAACTACCATTTAGTAACTCCAAAAAGGTGTTTTTTATCCAAAGCCCCACAGCTGCAATATCCAAACTAGACATAGAAGTGATCCAGAGGGATAAGTTTACCTTAGGCAGACAAGAGGACACAGCAAGGCAGGAAATTCAACAATACACATCATCTCCTTGACCCTCAAAATCAAAGAAAACAACACTTAATGTCCACAACCTATAGGACATGATAACCTCATGTTGTCCCAAATCAGTAATAACTACAGAAAGTGGCTGCAGTGCCTCTCAAGTCTCCCGGGAAGCCTTCTGCTGTCCCTAAGCTTACTCTGCATCCCTTTTTTCAGGGAAACTGGCACACTCCTCATGGAAAAATCAGCTGGTTCCCTATAGTTAACTTACACAATATCATTAGTGCTAGTCAGATAATGAGTTAGAAACAAAGTTACAAAGCAGATAAATAGAGATTCCTCACCCAATCCAACTTATTTTTCCACAGATGCTACAGCAGGAATCACTAGAAACAGAAGAAAACAAATAGGAGAGAAAAAACAAACAAAAAACCCCCACCAACACTAAAGTGCTATTATTTGGAGTCTCCATGTTATACCATCACCAGTCACATCCCTATTAGATAATTTGGGCTAATGTGGGGGATGTGGCTGGTTATGAACAGCCTCTGCAGTTCCACCATTCAGGAAGAACTAAAACAGTGCAATAGCCACAGATGCCTACAATAAAGTGAAACTAAACTGATAAAAAGGGAAATTAATTCAGCTCTGTTTCCCCAATAACACAGTCAACCCCTCTTATCTTTGATGAATGTGTCCCAGGATGTGCCGAAGTGCACAGCACCACGACCCTTGATCCCTGCTTGACACAAGTCATCATTCAAGGCTCAAGATATTTTGCTATCCCAGTGTGTGTAACAGACTGTTCAAACCCCACAAAACACAGCCAGGACAACTGCTCTACTTGCTGGTTTTGGGAGCACACCCTGATGACTCCCAGATCCTCACATCCTAAACCTGACACTAAACTACAGAATGACCACTCACATCAGGTTCCAGATGAAAGATTTCCTAGCTTGCTGTCACCGAAGCAAGAGACCACATGCCAATATACAGCTGAAAAAACACCAACATTTATCAGAATATGAACTATCCCAGACAAGTTATTTTACAGACAGTCAGAGAACAGGGAAAACTGAAGCCCCTCATGATTCTGCAAAGTTCCACACTTTTAAGAAAGTGCATGTCTCTCCACAAACACCACCAATGTCAAAGGAAAGCATGCTCTCAGCTCCTGGCCATCTAGGTCAAACACAAGAGATTTCCACTGAAGAAGGCATGCACCTCAAAGGCCAAAAAATCCTTATTAAAAGACTCCATGCTTCACCGTCCCTTACTCCCACTAGACTCCCCAAACCTGCAGAGCTGCAATCTCTTGTTTTGGAGCGGCTGCATGGGCTTCTGTTGCAGAGTTACTGCATTAGTGAATTCTACAAGCTGCAAGAAAACCATTTCTGAAATACAATGTACTGGGAAGCAAAAGTAAGATCTATGCAGCAATTCAACCAGACAATGTTTTGGGGTTTTCTCTTTTTTTTTTTTTTTTTTTTTTTTTTTTTTTGTTGGGCTGTTTCAAGGGGTTATTTTTCAAAGCCCTACAGAGACTAGGAGCTACCAGTGTGGTCAACTGCATTTACTGTTGTGTTGTCAAAAAGCATTAGCCATAGACATGAAAAATGTCTTGGCTACCCCTTTGAACAAGAAGGTTTTTCAGAGCAACAGGCACAATTCCTCTCAAGGTTTGAGAAACAGGTGGTTTCACTAAATCATGGTCGATTTCTCCATTTGTTTATGGTTTTTAACAGTCTGCAGTTACTACAAATTTTTGTTTCCTTTCTAATTTAGTTTCAGTCCTATATACTGCAGTCTTCATTAGTCAAGAACTATAATCTTGCTTTACAATAGTTTTCTGCAGAGAAGCTATTTTAAGTTAATGACTATGCCCATTCTCCCATTAAAGTGTTTTTTCAGTCATGGACTTAGCACTCAACATTTTTTTTATGGCACTTTGTTTCACATTATGCTCAGCAGCCCATGCAACGCATTATATTTTGTAACCAAATAGCCAGTGGCCATTGGCAGACTTCCCCATCCCTCCCTTTCTCAATATTATTGGAATAAATAGCCCTATTTGCACAAAAAACCCTCTGCAACCTGCAAAATCAAGTTAACCCCCTTAATAATCAGTGTCAAGTAGATTTATTACAACTCTCATTACAGTCAATTCATTGCTAGCCAGAATCACACAGGCACCTCAGCTTTTCTGCCAGAAATAAATATTGAAACACAGACTGAGGATTATCAAGTGGCCAAAAGACCAGGGGGTGATATTCTGGATAAATGTTCTTACCTAGTAAAACTACAAAAGGAAAGGAGATTTAAAATTCAGAACAATCCTTTAGCTACTTTAGGAACAGCGTCAGGAGAGTGCAGAATCAGTGGATGAAACATTTTCATCAGCATAGGAGGACTTCTATAATACTCTAGAAAAATTGTAACTTCATCTGAAAAAAAGGATTTTGCATTTAAATGGTTCACCTTCATTCTTTCTTTGTTAACCAGGTCTTGGACTATTTCTAACAGTTTCACGGGACAGTTTGATTTCAAGTTGGAGTAATGCTCATGGCTCTCTAAACAAACAATTTGGTCACCCACTTGTGATCCCAGAGACTCCTGATAAACTCACAGCTGTTGGACTGAATATTTATACATGAAACAACTGATGTATTTCCATCTGGTCCTTCATGACAAGAGAATGACTATATAAAATGGAAATCACCACTGCTTCCAAACAAAACTCGGGGAAGAGGAAAGGGAAACTGCTGAGTTGGACTGCCCTTGACCCATGACAAACAGACAACTCAGCTGTCACTTATGTTTTGGTCATTTGAGTAGCTGCAGAAAGTCTATCTGAAATGAGACACCCTATTCAGCTGAAGCTCAATCTGGTCCATGGATTTTTTTCCCTTCCTGGAAAGAAATTTGGCTTGAGAAGGGGGAAGGGAGAAGGCAAGAGTATAAGGCAAATTCCCAAGAGAACAGTAAGCACATTTCCATGGTTAAGATTGACTTACCAGCTGGAAAATCTAAGTTTGGAAGAGGCAGTTCCAGGAGTCAAAGCTTAGATGTAGGTTTTAAACATGCTCATTCTTCTTTTACATAGGGTAGCTGAACACAGACACTAAATCTGCTTCATTCCAGAGTGAAAGAGGGAGCAGGGGAGAAAATAAACCCCTTGTTTTATCAGATGGCTTACACTACGACCACAGGAGGATTCAGGAAGGCCAAGGTTAGAAAATAATGCAAAAAATGACATTGGCAATGACTGATACACTGCTCTGTTGGAGGGGGGAGGAATGAGAATATTTCCTGACCAGGTAAGAAGCAAGAACAATTACCATTCCCACACAGGAACAAGGGAAACAAAAGATACTATTTCCCTGAATATTATTGCCAGAGAAGATAAGGACAGAATTCAAAGGGAAAGTGGAAAATAGTTCTCTGCATCATCAACCAACTCATTCTTTCCATTCTAAATTCCAATGCCAACTTCCTCAGATTTCATACTCCTCTTAAATGACAAATTATACTTAAAGCATCGCTACACTCACAGCCTGCTGCTTTTGAACTGCAATCATCCACACAAACTTAGTTAACTGTGCTCACCAGTTGCGTCATTACCTGGTAGTTATCAGCTCTTTATTTAAAGTAGCTGTGCTCCTTCAAACTTTACAGGCTTACCCAAACCATGTGACTTGTTGCAAAAAGTTATCAAGACCAGAAGTTGAGCAACACAGAATTTTGGACACGCTACAACAGTACAATCACACATCACAAGCACACTTCAGAAATTCAGCATTATCTTAGAAGCTGTCACATTAGAAGCCACAAATGTTTTCTGATAGAGGTCAAACCACTGCAAAAATGCAGAGAAGTAAACCTTCAACTGAACAATTCAGCACACAAACCAGCAATTTGCACTAAATAACAGAGCCTACCACTGAAAGAATTTTGGGAATTATTTTGCTGATGTTGAGAGTACAGCCAGCTGCCTTAGCACAGCTGATCCTGGCCTACTTCCTTTGGTTAGCCCAACCTAATCTAAAGCTACTTAAACTTTCTTCACAAAACTGAACCATTTCTTTGACATAATCACTGTTTGCACTCGTGTTAGTTTTCCTATATGAAAAGATTCTTCCAAATCAGTTTATTACCCATTTCCAATTCAAAACCCTATCACTCATATGGTTTATAATCTAAAGATGCCTTCTCCCAGAGGCCAACAAAAAATGAGTTTTTACAGTACAGATTTATCAAGCAGAAGCCATTTATAGCTGGGTACATTGGGAGTTTTCACAAAATCTCTACATTTGGAGCAGCAAAATGATAAAGTTTTTCTCACTCTTGTTCAACTCCACACCCTGGACCTATTCAACTACAAATCTTAGAAAACTGACCCAGAAAACCTTCTGGAGCAGTTAGTCATCTACCCACTAACTAGGCTACAGATGCTGGTTTGGGATAGATTTCTCTCCAGTTCCAAAACAGTTCTTTCAAACACTCAAATTATGGTCACAAAGTTTTACAAAGATGAAATGTGGACATTCACAATCTATTACAAAATACTAAAAAAACCACAACAAAGGATGCTGGTGTTGCAGCTCAAAATCTGAATGCAGCCATAAAATGATTTTATATGTTTATCAAAGTTACACAAATATTTAATCTGTAAAGAAACACAAACTGATGCATGTCCACAGCTTACTCAACAAGGTAATACTAATCTAGGACTACAAAGGGAGGTATTTTGACAAAAAGCAGGCAAGAAATCCAGACTTTAGTACAGGTATTATATTGATACTTTCATAAACTAGGCACTCATAGCAATGGGACTTTCAGAATCAATTCATCATTTTAAACTTGCCTGGTCCTAAGACTTTGAAATGTCGTGTACATCCTAAGAAACAAGGTTATTTGCTACTCCTCACCTTTGTCTTGTAAATGCCTTTTCAACTCTCAAAGTTTCTTAGAAAAAAACCCACTTAAGTCAACAATAGTAATAAATTTGAGACCCTCCAACACCAATAAATGAAACTTCAGTTCCACTAGGTTTTCTGTGATTCGCCCAACTTTGAGAAACAAAATTTCACGCTGGATGGGAGGAAGAACACTACTATTTTTGAGCCACAGTCCCAAGACAAAATCAAGGCACCTGGCTATTTTTCCTATCTGAAGTGTTATCACACACAGTTACTCGTGTTCGGTTGCACTGAAATGCTTGAAGGAAACCTGAGTATTGAAGATGATTTGTGGCAGATCTTCAGGTAAAAAACACACACAATACGTGCGACAACATTTAGGTCTTCAGCAGCAACCTTGAGGCTCTTCCCCCTTTTTTTTTTTTTTTTTTGGTCCTGGGGGTAAATACCAAACCTCTCAGATATGTTCATGCTTGTACAAAGAGATCAGCAAAAGAAATCATACCATCACCTTAGCTGGCTCACAGTTGCCATCAAGAGGCAAAACATTTCAAATTCAAGCACCCTGTGTAATTCACCACCACCACCACCCCTTGTGGCACAAATAACCTAAAATACATTTGTGCTTTTGAGTCTCCAGAAAGAAGCTCAAACTGCACATAAAGGAAGTAGAGAAAGCCACAGGAAGAAAAAAATCATTCTCAGACTAAACTTCAAGTCTTATTTTTGTATCAGATATTTCTGCTGTTTCTCCCTTTTCAGCATACTTTTCCTGGCAAACCAAACGACTGACTAAGCCCCAAATCATGACAAATGCAAATAAAAAGCCTGCCCTCAAAGGCCATTCTACATACTGTCAATCTCTACTGGTCTACATCTAGAGGGGGCAATATTTAAAAAAAAAAAAAAAAAAAAAAAAAATCACTTCTCAGACAGTATTTCTCACAGTAGGGTATTTATCTGAATGGACTGCTTCAAGAACTCTCTAACTCAAGTTTAGTCTCACTTATGACATTTATAATTTAAGGAGGACTTGTAGACTGAGTCCAAATTAGCTATAATAAAACAGAGCACATTAACTTAGCATCTTGCATTTTTATGTAGATAGATAACCTATATTTCCCAAATGAAAGCATACCATAAGCAGCTGAATAAAGATCAAGACAAACCAAAAATAGTTCTATGTTGGAAAATATTTGTTAGAATAGAAGTCTCATTCAAAAGAAGCAGATTTGAAAACAGACAGGGTAACATTTTGAAACATTTAAGCAAAACCTGCTAACAGTTCAGAAATTGCCATTAACAGATGCATATTACATAAGCTCACACAGATTTGCAGATCCTTACGATAATCAGCCTGGATTGCTGAAGCTTTTAATAGCAATATTTGTGGGTTATTGTTTGCATGTCATTAGTCTATCCCAGGATAGGAGCAGCCAAAATACATTCAGACTGGGGTCACAAAATTGCCACCAACAATCAGCAAAGGAGAAGCAAGTCACAGGTTACCCTAAGAGAGGAAAGTCCAAGGAAAACTGGGTAACCCCACCAAGTGAATAGTTTTAAACTACCACGAGACTACATGAACCGGCCAAAACCAGACAAAATGCACATGACTTGGTATCAGCTCTGTACTCCCTTCCACTTAGCTCAGCAAAGCTGTTTCAGATTTGCCCCAATTACATACAAAGAGATCGGTATTCCTATTCTTTTCAAATTCTTCTAAACGGTGGCATTAAACTCACAATTGCGTAATTGGGTTTTTCCGTTTCGAGCTTTCTGCTTTATGCTGCCAGCCCCAAATCTGCTATCAGAACCCACCATCTCCGACTCCTGGTGCAATGAAACTAGAAATGGCTGAAACATGCAGATGAAGAGGATGATCTAGAACAGCTAATCAAAACAATAAAATGCCTATCTCATCTAAGAGGTCTAATAAAGTTTGTTTTCCACATGATCTGCTATCTTCCTATGTCAGGACAAGAGTCATTCAATGGAGACCTATTGAGAGGTTCTATCAGTGACTGCTTGTTTAACAAAGGCAAGAGGATCAGAACCACTCTGGACCACGGCTCCAAATATAACCTATGATATGGATGCTATCAGAGTCTCAAAAGCTTCGTCTTCGTTTCATTCTTACTGGTAACATGTTAGGAGTTCTGTGAACCACCTGTCAAATTAAAAGACTTGAAATGCACCACCGTGACCCTATCCTGAGAACAGAGACTCCAGAGAATTGTTGCCCATAGATGGCCAATAGATGAACCAGGTGACTTCCGAACCATGTTCTGGGGCACACAGATCACGAAAAAAAATGACACCACCCACATTAAAACACATTTATTCTGGTGTCATTGACACATCACTTTGAAAGCTCACAGATATTTTAGTACAAGGCCATCAAGTACACAACATCCTTTCTAGACTATTTCTAGAGTCCAAGTGTATAGGCAGCATTCCCAAAGATTCTGCTCAGGCCTAAAATGACAAATTCGAACTTAGCCGTTTATCTCTTAGTGATTTAGAACGAGCTATCCTTGTAAAAACTGCTCGATGCTTTAGATACATATTAATACTCACGTAACTTCTGGAAGGCTATGATATTATAACGTAACACCACCAGTCCAATTTTTATCAGGCTGCCATTTCCTTTGCCAAAAAATCACCTGAGAGCATGTTAAATTATTTGTGAGCCAGGCAAAGTAACACAGTGCTGCTGGGAATTCCCCAAGCAAATCTTGAAGTGCTTTAGAATAATTTGGGTACATGCAATGCACCTGCCACCACCAGGTGAAAATGCCAAGTGGGATGAAATTCAGAAGTATGTCTAAGAACTGAATCTGAGTTCTGGTCACTGCATTCTGTCCATGACTTTATTCTGACTTTTTTAGAAGAAAAATTTGCCAACACCTGTGATGAACTTGCTGCATGGATTTCCTTTCAGGTTAAGAGGACAGCATAGCACAAAACAATATTAACACAAAGTTTATCCTTTGCAGCATGGAGTTAAGGGGTATTCTGCAACTGTGCACACAAGACGTGAGCAAGCTCCCTCTCTCAAACATGAGCTCAAGTGAGGCACAGATCTAATCCTCATCACCTCTTCACTTCTACCAGCTCTCCCAAAGGGAATGAGGGCAACCAAAACCACACATTGAGAAGTGCTGGTATGACAATTTGAAAATACACTCATGAAGCTGGAAATAGAGTAGAAAGGATACCTGTAGTATCTTGACCAAAACCCAAAAACATTTCAACACTGTTTACGGTTCAATACACACCCTAAATAATTCTCAAAATGAGCTACAAGACAGTCCTAGGGAATGGAAGCAGCTTCCACAAAACTACTTACGAAGCCAGTATAAAAACTGAGTCTTGTTCATTTGGACAAGAATTTAAACAACATATTTGAAAAGCTATGCAGATGGTTCATGTTAGATAAAAGCCTTCAACTACTCCAAGAAATCAATTTTCTGCACTACAAATACTGCTATTTAGAATACAAATTGTTCCAAGTGTACTGGAAGAGTGTTTTTCCAAGCGTGGTATCCACACATCATGATCAAGTTAAAACCATTGTATCATTACCTGAAGTTTTAGGAGTCAAAACCAATAACTTCCTACCATCTGCTATTAAAAAACAACAACAACAACAAAAAAACAGCAACAAAAACCGCAAACCCATGCTAAGTCAAAAGGAAGTCCTATGTCCAGCTACAGGAGCACTGCAAACTTACATGATATTTATTACCTTTCTTATAACTTAAATACTGTATCCATTACGTACACTGACAAACTAAACAGAAAAACAACTTTTATTCCAACGCAACCACGATTTGAAAGAATCAATTAGTAATCTCCAAAGAAAGTTTGGTAATCTTTACAGGAAATGAGAGTTTCTAACGAGATGCATGACAGGAAGCACCAAGGCTGCTGCTGCTTAGCACCCACTTTGTCACATGCAGTATGGAGAATCTGGGTGTCAGTCAGAGCTGTGATGTTTAACAAGCTGCTGCATGAAACAAAAACCAACAAAGACAAAATAAGAAAAAGAACATGTGGCCCAGAGGGATGTTGCTAACCAAAAGGTATTGAAACTGCACTGTACTGTGCACTGCATCCATGGAGACTACCACAGATCTATTACTGCTTGTTTTATTTATTACTCTGCTAGACAGCTCTCAAAGGACTCTATACAGGATGTCTCCAGGGAGCTTTTATCAGGTGGGGTTTTTTTTCCCTTTCAAAGACAGATTATAGACCTGGTACTTTTCCTCAGCCCTCAAAAGTTTTGTTATGAAGCTAAGTGTTGTAAACCACAACAGCCCAAAACAAATCTCATTTAAGAGATTTAATTCTGCACCTCTCAAACCCACACAAACTGACAAATAAGAGCCTGTTTATTTCCATAAGAAATGCTGCATTTTCAGAATGTACTTATCCGATTATATTTATTGCCTCACAACCAGCCAGTTACAAATTGAACCACGGCCATCTCCAAAAGTGATATCCCTTTGAGGTAAGATTATTTTCCTAAGTAGAGGTCTCCTAACAGCTGCAGCTCCAGAATGTACTTCAAAAGCTCCCTTCTCTCTTTCAGGGTCACCTTTGTCAAATCTGAGGGAGCCTGACCACTGTTTATACTCCTGCAGGTAATTAGTCTGGCTCCTTTCCCACCTCATTTATCAACTTGTCAATTGTATCAATTACAGCACAAACACTCAAGAATATGGCTGGGTTTTCATCTTTAGCTAAGGGAGAAACTTTCACATCAGAGATTTGAAGCCAGTAAGTACCAGTAATTTGTTCTGCCCTGTGACATAGAAAACCAGCAAAAATTTAGACTACTGCACAAAATTTCAAGTTCCCTGCACATGCACACTTGGAAATCCTTAAGGTGCCATAAGCCCATTGTACACTTATGGCTTTACAGATTTTACTTTCAGTATTTTGGAACTTGCAGAGCTGAAAACAGAAGAGCTAATAAGGAAGCATGATGCTGACAGATTGTCACATATTTTGATTAATCTGCATTGGTGACGATGATGCACCTGGCCCAGAAGCAGTCACTAAGAGGAGGCACTCTGCTGCTGCAGCCACATGTAACTCTGCTCACAAACTAATAAAGTGTTATAAACACTGATGTGAAGTACAGAGTAGGATGGGAGCCAGCATACTGCACTAGACTTGATCTTCCAGTAAAAGTTTCAGAAAATGTATTTTTAAATAATCAGAATTAAACCACAGTCAGAGCTTTCAAAGGATGTGTATTTGTTTCAGGATGCTGACTATTTCTCCAGAACTAACAGAATGTAATTGTTTTCCAACAGCCCTTGACAGATGAATTCCAGGTCCACACTCCTCAGCTTCCTCTCACTGCAGTAAGGTCTAGATCTGGTTTTCCATTTTGCTTTAACGTAGCTACATGATTGTGCATCAGAGCCAGCATCATTGCAGTCACATAACTGTGGCCTCCTAGTGAGCAATATGCAACCAGCTTTTTAAAAAAGAAAAAAAAAAAAGACTACAGGATGCCACAGTTATGTGATACAAGACCTTTTTTGGTTGTCAGACTCAAATGTGCAACTTCTGAAATATTCTCAGCTCAGCCAGTCCAGAAAGAAAAGAGAATTTTAGGAATTATACATTGACTTCAGCAAGATGATATTTATTGTGGTGAGTCTGCAGTGGAGTCTATACTCCAGAGTACAGAAACTGCACTCCATTGTTATCTGCTGACCAAAAAATGACTATTAAATATAGCTTTAAGACTATGACATAAAGATAGGCATCATTAAATCTGAAGTGTCACTGAAAGTGAAGCTATACATCACATCCAAGCAACTTCCTGCACTGTGAGTTTTAAGTTAACATTGTTAGACTCAGAAAAATTCTGACAGATGGAAATATTATTTAGTACCTCACTGTTTCCTGCTACAAAGTGTCAGCTGCATTATCATTCTTACCAGAGTGCACTACAGAATCTCACGGTTCACATTCAGTTCTGGCATTATGCTTGTTCCCAATTGGTTTTTCATTGCACTGCCTATGTAGGAAAAATTCATTTGTAAGCTGGAGTGTTTGTACACTATACTTGGTTTATAGTTAGATATCTGCCACAGAGCTGCACACATGTAACCCACACCAATTTATTCCTCAAATGATTTATAACTACAGGTAACCAAATTCACAGGCAGCTTTCCCTCAAAGTACTAATGAGTACAACAAACTTCCTGCACCACTTTCACCTGTCCAACTCATTTCTTACCCCTGGAGACTCTCTGCTGCTTAGGGAGAGCTCACATGTTAAGCAGAATAACCGGACTGACCCCACACTGAAGCCAGAGTAAGAACTGCAAAGCAAGGTCACAGCAACAAGATGCATTCATGGACTCTGCGCTGCCTGACCAACTCACCCCTTCTGGCAAAGGACACAAAGGACAGGAGGGATACAGCTCTCACCACACACACAGTGCTGTCCTCCAATGCACACAGGTTACCAGGAACGCATTTTCAACCAATGCGAATACCTTCATAATGACAGTTTATAAATCATGCTTCCTTCAAGAGAACACACTGTCCCAATGAAAGGTAAGGCTTCACATGCCCGACAAATACACAGCTCTAAAGAGCCCAATTTACCTCCACATGTTCATATTTGAAAAATTATTAATTTGGATAATCCAGAGGAATAATTCTAGATAGATTTTCCAGTCCGGCAAGTGACTGCACCACCCGGTACTGTTCTGTAAATCAGAAGTTAAATTACAGTCTTGATTTAAAACCACTCGCACAGGGACTCAGAGGGATGACACAATAGCACTAAGATTTGGCTTTTGCAGTCAATTGTATGACTTGCTCCCTCCTGCATAAGAGCATTACTTTGCAAACTTAAAGCATCAGGGGAAGGCATCACATCTTAGCCACAATGTTACCTGAACTGTACAGAGGTGACAAACTCACTGCTCAAACATAAGTTACTAAGACCACTTTTGCCAACTTCTGCCTATTTAAAAACCCTTTAATTAGTAACCCTAATTACTATTTTAGTCAATTTATGAGATGTGCTAATGACAACAGTAGGAGGCACACTTGACTCGGAATAACTAGAGTTGAGATGAATATATAGAAGAGGAATAAAAGCATTTGAAGGCCAACACTACACTAACAATTTCCTCGCAATAACTGAAGCTGAGCACTGGTACAAAGCAGTTGCTGCTGAGCTCTTCACAGCTCCACTACACTCACAGCAGGGCAAGTATTTCACATTTAAACACCTGCACCTGATATTTTAAAGTAGGTTCAGTTACAATTTGCTTCAGATGGGTCATGAAGTAAACCAGGACAGTCCCTCAGCCACCTGTGTTGAGTTTTTGTTACATTCAGCAAAATTGACTCATCTTCCACAGATCCAGAAAAAATAGAGTCTTGGCCAGGACCTTGGCTTGTTGGGGATACTAAGAACACCAGTAGGTCACCGAGAGAATTCCAGCTCTTCCCACTTCTACTTCCTCCACAGTTCAATACATCAAGCAGAAGGGGCAGCTCAATTACAAGGCAACTCAAGAGCCTTGAGGACATGGAACAATATTCTGCACAGTTTCAGCAACCATTTGGGAACACAAGCTGCATTTCACAAACAGCATCCAAATTTCCTTTGAACGGAAGCATATTGGTAGTCTCAGGTTTTGGTCTTTATTGTTACGGAGCACATACATAAAAATTAGGCATAGCTGCATTATTCAGAAATAAGAAGTCTTTCTGCCACACACCACCACAAAATCTTCAATACTGCTGCTCAGAAGTCTCTAGGGAGATGGGACACCTCAGACACCTACACTTGATAGCAGGAATACTGAGAAAAAACTGTGCTATTGCTGAGGAACATTATTTCAAGACAATTAAAAGTAACCATCAGTTAGTTATGCTTACTGTAATACAGCATGGAAGCAAATAATTCACATTTCCCTAATAAAATAATTATGTTTTGAAGCTTCACCAATCCTCAAGCCACGGCATTCTGGAAAACCAATGACATCTAAGTTTCAGTCCATCTTTGTGAAAGCAGATTTCATTTTGACAGAAATCATGCATAACGAATATCACCTTGTCAACCATTATATTTTCCTATATAGCAAGCATATAGGAGGATATTCCCACCACACCACTAAATACCAAGTTTCTCCTTTTCTTTCTAGTCAGAAACAATAAAACAGGACTTAATCTTAAAAACTAGCTACAGAGTCTAGCTCCTTTAGCAAATACTTTTAACAGCTATAAAATTTACAATCCTGTCTTAAACTTGTCACTTTGTACTGTCTCCTTCTGAGAGGAAAACTACAGCCTTTGGAATAACTTAACCCACAAGGCACTCCTGCAATGCAGTTTCCCTCCGAGCGAAACACCAAGTATTTCCCCCTTGCAAATATTTTCATTCATGCTTTTTGCAACCTGTCATTTCCAATCCTACTCATGAAATTCGTCAATCGATTGAAAGCCCAGCAACGTGCCCTTTAAAAATGAGCTTTTTCATTAAATTCCTTCAAAGGTGGTGCTTCTTCAGACAGTTTGTCTTCATGGTACTGATGATGATGAAGACACTTCAACAGAAGCAACATTAGTGAAAAGCAACTGATGCCAAGCCGACATTAGTTTCTGATCAGTAAGTGTGAAAATTAAAACAGTTTTCAGAGATTAAAGTCACAGAACTCGAAAATTGAAAACATTAAAATTTCAAATAAAAGTCGTGTAATTTTGATGGGTTATTAATCTACTCACAGTTCAAACTGCACAAGAAAAGCCTCAGCAGAGACCAACACTTGATCATTTCACTTTTAATTTAAAATCAATGCTGAAACAGACCACCACAGCAGCTATGTAGCTAGCTTGAAAGAGCAGGGCATGCTTAAGGGTCACAAAGAAAACTGGAAGCTTTCTTCCACAGTTAGTAAGCACAGAATAATGGCAATAACATAATGAATCAAGACACTGGCAGAATGCTTGAGCAACCATCCAAAAGCAAATATGAATACAAATTAAAAAATCTTCTAATAAATTCCCTCAGCTTGACTGAAACAGATATACAATTGCTTTTGAAAAAGTCCTGGTGCAGTTACTGCAATCAATCATTTGTAAGCCACTGACTTCTTAAAAACCCTACGAAGAGTTTTGGGATTTTGACCCAATGCTCTTTTGTCTGTCCTAAATTGGAAGGGAACACAAAAAATAATAAAAACACACTACATGAGCCTCTCTATGAATCGCACCAAAACCCAACACTAAAAAACAAACACTAAACCTTTTAACTGAATACTGAGGCTTTGAAAACAAACCAGCACACCAGGTATTTGTTCCTGGTACTCCAAGCTCTTCCCACTTCTTTTCAGGTTGTTGCACAGCAACCTACGTCTGTTACACGAGCTCTGACTCGCAGCGAAGTGAGGGTGCTCCTGCCATCCTTAGACGGGGCTCCTACAGAACTCTGGCTCTGCTCAGTCTAGAAACTTGGTAAAAGAGCAGTGTCTTAGTCCAGTTTAATCCACCAGTCATCTAGAAAGGTTAGGATTCAGGGCGTTTTTTAAAGCTTCAGAAAGAAGACAAGTTCTTTCTTTCCTTGGCCCTCTTAACAAGTATGAACCCTGGAAGTGAGAATGAAAAACACAGCTTTGCAAAACTAAATGGTGTGATACACTATATGACTTGTGTATATTCTAGAGTTACCTATCCCACAAGAGTTCACTGCCACTACCTATGAAATGTCTGTGAAATTAATGCGTTCACGTTTTCTCCTAAGAAAAACACCTAAACAAATTCTGAACCATTAAGGGTATCTCAAGTCGACATTCACTTACACATTTTCCCTCAGCCTCCCTGAAACTGCACTCAAGTGATTTTACAATCCTCCAAGCTACCTTTTGGAGGCGTAAAACGCAAGACACTATACGAAACAGAACTGTAGCAGGTTTTGTGGTGATAGAGCTAAAAGACTCTTCAGAGAGCACAGTATTTAAAATAATTAAAAGGCAAACTGACTCCAAGGAAAGGATACACCTTTCTTCTAAAGGACTGCCTCAGGTAAGGTCCGCAGTTCCTTCCAAATTAAGCAGACCTCGGGCTGATGGGTTTTACCCCCTTCAAGCACAGCGACTAGCACCTGGGAGAGTGGCTGTACTGCGTTAATTCACTTTTTTTATTTATTTATTTTACCTGTAGCTCGCACCAGGCAACTTCCACAGTGGTTTCAGTATCCAGTCCTTTATACACAGTTTTGAAAGAGCCTCTTCCAATCTCGATGTCAAACTTCAGGAAGCGGCCATCCGGGGAGATGCCCACCGCCTTAGTCTCAAGCTCTTCGATGTCTTCCTGCTGCGTTCTCCGCTCCTCAAATTCCCGGCTGGCAGCTGACAGGCTGCCAGCGGCACTGGTAGGGGGTAGCGCAGTTGCCTCGTCCCCCTCCTCCTCCTCCTTGGGCAGCAGCGGGGCGGCATCCTTGGCGGCTGGGGGCTCCTCAGCAGACTGTCCTTCCAGCGGGAGCGGGGCGGGCGGCGGCGGCCGCGAGTCGCTCTCGGTGACGGCGACAGGGGTGTAAGGAGTCCGGCCGGCACCCTCGGGAGGGAACACCGAGGGAGCTGCGCTGCCTCCCGAGACAGGGGCCGAGGGCGCTGCGGGCTGCAGGCTGGGCAGCTCCAAGGCCGTGGCGTTGGAGTCGCAGATCACGCTCCGGCGGAAGAAGCGGTGCTCAGTGGCTGCCGCCCCTCGGCTGTCCTTGTCCATGGTGTGGCGGCGGCGCCGGTACTCCTCACTGCGGCCTCCGTTCCCCGGTCCGCCGCCCGCTCCAGCGCCGCCGGCGGCTCCGTGCTCGGCGGCTCCCAGCTTGTCTCCGACGGAGCTGTCCGAGCTGGAACCGTTCTTGGGCGGCGGCGGCGGCGGCACCAGGAAGCGCGGGCCCGGGTGGCCGCTGCCCGCGGCGTCCCCCGACATGGTGCCCCGGGGGAGCGCGGCTGTGGCGAAGCGGCGGCGGGAGGGCGGCGAAGGGCCGGTCAGTGAGCGGGGAGCGCGCCCGGCCGCGGCTGCCGTTGCAGCTGCAACAGAGGAGGGTCCCAAGGGCTCCTCGCGGCGGAGCTGGGAGGCTGGGCCGGCGGGGTGGATCCCCGGTCAGCGTCTGCATCCATCCTGCAGCGGGGAGCCGGGCAGCGGGGCCGACATGGAGTACCGGGAGCGGACACGGGGCGCCGGGATGGAGTGGGGGCGGCGAGGGAAGG